>JAHEWK010000028.1:0-507545 GCA_020740775.1 Ilyonectria destructans
GCCTTCATAGCGCAAGTACAGATCCATGTACATAGGTGGGGTGGACCCGGGGGGCTGACTTTTGCACACGTGATCGCAGGCTCCACCGGGAGCTAAAGGCTCCCCCCTCTCCCTTGGAGCGGGGGTGACAAAACCTGTAACCGCGTCGCATGTGTAACCGCCTTTTCCAACTTCACTAATACATTACAATACCAAGCAGATAGTCAATAAAAAACCTAAATAGACTATTATGTAGCTACAGATCTAAATTATCACATATCTTAATTGGGCTATTTACTACTACTACTACAGTAGCGGCCGCTAAACATGTCGCGGTTTTCCAATGTTGAAAAAGTTTCCGCACGGACCACCCCTGTGGCGTATTGTGGCTGTACTGTGCGTAATGACAAGCAGTGTGTACATTTGGGGAGAGGGGCATAACAAAAAAAAAAGCCTGAATCGGCTCTGACGACACGCCAGGCAGCATGGCACACCCGTAACCCAAATCTGGCCATGGCGGCCCCATACCAGGAAGTGTCATACATAGTCACGTGCCATTGACATTATGTCATGCTGGCGGATTGTCTGATTATGGATGTTGCATCTAGCAGATGGAAGTGATCATGTGTGTGAGAAGCTCTTGATTTCTTCCTATCTAATGAGGGTCTTTTGGGTCAGACCTCGGATGACCTCGGACAGCCGAGAATGCTTGTAAGCTACTGGATAATGAGCACATGTTATTAATTACTCGGATGTAACTAGTTTAGCAGCGGGAGATCAACAAATCTCATAATAATCACCCTCCCCGAGTTACAGCCAATAACAACAGACAATCCATATGCCTCTGAACAGCCAGGACGAAATGACGCTGGTAACCAAAGAAGTCGCTTTTCCTGCCACATAATCCAGCACTCATCTTCACTAATCCCGACGCCAGGGAGGGAGTTAGTAAAAGGTATAGTGATGTTTTCAGCTGATAGAACAGGGCTCTTAATAGAGATAGCTCCAGCATCAGTCAACAGGCATGAATTCTCGGGGTCGAATCGCAGTTGAGAGGTGGAAATGCCTGTTACTTCTTGGATGCATATGCCATCGTCAACGCGCCAGAGCCGGATGGTCTTATCGCAAGAGGCTGAGGCTACCAAGGTCGAGTCAGGCGAGAAGGTTACTGCCCATACCGTGTGTGTATGGCCCTTAAGCTCTTGGATGCAGGTGCCATCATCAACACGCCAGAGCCGGACGGTCTCATCGTCAGAGGCCGAGGCCACCAAGGTCGAGTCGGGCGAGAAGGCTACTGCCTTTACCCACTCCGTATGGCCCTTAAGCTCTTGGATGCAGGTGCCATCGTCAATGCGCCAGAGGCGGATGGTCTTATCGCCAGAGGCTGAGGCCACCAGGGTCGAGTCGGGCAAGAAGGCTACTGACGTCAGCTCGTCCGTATGGCCCTTAAGCTCTTGCATGCAGGTGCCATCATCAACACGCCAGAGCCGGATGCTCTTATCGCCAGAGGCCGAGGCCACTAAGGTCGAGTCAGGCGAGAAGGCTACTTCCCATATCGAGTCCATATGGCCCTTGAGCTCTTGCGTGCAGGTGCCATCATCAACACGCCAGAGCCGGATGATCTTATCGCAAGAGGCTGAGGCTACCAAGGTCGAGTCAGGCGAGAAGGCTACTGATGTTACCAAGTTTGTATGACCCTTGGGTTCCATGCAGGTGCCATCATTAACGCGCCAGAGCCGGACGGTCTCATCGCGAGAAGCCGAGGCCACCAAGGTCGAGTCAGGCGAGAAGGCTACTGACATTACCCAGCGTGTATGGCCCTTAAGCTCTTGCATGCAGGTGCCATCATTAACGCGCCAGAGCCGGATGATCTTATCGCCAGAGGCCGAGGCTACTAAGGTCGAGTCAGGCGAGAAGGTTACTCCCCATATCGAGTCCATATGGCCCTTAAGCTCTTGCATGCAGGTGCCATCATCAACACGCCAGAGCCGGATGGTCTTATCGCAAGAGGCTGAGGCTACCAAGGTCGAGTCGGGCGAGAAGGCTACTGACGTTACCCAGTTTGTATGACCCTTGAGCTCTTGGATGCAGGTGCCATCATTAACACGCCAGAGCCGGATGGTCTTATCGTGAGAGGCTGAGGCCACCAAGGTCGAGTCAGGCGAGAAGGTTACTGCCCATACCGGGTCCGTATGGCCCTGGAGCTCTTGGATGCAGGTGCCATCATTAACGCGCCAGAGCCGGATGATCTTATCGCTAGAGGCCGAGGCCACCAAGGCCGAGTCAGGCGAGAAGGCTACTGATGTTACCAAGTTTGTATGACCCTTAAGCTCTTGCATGCAGGTGCCATCATCAACACGCCAGAGCCGGATGGTCTTATCGTCAGAGGCCGAGGCCACTAAAGTCGAGTCGGGCGAGAAGGCTACTGACGTTACCCGGTTTGTATGACCCTTGAGCTCTTGGATGCAGGTGCCATCATCAACACGCCAGAGCCGGATGGTCTTATCGTGAGAGGCTGAGGCCACCAAGGTCGAGTCGGGCGAGAAGGCTACTGCCCTTATCAAGTCTGTATGGCCTTCTAGGACCTGTTGACATTGGTCCCAATTGTCTTCTGGTTCTGGTGCAAGTGATATCCACTTTGGAATCTGATAACCTTGGAAAAAGGCTTTTCGTATAGCACTATTCTTTGGCGTAAAAGCAAGAACTGAGGAGTAGATCTGAAGAGGCACAGAGTCTATTGTTGCTATGTTGGCGAGGACGAATCGCTGCGCGTCTTGGAGAAAATCCACTAGCATTCCGCTCCCTGCCAACTGAAATGTTATTAGTATATCTAGTCCTCTACTTTCTAGTACCTACTTACCTTATGAACTGCTTGTAAGTCCTTAATAATAGTGAGGCTTTCTGAAGCCCTTCCGATTAGGCTTAATACTTCTAGCCAGTGGAGAAAATGCTGCAATAAGAATTCGTAGACTGGTCCATTATCATCAACACACATATTGGCTTGTTGTATATGATAAACCCAGTAAAGACAAGCATATTGCACCTCTGGAAGGATGCATAAACCGATTTCTTGAGGGTTGATAGATGCACGGTCTGTTCCTGGCTGTATGAGTTTGCATATATCTGTTTCCAGGTATTTGTTCATAACATCAAGGCAGTGCATCACCAACTGATCATGAACCTGTTTCTCGTCTACCCAGAACAGATGCTCGCCACGCATCTTATGGTCCACCAGGAAGTCGCGGAAGGAGAGATGTAGCATCCTAACAGGAGATTGTTCTGATGGAGGGATGCTCAGGACCGAATGAAGCAGGTCCAGTTGATCATCGATCATCTCTTTCTGTATGTTAAGAAGTCGTGCGAGGGCAGATATAGGGAGGGGGTTCCCTAGAACCACAATAGAGCCAACAATGTGTCGAAACCGCTCAATGAGAGTGTCCTGCTGCCAGTTCTCCAAGCCATCAATCAGCCTGTTAAGAACAGGTAGATACATAGCGCTGAGTTGTGATATCTGGCTTTCTCTTTGAAGCTGCAAAACCTCCTTCAATTGCTTATTGGGATTGCCAAATTTGCGATCAGAAAGAAAACGGCATACTGTAGTAGCAAAAATAAAGAGAGGAACAGCCATTTTCACCAGAAGTTGAACATTCTCTTCTCCAGGCCAGTCGAGTGGTAGGTGTCGATCTCTAGACACGGATGAGTTGTACTCAGTCTTGATTTTCGCAAGCTCATGGTCCAAGAACGCCGAGATATCATGCTCAATAATACCAGATGGTATTTCATGAAGCACAAGATCTTGATATGTGCCCGTCACAGCGTAAAAGCCAAGTCGAATTGGCAGCTCTGGCCTGCTTGTGACGAGGATCCTTAGTTTTGGAAACTGCAGATCTGTTGTGCAAGAGAAAAGATTAATAAGAAGTTTGACATCTTCATCCCGATCGCACTCGTCAAGAGCATCAACAACAAGCACCAACGTGCCCAATATCCGTGCGCCCGGGGCAATATTTCTCAGTGGCCGCAGGATAAGTTCGCTAAATTGATGTCGTGCCGCCTTTCCAGCAATATGAGGATCTGCATCAATAGCAGCCTTGATATATGGCGCGAAAGCAGGCTCTCTTTCAGCCAACTGGATGGCAATGGTCGCGAAGAACTTTGACAAACTCCCTCGGTCAGCCTCTCCTCTCTTGAAGAAGAAGCTACCGCCGAGGTGACCTGACGTAGCAAAAGACCGAGCAACAGTGCGAGATATAGTAGACTTTCCAGTTCCAGCCATTCCGTTGAGCCAGAAAATAGGCCTGGCATCAGGGTCTAGGGCCCAGTCATGAATGCGTCGGAGGAGGTCGACGCGGGTATCTCGCAGACAAGTCGGGTTATGCTCCTCGGCGCCAGAGTCGAAAGACGCACCTGTAGCCACGGGAAGTCTACTGAGTACTGTCTTTTGATCGATGCTGAGTAGTGTTTGGTCGACATGGAGAATGATACCCCTATGGCGTATCTCGTTAGAGTGTGGTCAAAAACAAAATAAACGGAATCTTACGTCTGTTCCACTTGAAGAGTCCGATCAATTATCTCGGCGTGTCGCCTAAGCGTCTCGACTAAATCATCCACCTCTTTGCTCTGAAATGGCCATTTCAATGAACGAAGACCTATTTTGCTCATTGCCTTGCGCGACATCCGAGGCGTGAGCCTGAGCTGAAGTCTTTCAAGCCGCAACCGACTATTGCTGAGATCATTCTCGAGTCTGTGAGATTTATTGAGTTTCGCGCTATTAGGATTACTCAACAACTCCTGTACTGCTTCGGTCACTCCTTTTAGGCTGGTAACCTCGTTTTTGAGTCGTTCGATATCGGCTGCGGCATTTTTCACGTCCTTGGCGTACTGGAGGCAAAGCGATGCGATCTTGATGGAAATATCAACGACAGCGATGACGTTGGCCGCAACGCCGACTACCTCCATCGTGACCAGGCAATATACCCACGCGCTTCTGCTTCATGAGTTATTGTGAAAGGTCTTTGATCTTACCCCGACCGTCGAAAGTAGATGAGGGGTTAGCAAGGCTGTGCGGCGGCTGCCTGTGTGATCTCTATTCTAATTGGGTCAGGATCATGTACCACCTCACACGGGGGCATTGTGAGCTGCTCAACATCCACATCACACAAGATTTCAAGGCTCCGAGAGAGTAACGATAAGGGACGTAAAGTCCACATTTCAAATTGGATGGCCCGTCCCTAGCGCTGCTCAAATTCGTTTTTTACGCTATCATCTATATATGCCGTCGCCAGTATCGGCTCGTACCTGGGTGGAGACGGCCTTTCAAGTGGAGGAATAATTTTCCAGACAAGCGAGCCAACCAGCTAAGCGCCATAAAGGGAGCCAGCAGCTAGCTCCAAGAAGGAGGGTCAGCACCGCAGGATTCTATGATATTCCATGACATTCCATGAGAAACCCGTGCCGACTATTTCTCCGCCCAGCAAAGAGTGCCTAAGCATATTGTCTCTTTACCTGAAAAACCGACGGAAGTCAGGTATTCTGTTCTTACTGACAGTACGACCTAACGGTGAAGGGAAAGATACACATTTTGCATAGATTTTTGGGGGTTTTGAAAAAGTGCAGGCTCTACGTTGTTATAAATTTCGGGGGTGATTGGCAGGTCAAGTAGTGACGGGCAAAAGCTAAAACTGGAGGGGCAAAAATGTTAGTGGCCACCTGACAGGAGTACGTTGCAGTTTATTCATATTCGCACTGTCTAAGCCACAATTTGCAAATGTGGTCCGTGCGGAAACTGTATCAAGATGGAAAACGGCGACAAACGTCGCGGCCGCTACTGTACTACTACTACTACTACTACTGTACAAAGGACGCGCCGTTTTCTGTCGACATTCTGCTTTCTGGACAGGAAACCACATTTTCGTCCGTGCACCACCTAATAAAAAGCAAGTTCATCTAACAACAACCGAACTTATACCGACTGGAATAATACTACTACTACATCCATCATATAATACCATCAATTGTTATGAATGAGTAGTAGTAGCAGCAGCAGAGTCGCCCTTGCCTTTTGCTTTTCTCGCCTTCATGGCGGGAGCTCGGGTCCTGGGGTTTCTGGGGTTCTGGGATTTTTGGGCCAATCAGGGTCTTGCCTTTCAGTGAAATCACCTTTCACTGCACGCACCCAAACGCACCCAACGCCCGCCGACCGGGGGTCCAGGTCACCGTGCCCGCGAAATCGGGTGTGCGGGGTACCCTGGGGAAGGCGACCGGGGTGTGACCTTTGAGTGAAAGACGGTCGAGCCAAAGTGGCTAGGATTCGTAAGGGGGAGTAAGGGAGTCAGCCAATCAAAAGGCTAGAACCCCACTTTGACTTGAAATTGGATCGGGGTTGCTTATTGAGAGCCGTCTTTCAGGTGAAAGAGGATTGCGGGGAATTGCAGGGGTGCTGAGCCAATGGCAACGCAAAACTCCCACTTTCAGTGAAAGTGGGAGGAACAATAGGGATGTAGGCATACTGTCGTCGGGCAGGAACGGGATATCCCTGATTCCATCTTGTTCATGGATGATGTCGAGTGTAGCTGCCCACTGCTGTACCGGCTTGATCTGAGCCTTGAGTAGCTTGTGGGGTAGTGCCCGGAGATGTGATTCAATCCTGCACCCAATGATGATTGTCTCACAAGAGCGGCAACCAAGAACCCGGAGGTCTGGTAAATGAGTAAAGTATTCCATTGATAAACTGATTGTATTCAGGATCTAAACGCACCATGCCCAGCAGAGCATCGAATACTTCTTTACGCTCCTTTTACACTTCTCCTGAATCTCTCGTTGCTTTGTTCAGTTAATGAACACGGATACAACTACTGCAGCCACTGCATCTTGTACTGCGCTCTGATTTGTTGGTCTGTGCATGCCACCCCTGTCACCCGACGAACATCAAAACTCAGGGTTACAGTAAGATGCAATACAGCTCCACGAATACTATAGATTAAGAGAAAATAAATATGTAATTGGAATTGCATACGTGAGGTTAGTATCCTTACCAAGTTTCAGATCTACTGGATCTCTGGTGGTTAGGAAACAGCTAATTGCCACCTGCTCTATGAGTTAATTGACAGTTGCCCCATGTCATGCTAGCGCGTTTCGGTTTCCCACCTAAATTTAATTGACATCTACTAGATGTCGCAGCACATGGTCTCAGGATTCCGAGATCAAGGCCACTGCGCCATTCATTTCAGCATCCACATAGCCCTCACGTGATCGATTTCCCCACCAAATTGTCGCCGAGCAATCCTCCTTTCGCTTGCGAATGCCAAGACCTGGCCAAAAGTTGACATTTGAGCCACGTCAGATTGTTGCCAGTGCTCATCGTGTCTTCAGCATGCGAACTCTTCTAGCACCTTAGACCTTTCAAATATGTGGACATTGCGATCTATTCAGTAAAATAATCTGCTATTGATGGTGAACTGTAGATATTGGAGATACATATTTTTTGAGCGGATGGTCAAAAGCGACAGCGCTCTGTGATGGTCGTCATTAGGTGGCCTACCCCTCCAACAAAAGATGGCCGGATAAGCTCGCTTTCACTATTAAAAAAAAATCTACACAACTTTCCAACCGCCCTGCCTTCAAATGAGCTCCGACTATTTCTTTGTCCACTTCTTCACACGGAATATGTAGTACAAAGTGGTTGCCATGAAGATGTTGAAACCGATGTAAGCCCAAAAAATCCCGTAGTTCCGCCACCGCTGACTCCAGAAGATATTGGAGGTTGCGAGATATTGATCAGCGTTGCTGAAAGTGCAATATCGGCATTGCTCTGTATCTTCGGGATTTTGCAACTGCCCCGGCGCCTTCGTCAGGAATGCCTCGAGATATTCGCCACACGTTTGTCCGGAAGGTGGATAAAAGATGGAAGCCTCTCTCGTGGAACAGGTCACGACTCGGCCATGCAGCTCCGTCGCCACGATGCCCCCGATCCAGTAGGTAAAAGGCGAGACGCGGTACATGAAGATCCAGAACCCGGGCAGCGCGTCTGGGGTTTGTAAAACGCCGGCGAAGATGATGCTCATAAGAGAGAGTAGCGTGACGATACTGGCTGCTGTATGTGCATCGGGCATTGTCGCGATGGTCATCTGTGCAAAGGCGCTTCCGTAGATGAACAGCTGGGTAACGAAGAGAAGCACTAATATCTGCCGGTCGGAACTTTGGATGCCGACAACGGGGTAGTAGAAACAGGCGTATATGAGAACACCCGTGACGATCTGATAGGGAATTTCCACAATGACGTTTGCAATGATGAAGGCCTTCCAAGAGTACGCCTTGCTTGGCCGTTCTCGGACCTCGTACAGTGACCGTTGAGTGAGAAAGAGCGGTTGAATCTGAATGAATATTAGAATCGTCATAAGTTTTCGCACTTGGAACACTCACCTGCTGAACAACAGTCGAGAAAATCGTCGTGAGTAGGAAGACGGAGAAGATCACGTTCTGCATCCCTGCCAGCGTACTGGAAGCGTCAAAGAAAGAGAAACCGATGAACAAACCAGCCGCAATTCCAAGCATGAACTTTGCAAAAATGTAGCTGGGCATCCTCCAGTATTGCTGGAATACTCGATAGGTGACAGCCTGAACCTGCGCCCAAAACGGCATGGCGAATTCAGCGCTTGAAAGGGCGTCGTCTTCCCCAGCTACCTTCTCGCTCTGCTTTTCGGCGTGGATCTTGTCGATTTCGGCTTTCATTTCTTCGCACTGCTTGCTTTCTTTCCAGATCGAATGCCAGTCTTGGCCGTGGGCGTTGACGCCGCTGTTGCCGATTTCCAAAAGGTACTCGGCAGGATTTTCCTCCTCTCCACATTCCCGAGCCCCCTTGGACTCGAAGTAATCGAGCATGATCCGCGAATTGTCACCGATGTTGCCAAAGTAGACTGTTTTGCCACCCTTTGCCAGGAAGAGCAAGCGGTCAAACTGTTGGAAGAGAATGGCGCTTGGCTGATGGACTGTGCAAAGCACAGCTTGACCAGAATTCGCCAGCTTTCGAAGGAATGAGCAAATGGCCCAGGAACTCTGAGAGTCAAGACCGCTTGTAGGCTCGTCAAGGAAGAGGAGGAGCTTCGGCTTCGCTGCCAGTTCAACGCCAATAGTGAGGAGCTTCCGTTGCTCCACGTTGAGGCCCTCACCAGGAACGCCCACGACAGCGTCGGCGTACGCCTCCATGTTGAGCATTTTGATGACCTCTTCAACAAACTTGTACTTTTCCTCCTTGCTAACGGACTTGGGTTGTCTCAACAGGGCGCTAAATCGTAGACTTTCGCGCACAGTAGCCGTCTCAAGATGTAAATCTAATTAGTGTTAGATGATTGCATGCGATGAGCTGGGATTATTTGCATACCTTGTTGTTGAACATAGCCCGTTTTGCGCTGGAAGCTCGCATCGAATGGTTTCCCGTTAACGAGCATGTCACCAGTGACAACGCCCATGGTCACTCGCTGCGCTAGAACATCGAGAAGAGTGGTCTTGCCGGCACCGCTGACGCCCATTAGTGCAGTTAAAGTACCAGGCTTGACCCATCCAGAAACTTGATCAAGCAACCGTCGCTGTTCACTCTTGATCTGAATGTCGTAGACAACGTCACGCCAGGTGAAGATATCCTTCTGCGGTTCAATGGCGGCCACTTCCCCACCACTTGTTTCATCCTTGGTCGTCGTATTAATAGTCGATTCCTCGTCTCCTGGGGATTGCTTATTGCCATTCAGAAGATGGGTAGGGATGTGGCCTCTCTGGAAAACGAGTGCTTCTGCTGTACTTGTTGTAGAGGAGTTGAGCTCGATGCAAATAAAATAGATAGCCATAAATCCAAACAAAAAGCCCATGAGAATACCAAAGTTTCGCCACACGTTCGAATAATAGTACTCATAGTTCTCAGCAATGAAGGCGTCTCCGCTGACGGTGCGCTGGCCTGCGACAGCTCCAATGGTAGCGCAAATCCACGAGTCTCCGATAAGAGGGGTGTAGGGTGGGACGATGGCCGAACATGTAAAGTTCTGACCGTGGAATTCGTTTGCCACAAGGATCTCGAATGCATAGTAAATCGGATTGATCCAGCGAATCCAAGAAAACCACGGTTTCATTTCCGGGACCGTGATGGTAAAGCCAGCGTAGACAACCAGAGCGAGAACCATCACACCAGATAGTGCCAGTGCCTGCGACACCGTCTTGGTGATAGCAGCCATTGTCCGGAAGACAGCGCTCATGACAAATATAGAGATGTAAGTGATGAGGAAATAAAGGAAGAAGTTGCCTGGCTCTCGCCGCAAACCGGCCATAAAGTACAAGACGATGTTGAAAACAGTCGCCGTCACAAATTTGATGGGGATATCGGCGACGATTCCTGCAGCAGCCTCGCATGCAGGATGGTAAAAGGCGAAAGAAGCGTGTTTCTCTACAATGTCTCTCTGGGCGTAGAGGTTGGTGATTTCCGAAATAGCCGTCAACGCGTTGAGGAGAACGGCCATGAACAACACAGAGCCCTTGGCGTAGAAGCCAACCGTAGCGTCGGGGGTTCCGAAAAAGATGGATCCGATGATCAGGGCCATGACGAGCTGGACAAGGCACTGCGTCCCGGTTGCCGAGATGTCGTTCCAGATGCGTTGATAGGCCCGCTTCGTGCAAAGCTTGACTTGCATCAGGACGCTGATGATGTATGGTGATCCGGGTCGAACATGTTTGGACTGTCGATTGTGCTTCTGCTCCCGCATTTGAGCGATACTTTCTCCTTCTCTGTTGACTAGATGTTCGTGCTCATAGGCGTCGATATCGCTCCTAAGGGCTCCGAACTCAGACGATCGGCGCCAATATTGCTCGAACTCTTCAGGAGTGCGCGGGACCTGGTTTTCCATTCCTGGTCGGGGCTTCCTCTCGACGGGATTGGTGACAGATGTGAGGAAGTCGCCAGTTGTCTGGCGTGTCGGGCAATGCCAGCCCTGTCGCTCGAAGAAATCCCTTGCCTGTTCCGCAGGGCCAAAGTAGATCTGTCGACCCTCATACAGCACGATCGTCTTATCGAAGAGGTCGTAAATGGCCTGGCTGGCTTGGTAGATAGCCACAGCGTGAGCATGGCTACCTATATCGGCAGCCATTCTCAGCGACGAGACGAACTTGAAAGCAGTTGCAGAGTCGAGACCCCGGGTGCTATTGTCCCAGGCGGTAAATGGTGATCCGGACAGGACCATCTCGGCAAGCGACACTCTCTTTCGCTCTCCGCCGGACACACCACGGATGTAGTCATTTCCCACTTTCGTGTTGTAGGTGTGGCTCAGACCAAACGCTGCCATGACGACTCGTGCGACATATTGGACAAATTCGGCCCGAGTCATGTTGTTGATCCGGTGAGATGGGGTTCGGACGGAGGCAGCAAACTCGAGAGTTTGGCCGACTGTGAGGTGAGGAAAATGTCGGTCCACCTGTGTGACTTGTTAGCTTGTGATCAATTGATGCCGTGAGACTTATTTACCTCTTGGTTGTAGATAGCCTCGCCCTTGAACTCTTTCTTCATGAGCTTCTGGGGAATGCCATCGTAATGAACGGAGGAGTTGCTGTCGATGGCCAATCCATGCAGCTCTCCACAGAGCGTCTTAAGAAGCGTGCTGCATCCCGACCCAGGTCGGCCGAGAACAATGAGGAGCTCACCACTTCTAACGAGCCCATCAAAGCTCTTCAGAATTTGCTTCGGTTCTTTCTTCCCAAAGCTGAACAACTCGCCGATGCGCAGAGGACTGAGCAGCATGGATCCCACCGTTTCTTGGAACTGCAGGGCCGCTCCGGATCCCGAGACGCTGAGATCCTTGAACAGTACGCCGGTCTGCTTGGCCGTCACACCCTGCTCGCGGAGGGTCTTGGCGAAGTTTTGCAGCCATTTTGACAAGTCGAAATGCTCGCTTTGAGGATCCAGGGCCGGTGTGTTTTCGTCCTGGGTAGCGAGGGTGTGGATGCGAGCAAGTCCTCCAGTGGCAACGGAATGGCGACGCGAAAGCGCAGTAGCAATTCGCACGAGTTCATTCCTGTCGCTCATTTCGACCACGGCCTCAGACTCTCGCCGACCTCCGAGTGTAAGCCGCCTAGGCCTGGGCGTTGTGCTTCGGCCGCGTTCATTGTTTTCGCTGCCATCGTCTTTCGAATCCGAGTCCGAGTCTCCATGAGATTCGGATTGATTGTCGTGCAGAATTTCCTCCTCAGAGTGCCTCATTCCGACATGTGTTGCGGATGGGCTGAGCTCGCGGTCGTCCGTCGGAGAGTGGCTCATGTTGATGCAGCAGGTGGACGACGGTGGTTAAAGAAATGGTGATTCTCATCTAAAGAGAGATGCGATGACCTACGACCATGGACATGGAAAATGGGGTATATATGGAGAACGGGGAACTAGGCGATTATCAGGAACTGTGCTATCATCGCGCCGAACGCCAGAGGCTAGTCAACCTTAAGCACCTGCAAACAGACACTGCAGGATTGGCTTTCGGCGAACGAGAAGCAATAGAGATTGGCGCCTCCATCTGTCTCACCAGCCACTATCCCAAACCATCCAGAACGTGTCTGAGTGGGAACGCTCGCCAGTGGACAAACGGCCAGCGCCGCCTGCAGAGGTGAAGTTCCGCTTTCGACGCCGCGGATCGCACAGACATGTGACGCATATTAAAGTGTCTCTGATTCGCCGGCGAGAAGCTAGAGAGATGGTAGAAAACATTAAATAAAAGCCATGGAACCTTAAGTGATGTCATGGTGACTGCCCCCGCGTGCAGCTTGCCGGCGCGGAACCTTGGCTACGTCCGATTGCTCGGTTATACGAACAAGAAGCTGTGAAGGATTTTCAGGGACGGCGTTCTTCGGATAGCTGAGGGGGAGTGAAGTGGGAAATTCGGGGGGACTTCTTTTCTCAGCCCCGGAAGCCTCACCAACATAAAACCCTTCAAAGATGTTGCTGCCCAAGTTGCCCATCCCGACTCACCATCGATCAGGGAAGTATCTTGCTAATACGATCATAAAACACCACAAGACCAAGGTGCCCTCGTCTCTGCGAAGATTGCGCCTCACTTGGTTGAGAAAGCCAAATCCAAGCTCAGAAGGCTACGACCGGCCGCTCCCCAAGACTCTGCCCCGACTTCTTCACCACCGACACCCTCGCCAACGCCATCTCGACCTGCGTCCGAACCATCAACTCAAACTCAATCAACATCCCAGCCGATAACTTCTCTTCCTACCTCAACTAATACTGAAACCTCGCCGCTGCCGAGGCTACAAGAGCGACTTTGGAACGAGGCCTACGACAACCTCAAAGAGAGCGAGCCCAAAGATATCGAAGCATACGAGAGAATCCTATCAGCTGAACTCCACCGAAACAACTCGAGCTCTATTACGTCCGAACCAACAGAAAACAAGATATCAAGCGCTCGGGAGACACGATGCCGGCAAATACAGCAGTTAGTTAAGGAAGGACTGAACCGGATGGAGAAGGAAGCGTCCATCAAGCAAGGCATCGACAAAGGCTTGCAAGTAGTACAAGCAGTCAGGGGAATAATAGACAATGCGGTGCATGCTTCTCCGGAAGCCGCCATCGCTTGGGTCGGCGTATGCCTTGGGCTAGAGGTGTGTGTGATCGGCTTTCCCAACCGAGGAGGAGAGAATGGTGGATGATTCCCCGCTGACAGCTGACAGATCCTTTCGAACCCGGTTACCGAGTCACGCGACAATCGCAAAGGCATTGCCTATGTCCTGTCGAGAATGGAGTGGTACTGGAATTTGGTAGACCTGCTTCTCGACGAAAACAAGGCCGAACAATCTTCTTCGAGGCTCCGAGGCCAACTGGAGAGGCACGTCGTGCAGCTCTATGAGAAACTTCTCTTATATCAGATAAAGAGCGCCTGCCTTTACTACCGTAACTGGGCTGCCGTCCTCGGACGGGATATGCTCAAAATCGATGACTGGGCCGGCCAGCTCAGCGAGATCAAGGAAGCCGAGGCTGCCGTGCACAGAGACATGGAACAATACAATACTGAAGAGAGCAGGATACAACTTGGCAAGCTTACCGACGCTGCAAGCGCGTTAGAGATGAATCTCCAAGACATTTATTCGGCCATTCAGGACCAAACGCGGCAGCAGGAGGAGAGACATCAAGACGACAGGGACAGGCAATGCCTGAAAGACCTGCGCGAAACCGATCCTCGCGACGACAAGGCGCGCATCCAAGCTACAAAGGGTGGCCTACTCAGGGACTCGTACCGCTGGATCCTCGACCATGACGACTTCCTGCGATGGCGTGATGATCCGCAGAGCCAGCTACTCTGGATCAAAGGCGACCCAGGCAAGGGCAAGACAATGCTGCTATGCGGTATCATCGACGAACTGGACAAGGAACCCGACAATTTCCTGTCCTATTTCTTCTGCCAGGCCACCGAGCCACGACTGAGCAACGCAACGGCCGTACTGCGCGGTCTGATCTACCTTCTCGTTGAGCGGGAGCCGTCACTCATTTCGCATTTTCGGAAGAAGCACGACCATGCAGGTAAGCAGCTTTTTGAGGACGGAAATGCTTGGGAGGCCTTATCCAAGATACTTGTGGCCATGCTCGACGATCCGATCTTGGATGGTGTGATCCTGATCATTGATGCTCTCGACGAGTGCACAACACATCGACTACAGCTGCTTGACTTTATTACCAAGTCCTCTCGCGTCAAGTGGATCGTGTCCAGTCGCAACTGGCTAGACATTGAGGAGACACTAGACAATGCGGAACACAAAGTCAGGCTGCAGCTCGAGTTAAGGACTCAATCTCCAAAGCCGTTGACACATACATCGGATATAGGATAGACCAATTGGCACAGGATAAGAAGTACAACAAGGAAACAAAGGATACTGTCAAGATCCACTTGGCTTCTAATGCCGATGGCACCTTTCTCTGGGTGGCCTTGGTCTGTCAAGAGCTCGCCGATCCCAAGGTCCGAAAACGGCACACGCTTGCCAAGTTGAAATCGTTCCCACCAGGACTTGATCCTCTCTACAAGAGAATGATGGAACAAATCTCCACTTCGAATGATGCAAAACTTTGCAAGGAGATCCTAGCTATTGCTTCGGTCATATACCGACCTATTACCTTGGAGGAATTGAAGGTTCTTGTTGAGTCGCTCGACGACCTCGACCAAGACGACTTAGAAGAAATCATCAAATCCTGCGGTTCTTTCCTAACTCTTCGAGAAGGTGTCATCTACTTTGTGCATCAATCAGCCAAAGATTTCCTGCTTAAGAAGTCATCCAACGAAATCCTACCCTCGAGTATCGCGAACCAGCACCAAGCCATCTTCTCAAGGTCACTAGGAGCTCTATCAGAGACCCTTCGACGTAATATTTGCAACCTAAGCACTCCAGGATTTCCCGTCGATCAGATCTCGCAGCCCAATCCTGACCCACTGGCTTCGATTCGATATTCTTGCGTCTACTGGGTTGACCATCTCAGTGACTCGGAATCCGAGGCGAAGATAAGCAACAAAGACTTACAAGACGGCGGTCTCATCCATGACTTCTTGAAAAAGAACTATCTATATTGGCTAGAGTCTCTCAGTCTCTTGCACAGTATGTCAAAGGGAACATTAACAGTGCAGAAGCTCAAGGGTTAGTAGTAAGTTATCGTTAATTCATCTATCTACTCGAGACTAACTACCATATTCGCAGACATATGTGAAAGCACAAGAACTGACGAAGCTACTCCAAGATGCGCATCGCTTTATTCTCTCACACAAGCGGGCGATAGAAATTGCTCCACTGCAGGTCTATGCATCAGCTCTCGTGTTTAGCCCCACCCACAGCCTAGTGAGGGGGGTCTTTGAAAAAGAAGAGCCAGATTGGATCGCATTAAAACCGCATATGGAATCGGACTGGAATGCTTGCCTACAGACGCTCGAGGGCCATGATGGGTGGGTGTACTCGGTCGCGTGGTCGGCGGACGGCCAGCGGCTTGCATCAGCTTCAAGAGATAAGACGATCAAGGTCTGGGATGCCGCTACGGGCGCCTGCATCGAGACGCTCAAGGGCCACGAGGGTGTGAACTCGGTTGCGTGGTCGGCGGATGGCCAGCGGCTCGCATCAGCTTCAAGAGATAAGACGATCAAGGTCTGGGATACCGCTACGCAGGGCTCCGATCAATTACACCAGACATACTCCGTATATGTTGATCAATTTGGTTGATCAACCATGTATTTGGGATCACTTAGTAAACCGTGCACGCGTGCACGTCCCCTTTTGCGCCACGTGCCACCTGTAAATACACTACACCAAGGGCTCTGGTGTAGTTGATCGGAGCCCTGCTCGTCCTCAGCGAGATGCGCTCAACACCATCCAAATCCCGTCCGTCGTCGCGATCCTCGATACTTACCACCGAATAAAAGCGCCTTCCGATCCAAGACTCACGATTATGCCGCTCCGACGAAGGCTGAAAGCCCGCTCCTAATCTCCCCCCAAACGACCCGCATCCGGCTCTACTTCACCGAGGAATGACGGTTCAGACAAACGTGGACGATGACGAATTCGACAACATGCTTGCGCCTGCTAGCATGAATATCGACCTTAAAGAGGCTAGGAGAGTCAGGAACGATTTCAGGTCTTCGTGTCTTAATAGAGCCTCTTGTTGTGCCGTCTCGGGCGAAGGAGAGCCATGGTGCCCAGGTCCGCCTATAGGCCATGGCGTACAGGCCTGCCATATCGTCCCCGAGCAACACTACCATCTCTACCCCAGCACCGGTGGGAAGCACGTTGATGACGATGGACCTGTGGAGGATAGTCCACGTCGTCTTCGAGAAGCATGGCAAAACACCTGGAATCCCAGGAATGGCATCCTCTTGATGAAGCATCTTCACGAATTTTTCGACGCACCACTCTTCTCCATCCGTCCCCACACGCTCCGCATTCGTGTGTTTATGCCATACAACGCCCTGGCCAGGTTCAACGGCCAGAAAGCATCCGTACCTGCGACTATCGATCGGAAGGCCCTTCGATATCACTGAGATGTGCTCCATCGAGAACATGGCGGCTGAGAGGCCTAATTTGGATACCGCCTCGCCTAGCACAAGCAGGATAGCTACATATGGGAGCTACATATGGGACAGGCACGCCGTTTAGTGCGAAGACTGACCTCCCCGTGACACCGAGCTCGAGAGGCACGCAAATGGAGGCTGTCACTGGTAGGACGAGCAACCCAGCTAAGAGATCGCGGCCAGAGCGTTCTGGCCAAAATCAGCCCAGAGACGCTTCTAGACAAGACGACTTGGCAGAAGAAGCAGAAGCGGTGTTATGGAAAGAGGAAACAGGGTGCAAACGCAGGCGACTGGAGGACTGCCAGGGTGACGATGAGACTTCTCCACGGCATGACTTGTTTCAACAGGATATGCCGCAAGGTTATATCACGCGGCGCAATAATCGCGAGTTCTTAGCAGATGTGAATTGGGAATTGCAAAAGTTCAAGGCACGCTAGCTCGCAAGTTGAGGTGACGGGATTCTGATCAGGGGGTTCAGGTGGGAAACAGGTTCTAGGTACTATGGTACCGCGAACCGGATGTGATCAGTTTTATAAAGTTATCTTTTCACTCCACCCCCAGTAAGGTTTCCAATCCGTAGCGGGAGAGTGACGTGTGGCTTCCCAAGCGGCGCCATGTCACCATAAGGTGTGGGAATTTGTTAAGTGGTGCTCAGTCGTCCAGTCGGAGAGACGGGGAGACGGGGAGACTCTAATCATCTCGTGATGAAGCATGTGACAAAGTCTAAGTTGAAAGCGTCGTGGCTGTCAATCTTGTTAGTTGTTCCCCCATTCGAATACGAACCCCCCAATGTCCCCCATTCGACCATACGTCATCTCGTAGTCACCGCGCGTAATGAGGCGCTGAAAAGTACCATCGACCGGGCCCTTCCGCCTATTGAGGGGAGCACTACATACTTGGGAGAATTGGAACTCGTACAGGCCGGATTTAATTACGACTGAACCTTTGTGCCATCAAAGCTGAAATCATTTAATAAAGGGCATGATCGTAAATAAAGAATCCGACCGTAACCAGCCAGTGAATACGTTGGTTTGGATATAAAACTGTGACGCCATCACGACAGCAGAGCGATTTCCCAAAAGATCCGTATTCAACCAATATTGCACCGGCTCCTCAACCACAACACGATCATGTTTAATTATCGTTGTTTTTTTATCCTCATCACCATCGGCAGTAAGTCAATGGCACCGAATTTTAGCATCTTCCTAGACTCAATCTACCACTTAGTAGTATTACGCGTCTCAGCCGACGAACCGAATGGACCATTTCTCGAGAATAGGGCTGCCCCAAACGCCCCTAATGGCTATGCCCCAGCTTCAGTCTCTTGCCCAGCGACCCGGCCAACAGTCCGTACAGCCACAGGCCTTTCACCACAGGAAACAAAATGGCTCCCAGTGCGTGGAAACAACACCATTCCGGCGTTAAAGACGGTACTCAGCCGGGCAAATATTACCGGCTTGGACACGAACGCCTACATCGACGGCATTATAAGCAACGGCAGCCAAGTGCCACGGGTTGGCATCGCCATCTCTGGAGGCGGGTATCGAGCACTGATGAACGGCGCGGGCGCAATTGCAGCATTCGATAATCGCTCTGCCAACTCGGTGAGCGATGGTCAATTGGGTGGCCTACTCCAGGCCACGACGTACCTCAGCGGACTGTCTGGAGGGAGCTGGCTCGTCGGAAGCCTATTTGTGCAGAACTTCACATCGGTCGAGTCCATTATCTTCTCGTCCAAGGGTTTTCTGAGCGAGCTTTGGCAGTTTCAGAACTCGATATTTAAAGGTCTGTTGGACTCATCCCTTTGTTAATATTGATATATGCTTATTCTACTGAAATACAGGGCCAGAGGGGCTGTCTCGAACAGAGTACTACCGTGAGCTATATCAGGATGTCAATAATAAATCCGATGCCGGTTATAATACGACTATCACGGATTATTGGGGCCGGTCTTTGTCGTATCAGCTCGTCAATGCTAGTGACGGAGGACCAGGTATGGCATGCAAACACAACGCGACGAGCGCCGAACGCACTAACTATTACAACAGGGTACACCTTTTCATCTATTGCAGATGACTCCGATTTCGCAAACGCCAATGCGCCTATGCCCCTCATCGTCGCGGTAGAGAGGGCGTTCGGACAGCTCCTAATCCCCTCCAACTCGACGGTTTTCGAGTTTAATCCTTGGGAAATGGGGTCCTACGACACAGGGACTGAGGCCTTTGCACCATTGAAGTATATCGGCTCAGAATTCACAAATGGGACTGTGCCCCGCAACCGGCACTGCATCGCCGGCTTCGACAATGCCGGTTTCGTCATGGGCACCTCATCGTCACTGTTCAACCAGGCATTCTTGCAAATTGGCCAGGTGTCTGGTGTCCCAGATTTCCTGGTGCGGGCGCTGAACGACACACTGGCGCAGCTCGGGGAGGAGAACAGAGACATCGCGAGTTGGCCAAATCCCTTCTACAAATACAATCCCAGCGACAATGTGAACGCCGACAACGCCATTCTTACTCTCGTCGATGGCGGCGAGGACTTGCAAAATATCCCTCTACATCCTCTCATCCTGCCCGAGCGCCGAGTCGACGTCGTCTTCGCTGTTGACGGCTCTGCGGACACCAAAACCTATTGGCCAAATGGCACCGCCCTCGTCGCGACCTACAGCCGGTCCAAGAGTAAGGCCGCAACCGATAGCTCCGACTTTCCAACGATTCCAGATCAGAACACCTTTGTCAACTTGGGCCTGAACATGCGGCCGACATTTTTTGGGTGTAATAACAAATCTTCCTCTGGACCACTGATTGTCTACTTGCCGAACGCGCCTTACTCCTCCCATTCCAACTTCTCAACCTTCGACCTCGAGTATAGCATTGACGAGCGGAACCAGGTAATCGAGAACGGATACAATGTTGCGACCATGGGGAATGGCACTGTGGACTCCAATTGGCCTACGTGTGTAAGCTGTGCTATTCTGGCACGCAGTTTCGCTCGCACAAAGACCGACGTGCCCGGGGCATGTTCAGACTGCTTTTCGAGGTACTGCTGGAATGGCACGACGAACTCGACCACGCCAGCTACGTACCAGCCACAGCAAATCATCATCGAGAGCGGCGCGGAGAGGTCGGCAGCGTGGATGGGTAGTATCGGAGGCTACGCCTTTGTGACTTGCGTCGTGACGTTTCTTGCAATATGAGGGGAAGTAATTGGCGAGACAGATCGGCGATGCATGTCGTCGATACGACACCCCATTTTGGTGCAAAAAGCTTGTGAATTTCAAAACTGCCAGGAGGCGCTTCACCGGGGCTGATGCAAAATGCCATAAGCACAATTAGACTAGCGTCAGCTGTCAGTCTGCAATCGATCTTGAGCATCTCTCTCTCGCTCGTGACAGCGGAAATAGTGGTGTGGACCAGAACGCCATGCCACAAACTCTACACGACTTGGTCGAGTCAGCCGACGTCATTTGTAAGGTTTGAGGCCCTCAATTCAATTTATAATCCGCTAACCTGACGATATAATTGCCTCAGTGGGGGATTGAGACATGCATGTTCTAGCCCTAGCGTAGACCGATGCTCTTCGGTTAGTGACCACGGAATCGACGAAGCGAGGGTGTCCCATTCCCCGTCCAAGAAATCGAGCTCAAAATCCGGTTCGACGGGGCATTCTTCCTAAAGGCGAAACATATGATCTATACATCTCGAGTGCAGGTTCATAACAGTCAAGAAATCACCGAGTGGCGTTTTCATGACAACACGATGAGGTTTCTTTATAATAAATACTTGGCTATATTATGACTGATGTTGAACATGTCGGAACGCCCCAGCCTGACTAATATATTAGATCCCGCCTCTGTGCAATTCCCTCGAGGCCGAAGCTGGAATTTGAAGCCAAAACAAGAACCTTTGGAGTGGACAAATGTCGAAAACGAATGCCGCATAGTCCCAAAGAAGACCAATATTATCGCATGCAACGAACCAACCCGAACAGGACGTAACGACGCAATTTGGAAAACTCTGATATCGGTATAGAAATCGATACAACGAGCATCCTTCCATTATACCGCCGAGGTTGGCTGCGTAACTTGGGGTTCGGCTCGGGCAGGTTCCGTGTTTGCAGAGTCCCTGCTAGGCCGATCTGAAGGGTGACTGCTGCTGTATTTGGGAAAAGTGAAGTTCAGTACAACTCCTAGGTTTTCGAGGATCGATCTCACTCACTGCGACATTTTTCTCATCTGCTGCTTCGCAGACTGCATCGCGTCCTTGACCTGGACATAGTTCTGGAATACGTACACGCCCTATTCGCTAATTAGTCGTGATGATGCAATTTCAACAAGGGCCGATGTCCTACCAGAATACCACTGAGTAAGTGAAGGAACCAAGCGATGAATGAGAAGGCGAGAACGGTTCGCCATTGAGAACATCCGGCACTGTTGATGTTGACTCTCCCAACTGGACCAACAGTCCAGAAGTGACCCCAGTAATAACCCCAGTAATTGTAATACCAGGTTGCTGAGCAGGTGTGACTTCTGGTTTCCTATCGATTCTTGTCTTAGTGCATGTCCAAAATAAAAATGAAAAGGGATCCTACCGTTTGGAGCAAGCAATATGCCACGAGCCACATGATAAAGAGAATAAAATCGAAGGGGAAGCTCATAAAAAGAGTATCAAATGGTGGACAGAGGAAAATGGAATACACAATACCGATACCCGCGACAACCATGGTGTAGATAAGTCGTCCATTCATATTGACCCCGGCAATACTGAGGTTGTAGGCGAACCGGGAAAGTAGGCCGAGGACGATCACCGCGCTGGAAAGCTCCAAAAATCGGAGGATGACGGACGCGATCTTGTGTGCAGCACCGCTGTGTTCCTTCATATTGATCTAGGTGAAGGTGTTTTCGAAATTGGTGCCGAGTAGTGAATTGAGTTGTTAGTTGATTAATGATTTGCAAGGATCCTACAGCTCGAGTGGCTAAGAACAGCACACTTTTGAACATGGATGCCCGGTATAAGTAGACGATCGACAGGCTACATGTGCCCATAATTTTGTATGGAGACAGCGTTATGTTAGTTTGACTTCTATCCACGTCACTATGATTCAGAGGCGTCGCGGAAGTTTATTCCGATTCCCTACATCACAAATCAGTCGATATGTAAGCCACTGGAGCTTCAGTCACCAATGATATCTGTAACGGGTCAGGCCCACTTGGCTGGCGGCTCTGCCGCCAAGCCCGAATTCTTCTCCACAGCGCCATCGAGTTGATTCTCGAATCTTCTATATTAAAGAAGATATAACGCGTCTTCACGCACCCAGTTTGTATTTAGATTCTTTCCTTTCTTCATCTTGAAAGTAAACAGCATAGGGACTAGTTAGTTGAATCAACTCACTAGAGGCCTTTCACAGTGTTCTCCTGTTATCCTGATCTTTGTAGGGCTTGGTAGTCGAGCAAGCCGAGTTGTTGGAAGGGTAATGCTAATAGTAGAGTGATCTGAGCTGGTTGAGAGATGGTCTTCAATAGTAGCTTCCACTAGCTGAATATTTGAGAGAGCTAGGTCGATTGTATTGCCACGGCTGTTCGTAGGGATATCAGGGGGGCTAGCTAATTGCAAGTCATGCTGTTGAGCCCATCTTGCTATTAGATGCCCCTTGCCTTTGCTTCGGCCGGCCTGCCAGGTTGGATGTGAGGCATTAAAGTCACCAGCTATTAAGGAGCTAGCCGGAGGGGTCCAGTTTAAAAGGAGGTCGAGAGCTCTGTCGTAAGACGGCCGTCAATAGATATTGACGATCGTTATCCCTTCAACTTGGAGCCAGAGGATGTCTCGGGTGCTCGCTATAGCTAGTTGATTGGTAGCTAAGTTGCTGCGTTTTGAGACATAGGATATAACCCTAGGTCGGGTCTTCTTGCCAGTCCAGGAGGTGACTGGTGAATAGGTATTAAAGGCTGGGTGTGTTTTTGTTAGACAGCGGCTTTCCATAACAGCAGTCCAGGGCTCTTGAAGGAGGACTAGGTCAAAGCCATTGCTATCTGCAAGGGCTAGTGCGGTGTCATGGGCAGCAGCCCCTTTTCCGATATTGGCTTGGAAGATCCGCAGGGGGGAGCTGTGGCTCCCTGCTCGGCCGGGCCGGGCTTGTTGCATTAAGAGGTGATATGGATAGCTGTCGAGCCCTCTAGCCGTCTCTTCTTGAGTCACTGGAGCGATAGGGCATGGATTACTTCCCCAGTCCTTCTAGCTAGAACAGCTAGCGTTGGGAACAAGGGGATAGTGAGAGAGCGCGTCGAGGGACTAGGTGTTGTACGGGCTTGAGAGTCTTGGCGGGCTTGATTGCGTTGGTTATTCAATCGCAGCTTCTGATATTCCTTCCTAGTTATCCTAGCCAGGCGGCCGTGTTCCCGTTTGGGTCGGGCAAGGCATTTTGGGTCGTCTGCCGTATGAGGGGCTAGGCAGTTGGCACACTGTTGGTCGTGGTTGCAGGCTGTGTCGCTATGGGCAGCTTGTCCGCAGAGCCGGCATCGGGCTGTTCGAGTACAGTACCTTCGAGGATGGTATCCCCAGCAGTTATCGCATTGTGTGGGCGGGTTCTTCTTGGTGACAAGCTGTGCCGGTTGGCTAATGCCAAAGAGTGTGAATCGGGTTCTGAGGGGTCTGAGGAAAGAGATCAGGACTGTAATAAGATGGTCCTCTGGTTGCGTGTGCTGTGATAAGCGCCAGCTGGTTGGTTCGTAGCCTGTTTGGATTTTGGCTTCGTCTTCGATGAGGGCTTCTAGCTCAATTGGCTGCCCTAGGTGGTCTTGAATGGTCCGAGGGCAGCCTTTCACTACATAGGTGTGCCATTTTTGAGAGATCTCTATCTTCTCGGCTCCCAGTAGAGAAGTCAATTGGGGCTCAGCTTCCAGTATCTTTGTATAAGTTATGCGGTCGGCAGGTCGGATAGCCCAGCCAGTCTTAACTAGCCAGGCTTGTGGGATTGTTTTAGAAGGAAGGTCCAGGGCTTGTGCGATCATAAGCCTGATAGTCATAGGGGACTTCGTCCAAGCAGGGGAGCATTCATCTAGTCGTATGTAGATGCGTAGGTCTTCAGTTTGGCGGGTAGGCGGCTGTTGAGGCTGGGTCTGGAGTCTATCGGAGCTATCAGTCTCTCGGGCTTGGCGGGGTCTTTGGGTCTGCTGCTGGGCTGGTTGCTTGATTCCGGCGGCAAGCTTGCTAGCGTAGGTTGTTGGGTTCTGGCAGGGAGACCCAGATAGAGCATTAGGCCAGAGAGAGATGCAGGCATCCTTCATTTCCTTCATAAATTGTTGTGTGTGAGTGGAAGTGAATTCCTTCGCTGCGTCATCCAGCCCAGCGCACACCGCCTTAAAGGCCTTGATCTTGTCCTCAAGAATTGAGCGGCTTTGCTCGGCGATCTTGATGGCTGCATCTGCGCTTGCCATTGCTGCATCCTGGCCAGCAAAGATTGAGGAGTCTAGATCGGCGGCAGCTATATTCGGGCTTATTAGGGGTTGCTGGATCCTTGTTGAGTTCGGTTGAGGGGCGTTTCCCACCGCCCTTATCGGGGTCCTTGGCTGCTGCTGCTCCTGCTGCGGCGGCGTGGTGTAGTCCTCGAAGTCCATAAGATCTTGCTCGTGGCTTACAATGATTTCTGATCTGACATCTGGGTCGGGATCTAGGCCGGGGTCGGGGTGACCCGGGGCGACAGGCCCGGCGGCCATCGCAATTGAGGTGTTGAGTGGGGTGTTAGTGTTTTTGGTGTGTTGTGGGGCACTTCCTTAGCAGCTGATGCCAAGAAAGTTAGATGCGGGGGGAAGGTAAGATACAGTGGAAGGAGAAAGAAGTAAGAGCAGTATAGGGTAGGTGTAGTTAAGGACCGCAGTTGGGGTAGAATAAAACTATATTATGGTACGAAAAGTGGGACTGCAGCAGTCAATCTGCAAGCCGTATACTGTAGTAAGCAGAAAGAGATACAGGGAGTATAGGGTCAATGTAGTTAACGACCGGAGTTAGGGTAGAAATTAGCCAGAGCCTGTAGCCAGTTGTCAGTAGAGGTGCAAAGGTAGAAACCCATAATTAGATATATGCTGTTGTGAGAGTAAGCCCATTATCAGCAGTAGTCCACAGTGGTCCGTAACCAGTTATCAGATGCAACCCGTCGTCAGCAGGAAGCAGTTGTAGGGGAAGCCATTGTAGGGGAAGCCGTTGCCAGGGGAAAGCCATTGTCAGAGAAAAGCCAGTGTGAGCATGAGCCCATTGAGAGAGGAAAAGTCCGTTGTTAGAGGCAAGCTATTACATATAAGCAGGAAAACTATTGGCAGGGGAAAGACATTATCAAAGGCAAGCTGTAGTAGGCAGAAAAGCTATTGTCAGGGGAAAGCCATTGTAAGCACAAAGACAAGCCATTATTAGAGAAAAGCCATTATCAGAGGAAAGGTATTATA
Source organism: Ilyonectria destructans (assembly GCA_020740775.1). Classification (NCBI taxonomy): domain Eukaryota; kingdom Fungi; phylum Ascomycota; class Sordariomycetes; order Hypocreales; family Nectriaceae; genus Ilyonectria; species Ilyonectria destructans. Next base: position 25,474 of record JAHEWK010000028.1, read on the forward strand.
AGCAGGAAAGCCATTATAAGCAGGAAAGTCGTTATTAAAGGTAAGCCGTAGTAGGCAGAAAAGCCATTGTCACAGGCAAGCCGTTGTTAGAGAAAAGCCAATAGCCCGTGGTCAAGAACCCTGAGGTTATGTATTGCGACATCTAGTAGATGTCAATTAAATTTAGGTGGGAAAGCGAAACTCACTAGCATGACATAGGGCAACTGTCAATTAACTCATAGACATACTTGGGCATTGTAGAGGGAGCTCTACCCACTCTACCCGGTGGGGTAGAGGAGGTATCTCATCTACTCTACCCAGGTAGAGTAGAGTAGAAGTGGGTAGAGCTACCCACGCTACCCACTCCTAATTGGTCAATTAGATCTTATCATTTGATAAGATTGTAAGATTGTAGATACCGAAGTCCTTGAGGAGTCGTCTAATTTTATTGATTCTGCTCAATATATATTATAGTGACCTCTCACGTAAGTTCAGATGCTACCGAATATACTGCCTGCTACTGCCTGCACTAGCTTGGCTACTGCCTACCTGCAGCCTACTTGACACTACGTTGAATAGTTCACTCCTTTGAATATATATGTAGCTAGAAACCTTTACAAAGAATCAACTTAATTCTCATCTCCTTCCCTACCTATTACTACTGGCATCCACATCAAGATATTATTTTGTACTCAATATTTATTATATATATCTCTAACTATATCTTTCTCACAGGATTTATTATCCCTTACCGTCCCTACAACGCCCTCCACGCTGAACCTCTCCTTGCCGGCGCCCAGTGTTGCTTCCAGTGCTCCTCCGAGTATTGCCTCGATTCCCGCCGAGAAACTTTCAATCTGGACCTTCTTTCGATATGCCAGAGGTTCAGAGCCCGAATTCAGGCTAAAGGAGAGATCTAATCGAAGTGGGAAGTCCTCAAATAAACGCCTACATTACTGTATAGTCTGTTGGGATTAGGGATGCATCGAGGTAAATTACCAGGAGGTAAATTACCAAAACCCCTAGGTAAATGACGGTCATAAACCCGAGGTTTATGACGCGTCATTTATTACGTGCTTCCAGTACTATTTGGTGACTACGGAACGGCGTCGGTGGAATGATATACGCACATACAGTCTGGTGTGCATTGGTATTCGTCGGAGATGAGGTACCGATCACACCAAAATCGGCTGTGCGGGTATAAGAGGTCCATACCCCCGTGCAACGGCTCTGTGTTCGTTTCTTCGTTAAAACTCCCAGACTTGCTACTTCAATATGACAGTATTATATTTCTCGAAAGCCAACTTATTTACATTTCAACGTTAATAAACAGACTCTGTCTCTGCGTCTGTGCCTGTATCTACAAAAATGCAGTCCTGGAAGTCGTCCTCGAGCTCTAAGAGCAACTTCACGTCAGCCGTCTCCCAGGATTGGCCGCTCGGCATTCTCCAAGGTGTCTCTTGGGCTGTCTTAAGTTTTCTTAACATCTGACTATTCATATATATGAATGTCAATTTATTGGTGCTAGTGACAGTAAGACGATTGCGAATCTTGTTGTGGAGGAAATTGATCGAGGAAAAAGATCTCTCAGAAGGTATGGAATTAGCCAAAGCGCCCAGTATTCGTTTGGCTAATGCAGCGAGTGATACATTCATAGAATGAAGATACCGCTAACTGTCAAGGACGTGTTGGTGGTGCGGAGTGCCCTCGGATGCTGCTCTGTATATGCGACTTCCTGGGCTAAAGAGGTTGCCCTCCCGAGCTCTAAATTGACAAAACTCCCGGAAGATATTGCCGTATTTCTCAGCGTTGGTGTTGTCCTCAAGAAAGTTGTGTGCTCTTCTGACAATGTCTGTGGTCAACAAATGGTGCTTTGGGTCGGTAGTGGCAGGGTCCAAAGCAAAGGCTATGTAGTGTATGTCGTCCGTTTGTACGTCAAACTGTTGCTTTTGTAATGCCTTCAGTTCTTGGTAGTTTATTAGTGGGCCCTGACCAGCTTCTTCTAATGCGTCCCATGAAGCCTGAATGGATAGCCAATGTGGAATGGCCTCCCCAAGACCCGTGCGGTCGCGTTCTGAGTTGGCTTGGGTATGGCCAATCGGCTGAAGAACTTTGAATAATATTTCCAGATTGGCCCAAAATTCGAGATCGTTAATATATGATATCACCTGAGGTAGACTTGACTGTGTCACCTGTTCCTCCTCTTTGACAATTACCGGCTTCATTCCGTTGAGAATAACTGGATTGCGTGCGAAAGCTCGAAGGGCGTCTTTGTTGGCAAACACAGATTTAATAGCAGTAAGTTGTGTTCCCCAGTGTGTGATTGCAGCAGTAATGAACGCCTTGTGCTGCCCGTAGTATTCCTGCTGATGAATGCGAAGCCTTGACAACTGCAATTTGGCTTTCTTAAAGAAGGCAATGAGAAAAGTAATCTTCCTAAAGATTGGCATCCACCGCTTCGACTCCACAATGTCTTTGATAAGCAATTGAAGTCCGTGAGAATCGCACAAGATATAAAGGCAGTGGCTGAACTCTAGCAGCGCTTTTATTTCTCGATGAAGCTTTCTTATCGTGCTATATGTATCTGTACAGATAGCATTCAGCCGCGAGAAATCGTGTCCGAATATTTCAAGAAGAGATGGCTTGATAAGGCTCAAGGTCGTCAATGCCGTGTGATCATGATCTTTAGTATCGATTGTCGTCCAGTAAAATGCAACCGAACTAGGAATTTCAATAGATATATTGATAATTCGGTTGCTTGAGATATCATCTGAGGCATCGAATATGACGTTGAGATGCGGGGCCTCGTCCAGAAGAGCCTTGACACGTTGCTGATAGTCCAGGTAGACAGGGTCGAGGAATGAGGCAACTCGATTGCGATCTGGAGGTTTATATGCCGAATTTAGCATTTGGAATAGTTTCAGTGTCTCAGGCTCTTCATAGAGGGAATAGGGTTTGCCGGAGGTAAAGACTGCGACGGCGGCTTGACGGTCCAATGCATCCTTAGATGCTTTGCTAACACTATCCAACTTAGTGTTGATGAGCGGTTGTCAGCTGGGAATGACTTCATGAAGCTGTCGATATGCGGTGCATTGCGTGTGAAGGTGTCGAAGTTGTTTGGAGGTGTGCTTCGCCATAGTCTTTGAGCAGAGCTTGCAGACTACACGGTTCAGCGTAAAGCCCTCTTCCGAAGCCGGCCGGAAATATTCGTCAATGCCATGAAGTTTAGGACGACCTCCCCGATTGGTCATATTGACTCAGTAATGACCATAAATAGTTGTTGTCGGTGAAGAAATCTCAACAGCAACATCGGGGGGTGATGAAGCCTCCTTAGGGGTCGCAACAACTCATGGTCGTCCCCCACCCCAACCCCTTTTGGGATAGTCACTAAACCCAATTAGGAAGGAGGTTTATGACGGTAAATTACCCGTCAGTTGGGGTTTATGACGTCAATTGGTAACTTGGGGTTTATGACGTCAAAAACGCATCCCTAGTTGGGATAATAAAAAGAAGAGTTGGAGTACAATATATACATCAGGAGCCCGGGATTACCTTCGTCTCAATCACCCATCTCTATGGAAGAGATGGCTGGATATAGAAGACCGGCAAACCTCCTTGAAGCCTAAATTAGTGCCTGGTTTAGCGGCGGAAAGGGACGAGACCAACACCCAACTCGACCACCTCACTATAGAGGGGTGATGCACAGAGATGTGTCGCCGCAGGCGTCTTGTGAGGTCAGCCCGAAGCTGCACCAGACTACGCGTATGAGGTCTGATAGGTCCGTGATTTGGCCCACTAGATAGCGAAGCATCTCATGAGATGATATATTGACCTTGTTGCGATAAAGGACAGTGGCAAGGCATCAATTGATCGCATGGCAGGGTCAATATCTGGCGAGGTCGAAGACCGAGGTTGGACAGGGATCGGATAAGACGTAGGAATAGGCACGAAGGGACCTTTAGAATGAAAGGATAAAATCTCTCAGCAACAGAATTCCTCTCTAGAGAGAGATACAGCCTCTAATTGAGACTGATATCTCTGGTATGTCTCTCGATGAGAAAAGAAGATGATGTCCCTGGAAGCTGTGCACAGCTTCCTCCCCTACTTATCCTCACTACACCCCTGCTAGCAACCACCTAGCCTAAAAGTCCCAATCTGCCCGCCAAACTGGCCAGCGGTTTATGAATTCTTTTTTGCTTCAAAAGGATGAGGCTTCAAGAGAACTGGTCCTCCGAGAGGCTTATGATCGGCTGCGGTATCTTCAGGCGTTGCTAGCACTCTGTGCTAGAAGGAGGCTTCCTCTCAATGCTATTGAGTGGCCAGAACTCTATAATCTCCTCCTCTCTGCTAATCTAGAGATCTCAAATCTTATATACTTTAGCAGAAGAATATTCACTCGTGCCCTTATTCTCAACTACAAGAGATATTATTAAACACTCCAGAGCAACATCCAGAAAGCTATTGGGGATATCCATATATCAACAGATATATAGATATCTCCAGCTCGAAAGGTATACCTCTGTATCTGTATTAGATGGATCTCCCAGGATTACCAGTTCAAATATGGGATGCTAGTACTCCTACAGGTACTCTTTAGTCACTCTGGAGAGATCCAGGCGGCTATTATCCTCTGCACCCTTAAATCCTTCGGGATAACAACTAAACTTGGCTATTACACTGGAGATAATGCCACTTTAAATGATACTCTACTCATAGAGCTCTCTCGGTCTCTAAAACTTGAATTTGGAGTTTATATATACTAGCTTTTAGATGGTTATTCACTTATATCGAACAGATATAATCCAATTACCCACTGCATCCACTGCCTTAATAATATTCTTAATCTTGCTCTTCAAGCCTTTCTTCTTGCCACCTTAAAAGAAGCTCTTAAAGTTGCTCTTACGGCTATTGAAGAGACGGAAGATGCTGACCCTTACGAGCTATTCTCCGCCTATCTTGATGTGCCGGTTGTTGACAATAATCCGGCCTCAATAAGAGCTCATGAACAAGCCCAGAGAAGAGGGAGTAAAGTTAAAGTAAAGTATAAAGATTTTAAAGGCTGGGGTGCTACTACTGTGCTCTAGAAGCTTCATAATCTAGCTGTATGGCTTCAAAATAGCTCTATCTATTATAATCGATGGGTAGAGGCTTTCGGCATTACATTAGGGATTGATAACAACACTCAATAGTCCTTATAGTATCATCTCATCAAGCATACAACACACAAGGAGCGAGAGATTAAGAACTTTATTGATAAACACCCTAAATATAATAACTTTCGACTCAATAGTGTTAAGTAGGATATACTTAAGCATATAGAGAGATTTCTTTCTGTATTTGCTAGTAGTACACTATAGGTTGAAGGCAGTGAGGCTTCATTATCCCAGAGTCTTATCCTGATGGATGCTATCCTTACCTTCTTTAAGAATCAGAAGGTTTATCCTATTTCATAAGATAATACTTAAAGCTGATATTTTATAGGTGCTTTATAAATTAGGCCCAGAGAAGGACCTCCATATAGTTCATTCTATTGAGATGGGCTGGTTTATTCTTAATAAATACTACGCCCTCATTGAGTCAACACCAGTATACACCGCCGCAATACTTCTCGATCCCTCAAAGCGGAAGTATTATCTTCTTCAGAACTAGCCTGAAGAGTGGCATCAGAAGACTATTGATGCTGCTTATTCAATCTGGCAGAAGGAATACGCACATCTCCCTCATGAATCACTCCCTGCTGCTGCTGCTGCTGCTGATATCGATGCATCTCATCCATCCTCAAAGAAGAGAGTAAAGAATGAATTAGACCGGCTGAAACATCATCTAAGAGTTCAACCTACTTTACAAGAGGATAAAGATACATTTATGGCGTTTATTGAAGATAAAACTATCGATCTTAATGCTCTAAAGATAACTCCTCTTCAGTGGTGGTTAGTTCCAGAGCAGCGCCGGCGCTATCCTCGTCTCCACCGTATGGCCATCAATATCCTCTCAATCGCACCTTCATCCGCTGAACCAGAACAACAATTCTCGGGCGCACGCCTTACGCAGAGCTGGGATAGGCTTAGGTTATCGCCAGAGAACCTCCAGAGGTTAGAGTGCATGGGCAACTGGTTTGCGAGGAAGCTCATCTCTTCGGAGGAGCTGCTAGCGATGATTGTAGAGGCTGTGGAGATGGATGATGAGATGGATATTGATTTCGATGAGGAGGATTGGGATGTATAATATAAAGAGGCATATTTCGAAGAATTGAGCATATACAGTATTTACCTTTCCTACCTACCCTATCGTCTACCCACCAATCTACCCACTACTCTACCCACCACTCTACCCACTCTACCCGGGTAGGGTAGAGGAGACCACTCCTCTACCTGGGTAGGGTAGAGAAGTGGGTAGAGCTCCCTCTACTCTACAATGCCCAAGTATGCCTGGTCGCCTATGCTTAAATTCAAAGCGCGACACGAGGTTGCCCCCTCAAACCTGACCATCTCCACATCTTCGACAATGGGTTTCTGACTTCCAATTTCATCAGCTTCACCGGAATACTCCCCTGTGGTAGTGTTGACGCTCGGCTTATTGTGGCCGACAGACTGTAGCACGTAGCCTCCACCGTGATTGGTATGGCGTGGGCAACTTCGAGAGATGATGTTACTTGTTGACCCAGAAGTTCCCTCAAGAACACCTGGAAGGAATCTCTGAATCAGTATCTTAAATGTGCCCGTGCAAGATAAGACGAGGGCGAGATGGATTTCAACAGATGACCAGTTCAATGATTCGACCTAATATCTCAGTTAGAACCAGGCAATGGGGTAAATATGTGTTAATAGGGGCGTACAGTCGTCCCTAGGTAACTGTCAGTAGGTATTTAAAGGCAGATTGAAGTTTCCTTACAGGTATTATCACCGCGGTCTAGATCCACATCACCGCGGTCTAGATCCACGATCAGCCATTAAGTTTGGGAAGGCTAGGGGAGAGACTTACAACTTGGGGCATATAACAAACGCACAAGGATTACCAGGCGGAAAACACTCGCAACTAGAACACTTCTTACCATTAGAGCCTATGGCAAATCACTTACTGACTTAGCCGAGAAGACACTTACAGAAAACCTAGCCCAAACACCAATACCAATCCTATCCGCTGCCTTTTGGGTACTATCGGATGGTCAGTATCGTATTTGCCACCAATATCTGTCTACTTACAATTTAGACTCCAGAGGATGTGTAGTGGCATGATATAGATGGCAATGTCAAAGACAATGTTTGTGGTCGTAATAAACATGTAAAATGCGCTTATGTTGATGCACTGGCCTGGGATATCTAGTTGCCAGAGTTTCTTAAAAGGCAAGCATAACAACATAGGTACCACCGAAACGGCAATGCCAAAAGCAGAAACCAGGACCATCGAGACGTATAAAACCAGGCGGTAGGTCTTGTGAGGGGCAATGCGCAGGTAAAGACTGAGGTAGGATAGCCTAATAAACATCTGACAGAGTCCGTAAATTAACTGCTGACTTATTAGTGCTAATCCCCGAAATACAGAGCGAGCATGGTTAACTCACGCCTTGCGACAACATGACCCGAGTGTATATTGGCACATTAACGGGTTCCAGGTATTCAATATGGAGCCCCTCTCCATATCTTGTGGCTGGTTTTACGTTAGCAAAGACCGAGGCAAAGTTATCAAGGCTGAAACAACCTACAGAGCATATAGAGTGTCGAGAGTGTCAGGCCAAAAAGAAATGCGATCGCAATGAGAACTGTATTATTATCACTACGCCATTTGGAACCAACGTTACAGAAAGAGCACCAACCGTCCTCAGCTCCAACATTCTTAACAATGAAGGCCCGGGTGGAAAGTCTCGACGTAATAGCGAGGATCGAAAGAATCACTAATGCGATATTTAGCCCGAAGATCGAAGTTCGTCGGTCTTCCATAGTTGCGAATGCTTTATTTGGAATGTCGGGAAATAATGGACGGAGAGTTCGAGAGAATTTGAGAGCTGTCTTCACTCGTATATATCTTATCCAAGATGCTTCGGAGCGTGAGCCTGGAATCAAAGTCCATCAATCCTTCTTGACTGACTCGACGTGGCGTTTGCTTACACAGCCACTGTATTTAAGCGTTAGATTGAACTGGAAATCTAGTCATGCTCTTCAAAGATAGGGACGAGTCCAGGGAGAACTGTTCGTCTACGTGCTAGCGCTTACGCCCTAGAACTTCACAAGCACATAATATAAGTTATTTGACCAGTGCATTAGCCCCGGAACTTCCCAGAATTGCGCAGTAATGTGGCCACCGTAGCGTCTGACGTCGACAACACTTCCATATCCCGCTGTCATATGAGATTGCATGCACTCGAGACGGGTCAACGAACAAGAAGCCGATTGGGTCATGTGTTCTGCGAACGTTGTCCCCAACTTAGAGCAGAGATGTGATGTGGCTGGTTTAGTGTTCCATTTGATTGCAACACAAAGGTTACACGGCTGCCTCCCCTGCGAGACACAGGCAATGATATATGATATGTACCACAGTGCGCGAGCGTGATTAACTGGAAAGATCATTTGACCAGGTCCTCCATACAGGCAGGAATGGCTTTTTGCGATGACTTCGCAGTAGTGCTCTTTGTCGACATCGACCATGACCTGATGGTTGACAGAGTCTGGCGTTACGTCTGATGGAGGGTGGGAACCACCTTAGGATCCAGGGACATGCTCTCAGAGCATCTGTGAAACGAGACTCAGGGAAGTTCCCCGTGATTGGTAAAATTAATGGTATGGGAACCAGCCAAAACACCCATCGACCCTGCGGTCGAGCTCACCTCAGCAGGCTTCTCCTACCTTAGGGAGGGCCGGCCGGGGTGGAATAATACAATCTGTCATAACCGCATGGATGTGGAGGAGGAACGACCTTTGTCTGCTGCGGTGCGATTTCAGGATCAGGGGTGCTTGATGCAGCCCAAACAGAATTAAATCACATGCCGGAGGGAGGGGGAGAAGTGACGATTCGTTTTGAGTTTTTACTAGAGCGTGGGGATGGATGGCTGTATTGCAAGCCACAAGACGCCAAAACGAAAGACACGACTACCCACAGGCGAGGGACGCTGTTTTACTGGTTTTGGTCCCAGCCCTGGCGCCTCAACGTTAAGGCCAGGGCGGCTTTAGTGACCCTGTTGGGGTTAGCACACGGGCTACAGGATGAACCGCCGGCTCTCTCCGCTTCCGGCATCTTGCTCGGGCCCCGAGCGACGCTGCCTCCAAGAGTTGTTCTTCCACATCGTAGGTGGCGTCGAAGTTGGTCTTGTGGGAGGAGGGAAAAAATATGGGCTCGATCCGCTTCTGCCCCAGGTGCTCAAAGTCGAAGACCTTGAAGAATTCGTGATTGGCGAAGCTGTCCCATGTCGAACCCATGCGAGTGTCTCAGTTGGGGTCGAGGGCGGAGCCGATCGCATAGACGCAGGCGAGCGACACGGGTGGTTGGGTGACTGGGAACCTGGGGTTGGCGGTCTGTATTTGCGAGCTGAGGGAGCCTTCAGGGCCACCGTCAAAGGGTCGATTTCATCAAGTCAGTCCTGCTTATCTAGCACACGGGGGGGGTTGAGAGCGCTGTCGTCTGCTCAGAGAGAATCGTGCAGCCATTGAGGCGTACCTTGTTGTAATGCACTCATAGAAGAGCACGCCCAGTGACCACCAATCCCCGCGGACATCATATCCCTTTCCAGCATATACTTCAGGGGCAAGATAGGCCAGAGTATGGGCTTGCTCGTCAGAGTCCTGCCAGCGACGACGTCCCGAGTCGCGATTCGAGACGAAGTGCGAAGGCAACTACTTAGGCGCGGCTCTGCCTTCTCCATGCGCCCGCACCCTACCGACCGGCACGTCCGTGCGAGGTTATTGACCCAGCCAGCGGTCGGCAAGTGCCGACGCTGATCACTTGCCGTGTCTCTGTGGACAAATGTTGGGCGGGGGAGGGGCGTGGGGACGCTAGGCTTGGGTTTCGGAACGCCCAGGTACACATACACGGCGCCACTGGACCGAGGGCGAACTCGCTCGGCTCTACCCGAGACGGCGGGAGGCAGTCCTCCACCCAAATTCCTGGATCCTCCATGTTTCACGTTCCCGCCTATCCCTTTGACCATGGTAAGACTACACTTGCGCTAGTGACATGGGGTCAGACCAACGAAAAAGAGAGAAAGATGAGGTACATAAGGTCTCACCTATTTTATATGATGCCGGAAGTCACAGCTCATAGAGATCTACATCACAGTACATGACGCTTCCTACAGTTACACAGCTTTTTGAAGTCAATCAGCGTACCGCTGATCTCCCGGGCCTCTGTGGGAACTATGGGTCAAGTGTAGTCTTACCACGGTCAAAGGGATAGCTGACCAAGTCCGTTGGGACAACCAGCTTTACTCGTCCCAGCACCAACGGCGTAAGCCTGTCACGGTCCTTGGACTCCTCTTTGGCGCAGCCCGGCCTTAGGAGGCACCTTGTCGCCTGGGAATTTATTTTCAAGCGTGCTCTCTTGGCCCAGATCCCTGTTCCCGTGCAGCATTCCCAGACATGCTTGGCCGAGCCTTTATGTTAGGGGATAGGCCAAGCTTTCCTTGAAAGGTGAGTAGGTTGTACTGCAGGCCTATGCCCCTCCCTATTAACCATTGCTACATATGCCTCCCCCTCGTACCCGCAGAGTCTTGATTGGGACGCCTGTTTTTACCCTCGCCGTTGGGGTAGATATTCTGTTTAAAATGACCCATGACATGAGGACATGACGATCCGTTACAGGGATCGTACTCACTCCTGGAGCTTATGGCATAATAGGTCCTGCTAATTTCTTCTAGAATTGTTGTACGCTCGACGGAAGGGATGTCAGGCCGGCTAGTGACAAGGCAAACGAGGGCGGGCCGTAAGGCGGACGCAGCAATGGTAGAAGAGCGAGTCATGTACTAGTGGGCGCCTCTAATCCGGCCCCCCCGCGGTCGGTCCGCTCCCTAGGGGGTCACTGACTTGCAAGAGGTGTACTTCTGAACAGCGCTAAATTTCTTAAGGCCATAACTCGCTTTCTTCCGACTCTAACCCTAACCCTAAGTGGATTTTATTCTAGACCATGAGGTACAATAACTAGTGGGTCTACCACCTATTTCGAGGTATCTTTCGATCTTTTGCGAATCAAGGGCACCTTTTGCGAGTCAGTGACCCCCCCTAGGGAGCGGACCAACCGCGGGGGGGCCGGATTAGGGGCGCCCACCAGTATTGACTCGCTTGGTGCCACGACTCTTCGTTTCACCTGTACGCTCGAAGCTTCTCATTCCGGGTCGTTGTTCCCCCAGGTATTCTACGCGCATAGGAATATCCTTCACAGCCGACCAAGAGGACCTGCTCATCGATGAACGGCAAATTCCGTTCTGTTCCCCTGCTCCACCCATCCATGTCGCGTGGCACATAACTCATGCGGCCGGCGACACCAGTACGTTTCTCGCGGACCGGATGCGTGCCGAACAGCAAGGATAACTCTGCAGCTGATTTTGACCGATCTGCCCCTCAAGCGCAGTCGGTTCACCCATTGCCCCTCCTCTCTTCTTTGTCCTCCTCGATCGCCCATAGACAGAACTGTCAAGAGGTTGGCTAACTCGCCAGCGGCTTGCGGTGACCTGGCCCATCCAAGTACAGCTAAACCGCCGTCATGTCTACTCTACTGGCAAGGGTCTCACCGCTAAAGCCCGACATCCGCCTCGCGCAAGCGATCGCTCAGTTCGAAGTGGACCTGTCTGACGAGCAAAGAGCCGGCTTCCACTCAAACATGCGTCAATCATGTCACTACCCTCCGGATATCCATGATGTTATGCGGTTGACGGCCGAAATCGATCGTCGCGTCGCAGGAAAGGTCGGTGGTGGCCGTTGTTTCGGAACTCGTCTCGTCAGCGTCTTAGAAGCCGTCCAACGATTTGCTGCCCTTGGGGACATCGTGGCGGGCGGATCTCAAAACATGATTGCATGCGGCGTCTGGTCGCTGGTGCGGATGACGTTTCTTGTTGGTTTCCCCACACGACGACATGTTTTCTTGGCTAATGGCTCAGGTAGATGCTTATGAACGTCTCTTCCTGGTTCGACAAGTTATCGGAACTCTTCATGACCGTCGGCCGATCGGCACCACGTTATCAGGCGATGGCCTTACTCTACCCACGATCTAAGAAGCTGCAATCATACCTCTCTGAATACTTCCTGGTAGTTGTCCGCATCTGCCATGATTTGCTGAAACTGACGCAAAAATCGATGTTCGCACAGCTTGTCTCCTTCATGACAGAGTCTGACATGAGGAGTTATCAGTCGGATTTTGATCTATGGGCAAATGCAATCAAGGAGGAGGTGAACCTACTAACGGCACAACAACTTCAAGAACAGAGCCGCCACCTAAAGACTCTTTCCAAGTACTCCAAATCCGAATCACATCGCAAGAAGCTCGAGAACCGTCTCCGCATCCTTGATTCTTGCTCGACATATGACTATCAGATGACGTGGAAGGAAATCCGAAGGTGCGGAAACACCAGCTGGTTCACCCTGCAACGTGAATACCAAGATTGGAAGGTCAGAAGCGAGTCTTGCACACTCTTGTATTCGGGCAAGCTCGGATCCGGAAAGTCTATCTCACTAGCCAACATGGTTGATGACCTATGCCTCCATCGGCAAGGCAGCCCGCCAGTCGCTTACTTTTTTTGCCGGCACGACGCTCCCGAAAGCCTGCGAGCACGTACGATCCTGGGCTCCCTGGCTCGGCAGTTGCTCTGCGCGATTGACGAGCCGACCACGATGTCGGAGGATTTCGCCGTTATGGGTCCTCCGGTCCTCGATTTTGCAGGAATACTCTGCTTATTGAAACGCACCCTCAACCCTACTTGCGGAGCTTACTTCATCCTGGATGGACTAGATGAATGTGATGAGAATCAGAAAGAGGATGTGATTCTCCGCTTGCGGGAGATTCAGACTGTATTTCGACTGCTTGTTTGTCTATCATTCAGACAAGAGGCAGGCAATTCACTGACACTGCACCCTGAACATTTCGCGAAACCGAGCATGATTTTTATTCCGGAGAACAATCCCGACATCGCAGAGTTCATCCAAACAGAGCTAGAGAGGCGAGTCGAGTTCGGGAGTCTAAGGGTAGGGGAACCGACCCTTGTTCTAGAGATTCGAGATGCCTTACTAGAGAGGGCTCAAGGGATGTTCCTCTGGGTGGTTCTCCAGATCAACTCTCTATGCATGGCAAAGACAGATGGCTCTATTCGTCAGGCTCTAGCCAACCTTCCAAGAGATCTTCCAGGCACCTTCTCTCGCATTTTAGAACAATCAGCGGCGCTGGGAAAGGACGACCAAAGGCGGACGCTTGAACTCGTCACCGCAGCTTGTCGTCCCCTGACAACGGACGAATTACGAGAAGCCCTGGGCGTGGTTCCAGGAGATGCCGACTGGAATCCGGCACGGATGCCCAACGATATCTATGCAGCATTAGCTTGTTGCGGAAGCCTGGTAATTGTGGACGAAGAGACTCTATCAGTAAAACTGATACACCATAGCGTCAAGCAATTCTTGCTCGGTGGGCCAGACGGCGTGGCCGGCCAAACATTCACTATCAAGGATGCAAACAAAACCATGGCTGGTGTTGTTATCACATACTTGAACTATGGTGTTTTTGAAACCCAGCTCTCCAATAAGGTGATTCCACAGGTCCAGCATGGAGCAGTTCCGACCAAGGTTGTCAGCTCCGTTTTGAACTCATCGAGTGTCCAAAAGCTCGCACTAAGACTTCTAAAGTCTAAAGAGCCGTCAAGCATTGACGTCAGCAAAGTTCTAGCGAAGGAGGGCCAATATTCCAAGATGCGACCTACCAGTCAATTTTACTTTCTCCTCTACGCCAGGTTATATTGGACACAGCACATTTTGCGTGATCCGGAGCAAGATCCGGCGATTTACAGATCTCTAGGTCGAGCCCTAGATCGGAATGTACTCGTCGTGGATACGAGAGATGACTATGGGCAGACGCCGCTGCACGTGGCCGCCGCGAGCGGGCACGAGGCCGTCGTGCGGTGGCTCGTCGTCGAGGCGGGCGCCAACAAGGAGGCCAAGGATAACGATGGCCGGACGCCGCTGTACGAGGCCGCCGCGTGCGGGCACGAGGCCGTCGTGCAGTGGCTCCTCGTCAAGGCAGGTGCTGACAAGGAAGCCAAGAGCAACAATGGCCGGACGCCGCTGTACGAGGCCGCCGCGAGCGGGCACGAGGCCGTCGTGCGGTGGCTCGTCGTCGAGGCGGGTGCTGACAAGGAAGCCAAGAGCAACAATGGCCGGACGCCGCTGTACGAGGCCGCCGCGTGCGGGCACGAGGCCGTCGTGCGGTGGCTCGTCGTCAAGGCGGGCGCCAACAAGGAGGCTAAGGATAACGATGGACGGACGCCGCTGCGCGTGGTCGCCGCGAGGGGGCATAAGGACGTCGTGCGGTGGCTCGTCGAGGCGGGCGCCAACAAGGAGGCCAAGGATAACGATGGCTGGACGCCGCTGCACGGGGCCGCCGCGAGCGGGCACGAGGCCGTCGTGCGGTGGCTCGTCGTCGAGGCGGGCGCCAACAAGGAGGCCAAGAACAACGATGGCTGGACGCCGCTGCACGGGGCCGCCGCGAGCGGGCACGAGGCCGTCGTGCGGTGGCTCGTCGTCAAGGCGGGCGCCAACAAGGAAGCCAAGGATAACGATGGACGGACGCCGCTGCGCGTGGTCGCCGCGAGGGGGCATAAGGACGTCGTGCGGTGGCTCGTCGAGGCGGGCGCCAACAAGGAGGCCAAGGATAACGATGGACGGACGCCGCTGCGCGTGGTCGCCGCGAGGGGGCATAAGGACGTCGTGCGGTGGCTCGTCGAGGCGGGCGCCAACAAGGAGGCCAAGGATAACGATGGCCGGACGCCGCTGCGCGTGGCCGCCGCGAGGGGGCATAAGGACGTCGCGAGGCTGCTCGGATAGCATATAAACCGCCTCCCCGCCCACCACCTTTGATATAGACCATCCGGACACCAGGGTTGGACATCTTACGAACGGGAATCGAATCGATAGATTCATTCGATGCCAAGTCTTACGAAAGTCGAATCGAATTTTGGCGTTCGATTCGCATCGAATCAAATGGGCGCACTCCATTCGATATGCGAATCGAACGGCGCTAAGCATTCGATCGATTTTCGATCGATTCGGTCGAACAGGGCTCCCGATTGCAGAAACACGTCAGGGGGCCTAAATTTTAGCGTAATTGGTCCACGCGTTAAGAAGCTACTGGCGCGATCTTACGTGACGACCCCAGTACGCTGCATCGTTCGCCACGAATCGCGTAGGCAATATCAAACGACCTAGGAAGTTCTTGGCGGAGAGGATCAGAGATGCTACTAAACGCCGCCGGGATGATTATACTGTCGTAGAGGTCCTTCTGGCGATCCAGAGACAATCCGTTGCGTGATGCAGACGCTTTGGAGGCCTCGGGGAAGAATAGATATACGTCAAAGCGAATCCCTGATGTGTTCACTGATCCAAATAGAATATGTCGGCTAGTGGCAAGATCGAGGCCGTGCGGCCGGATTACCTGATCCGTGGACAGATTGCGTTTGAACGGCGGCATAAAAGACAAGCGGAAAATGCCGGGTTTGCGGACAGCCTGCAGGCTCTTGGGCCCAAACCAAATACTATCGACGTCCCACCGCCGTTCGACATGGGCTGGACCACGCTCCAGAGTAGCTTCGGTTTTGTGGAAAGATAAAGGCTCAGCAGGTTCATCGGAAAGAAATTCCTTCCATTGGTGAAGGTATTTGGTGGCTTCATGGGCAAAGCGCTCATCAAAGACAGTCGTGAGCGGTGGTAATGAATTTTGGAGGAACCGCGCCCTTTCTTGAAGGCTATGAGACCGTGCATAATCATAAGTCTCATGCGAACCTGAACCTGAAGCCTCCTATCAGATGATGGGATTAAACACACACGATGCGGTGGAGGGAGAGACTTACAGTGACACTCGGCAGTAAACAGTGTTTTAAAGATACGATCATACGTCGTGGTTTGCGACTCAAGAAAGTCAAGGCCGCTCCGTGTCTCCTGAGCCTGAAGAGCCTCAATAAAGCTATCGAGGTATGGAAGATCCACCTGTATTCGGTCGGCGGCTGGGAATGTTGGGTTCTCCCTTATCGAGCGGTCGGGTGAGAGCGAACGGTAATGATCGTCCGCTATGGGGTAGTGATCATTAGTATCAAACGGAGCGAGAGCAAAGTCCGAGGTCGAGGTCGTCGAAGAGGCCGGAGAGCTCGAATTAATTCGTCTCCAGTCACTTGTTGCCTGTTGTGCGTCGTCACCTTGATGGAAACGAACAGGCAAAGTCGGATCGTTCTGTGGAGAACATGGATTACCCTGGGCAGAACACTGGTTTTCTGAATCAATCCAGTTTGAAAAAAGGGCATTATCCTGGGGTTGGGCAGTCTGTAGAATCCTTGACGGATGTTGACGGGCTCGATAGGCTCAGACGCGGAGTCGTGTGAGTTCACGTTCCGACAAGGCTGGGTCTCTTCGTGGACGACCCGCTGTTGCTTGCATCTCTTCGTCTGCATCCGAAAGACCCGACACGGCGGTAACTGCAATCTCGGATGATCCTTGCATCAACAGTTCTCCCGCGCTCGTTGAATCAGCGACGGCTTCAAGCGCACCGCTCGTTCGTCTTATATCTCTCGGAGAATGCGTCACTGGAGGGCCCGATGACGCAGCTGTGGGGGGACAAAATCGTGGAGGAATATAGTTGCTGACGGAGGAATCTCGAAAAGTAGAGGTCTCTGGTAGGAGGTGCTGAATACTGGCCGACGAGGTGGCAGGATGGCCTCGATGGGAGTGCTCGTGTGGACGATCTAACAAGATGCGGGACCGTGAGTTTGATAGTACGAAGAGATATCTTGGATTGGTAAGTCCAACTCACGACTGGTAACCTCGTCCTCCACGTCATGTACCTGGCTCACTAGCCGGATGGTTTCATGGCTGCCAACTTCTCGGAGTTGTCGCGCTTGACCCTGCCGACGCAACTGTTGACGCCGTTTTCTACCACGATCCCGTTCTTTCTGCTTCTTGGACTCGACCGAAACCGATGGAGGCGGCATGATCTCAGGGCGCGAAGGATCTCGAGAGGATACGGCAGAACAAATCGCACGCTCCCGGATTGGTAGGTTCGTCAAGACTTTCTCTCTCTCCCTCTGCTTCCGACGGTGTTTTGGTCATCTTCACTTTTGATCTCCCTCTACGCGTCGGTGCGACGCGTATTCTTTAATATACCTGGTAAAGGGGCGAGCTTAATTTCGAGACTCAATACATAATTGGATGGGCTGACAGGGTTGAGAAACGATTACTGGTTTCAGAGAGACGGAAGCGCCTGTTGAGAGTTTGCGAGCTGATGAAGAAAAAGCAAATAAGAGCTCAACCCGGCACTTGTTATCTCAGGGCCGCCAGGTAAAATACGGCGATCTAGGGTAGGAGCAAAGAACAATCGCGACAAGCGATCGCGGTGGAAAAGTAAACTCGGTGACGAAGGATACATGATAATCTCTTAATGAACCAAGTGGCCCCTTAAAATCATATGTATTGCATCTTGAATTCATGCTATGTAGGGTGATAAACTCTAGGTTGTGCGCAATACAATGATGTCTGCAACTACTATCCGGTCGTTTAGTCTCGACAGTGCTTGCTTGACTACTCGCTCGGCCAGTTCTATGGGCAAAACGAAACTTACCTTGTTTAGGACATCATTGTGGAGCCTACCAGGATACCGTCCGGTCCAAGCCATGCTATCATTGGCTAAAGTCATCGGTGTATCGAACTGCCCCTGTTCATACTCAGTTCAGCTAGCTGTTTCGGGAAACCACTGTGGATCCAACAAGGATACCGTCCGGTCCAAGCCCTCCTTTCATTGGTTTGAGCTCTAGACCAAGCGACCAGGGTGTAACGATATTTCGTAAGCAGCCTCTGAGCTCAGACCATGCTTTCGTCTCGACACCGAGTTAGATGCTTTCTTTTGCGTGTTTTTTAGCCAACGATAAATAAAAAATGGCTTTATGGAGATTGATCAATCAATTGCTTTCTTCTCTATCGTTTTATATACATATCGCTAGATGCATCGTTGTGGTTGAATTTTGACAAAATAAAATGCCTCTGTCGACTACCCGCGCGAATTCCATCAAGTCCCCCAGGACTCAAGCCTGGGGGGAGCCCGATTTGCATGTCCTATAGGTGAGCACGAGTAGTCGGTACATGTATGACTTGCTTACTATGCCCTATACATCCCTCCACCGCTGGCTCGGATGGAATTATGTCATAACGACCGGCGGCAGACATTCCGCCCACCAGCTTTGTAAAGGTAACGAGCCACACCAATCGTTTACAGTATAATTACTTAAGCAATAAAGTTTACACGGCGATAAGTACCTGCACGGCTAGGCGTGCAAATACCAACACGTGACATTTGCACGGCTAGGCGTGCAATGAAGATCGGTCATATAGTGAGTTCGAGGGATATCTCTTTTGCATGCACCTACGGGGCATTTATTGATGCAATTGAATGAAGATGATGATTTGGTGCATATTCAGCTATTTGAGGCATCATATATGACCCGGAGGCAACGTACCAGTCTGCGTAAGGCCGTGAATAACGTACAATTTGGTTATAATACTATAGCTGTTATCTGTAAGTAGGTGACTTTAATGCGTGCAGTTATATGGAAGTGAATGACTTTACAGCTGTTATCTGTAGGTAGATGACCTTAATGCATACAGTTATATGCAAGTGAATGACCTTAATGCGTGCAGTTGTATGTAAGTGAATGACTTTAATATATGCAGTATAAAAAGCAGGACTCCTCCCCTTGAAATATGCCCTCTTTCTGCATTAAGCAACAGTCCCAAGATATCAAGATGTATAACCGCAATTAAAGCCAGCGTCAGAACCCTCAGAATATCCCTATATTTGTGGATTATTCGGCAACACCTGCTGGAATGCCACAAGTCAACAGCAACAACCTATTTATCCTACGCCCTATTGCCAATAACCAACAAATGCAGGCCCCAGCCCGGCTTGCTCATCCAACAACAATGCCATTCCCAGTTGAGTATTGGAGGGCTAATACAACCCTGCCAACAGATCCAACATCCCCCACTGTGCTCTATGCAGACCCCCAGGTATATATAAGAGCTCATACTACTAAATATCCTCCTTAAGGGCAGCCTGTTACTACGCAGGTTCTGCCATTTGGATATCAGCTTAACGGAATGTGGCATGTTGGATTCCTTGATGATGTGATTGCTGTAGGGCAACAGCGCTCTAATCCGGATGTTCTTCCTATATGGAACTACAGTCAGCTTTAAAATATCGATAATGAGTATCGGAATATGAATGTTACGATCCCAGGTACGAACTGGCTAATAGCTGCTGTAGGGATGACTACCAATCTGCCCGTACTTCGGGCAGCAGAGAGGTTAGGGATGTATATTTGTAATGTTGATCGGAATGGATATGTTGAGTGGATATGGCAGGGAATACAGTGATATTATAGAGCTATTCAATAATTGCATTATTATGCCGTTATGCCTGTATCTCTTATTATAATATAAGTAACTACTGAGTCAAATTCACTCTACATCTGAACTTAAGGATAACTCTATTAAATCAAGCCATTGAATTATGAAAACTATACTTGGAAATCCGCCTTTTCTTTCTCGTTCGAATGATATATACCAATTGCATCTTCCGTTACTTATACAAATTTCAACAGGGGGCATTCTACCCCTTATACACTCTTGCCTGTACTTCCGAATCTCTTTCAGCAGCAACCCAGATATCTTGCATCTCTCGCCGCCGTGAGTAAGGCTGTTCTGCTATCTCAACACCTATATTCTGTTCAACGCGCTCATTCTCAGCTTTATCCCAATCAAGATAACTCATCATTTCCTCCTGGGTCCAGTCCCTGATGAGATTTCCCGCCCTGCAACGACTCCCCATTTGCTTGTAGTTAAGACACCAGGCATACTCAGCTTTGCTGTAACGTAGAGGCAGCCCTATAGCCCTACGGTATTGTTGATCGGTCCTGGTGGCTCCTTGAGGTAATGTAGTAAACCAGACCTCTCGAGCTGCCTTGTACCGTCGGAAGATAGCACGGGGGTTATCAGCTCGCAATGGAGGTTCGGATACAGCGGCAGGAGGGGTCTTTCGGTGAGCTGTTCTGTGTGTCGTTTTCGTCTGCCTTCTTGTGCGGGCTCCAGTCTCAGATATAGTCTCAGATATAGTCTCGGATATAGTCTCGGATACCACAGAGCATCCTGTCAGAGATAAAGGAGATAATGAGCGGGTGCCAGAGCGAGAATGTATGTGGATTGGTATGTCTGTTGATATTGGGGCAGGAGCCTGAGCAGGAGCCTGAGTCTGACCCTCTAATAGTTTGTCGTAACGTAAGGGGCATGCTTTGGACCTTATTGTGTGGCCCGATTGATGACATTTTGAATATGTTGGCGCTGACCTTACTCGTACTGATTTCTTAACAGCTTCAAATAGATAGGGCTCGCGTTGTGTGCTTGTTGGTGGCAGTGTCGAATTAGCCGTAAGACGATCAAACTGACTATGTGGCTCAATAAGAAGCTGGGGGGATCCTGAGCGTTGGAGATGCCAATGTGAATGGAAATGATGCAATTGAAGAGGCTGATTCTGCTCCAGTAAGGATTGAAGGATGTGAGCATAAGGCAGACCAAGCGTTGTAGTAAAGACCTCTGTACATACAGGGAGGTCCTGTGATAGCCGTTGCTGCTGACCGTCAACCTTGTGTAAGGCGTAGTGTGAGACCCAACCATGTATGTTGCCGTACAGAACCCCAGACAGTCGAATAGGTGTGCTAATATGCTGTCTGCCTTGAGTGGCATTGAGTTCGGAGATCTGATTGATCAGAATACGCCTGATGGTCCTCCAAGCCTCAAAGAGGTCAGCCTTTGCGTTGTCCAGGTGAGATTTGATGAGCTGATGAATGCCCTCGCCTTGTGATGTGATATATTGCTTAAAGTGAAGGTATTGGTTAACCTATGCCTTTATAAATCTCTC
This sequence comes from Ilyonectria destructans, assembly GCA_020740775.1. NCBI lineage: Eukaryota > Fungi > Ascomycota > Sordariomycetes > Hypocreales > Nectriaceae > Ilyonectria > Ilyonectria destructans. The sequence goes on from JAHEWK010000028.1 coordinate 46,585, forward strand.
TTTGTAGGGATTAAGCCAGGTATCCAGCAGATAGCCTACTTGATTGATGTGATCAGGGACGTAATGCTCCTTGAACCTCTTCAGGTTCTGATTGTAGATGCCCTCTGTTTCTGAGCCCATAAGCTCATGCCAATGGGCATAGAACTCCTCCCACGTCTTCTTTCCCTTAGTCTTATCCTCTTGAGTAAATAAAGGCAGATAATAGCTTAGTACTGCTCTGTTGATATGCCATAAGCACAATATTGCAGCTAACTCAGGGAAACAAGAGGGAGAGGCAATAGCATTCATACAAGCAAGACAGCGATCTGTAAGAATTACAGATGGAAGGGCCACTTTATGGATCTGATATATATACCGTAGCTCTTTAAGAGCCTATATATAATCAGATTCATCCTCGCCGGAAAGGAATGTAAATGCTATACAGAAGGTTCGTTAACAAGTATCAATACCAACTATATTAAGAAGAGGCATCTTATACTTGTTGGTCTTGTAGGTACAGTCCAGAATAAGCACTTCGGGATATGATTTGAGGTATGCCAGTGACTGCGGATGTGCAAATAGTACTGCTATAACTCTACTACTTGTATCAAGATTAAATCGACTCTAGAAGCCCTCGGCTTTAAGCTCTTCAGCAAGGGCATGTATGTTGCTTTGACCTTTGGTAAGATTCCGTTTGCCTTGTGCAATGCAGTTGTAGATATCTTGCTGTATGGCTATGGTAGGTAGGTTGTTATGCAAGAAGGATCTAATCTCTTTGGGCGCAATACCGGCTTTGGCGAATTTCTGGATCGTGGCTTTCTGCTCGTCTGATAGCTGACGATGAGTCGGATGTTCCCGTTGAGATTGATTTGGTTTGTGATTGTGTTGACTGAAGGAAGCATCAGGGCGATGATGCAGACTCCACACAGTCTGATATAGACTTTCCTTTGCTATAACAGAGAAGCGGCATTCCGTACGGCGTGAATTCCGCGGCTGGTCCACTCCCTCCTTGTAGGCAGGAGGGCGCCCTCTACGGTCACAGATAAAGGTGACGACAGTTCTTTTACTCGTAGTCTTCTTAGACCTTTGGATCATAAAGGCATAACCTCGTGACGCTGCCCAAGCGTTGATTGCAACGCGGACTTCCTCTTGTGAGGTATATTGGCCTTCGGGGGGAAGGGCATCATCGGGGAAGACCAGGGGAGCCGCAGGGCGGGCATTGGAAGCGTCAATTGGATTCATTGTAGCAGGAGAAAGGCACAGCAAGTTGAATTGATATCGTAGAAGACGTTGATCATTGAATTGAGGGCCAATTTGCAGTCGTTATCAAGGGCCAAAAATCACTCACTATATGACCGATCTTCATTGCACGCCTAGCCGTGCAAATGTCACGTGTTGGTATTTGCACGCCTAGCCGTGCAGGTACTTATCGCCAGTTTACACCCGAGCGAGTTCGGACTATAGACTCCATCAGCTGATATGATGATTCCTCATCAAATCTAATCAATAAGATTGCTCACATTGAACTTCTGGCGTCTGATCCCTGGCGAATTGACCCGCTGGTCCCATCAATTTCCCCACTTCTTCTCACGCTCTTTCTCAGCTAACGCAGTCAGCCTGCACCAATTCCCAAACCGCCCTGCCACTAGCGCTTATGTCTTCCTGCACTTTGGAGAGTATATCGTTCAACGCCGGCATCCCCAACTTCACCGACGCCGTGTACCTTATATCCGAGTCCTATTCGGTCAAAATACCACGTTCTCCCGACGCAAGCCGATCCATCAACTTCACTGGCCAGGTATAGAAAGAGATAGTCTCCGATCACCTTCGGCGCTTAAGTTCCACGGCCGTGACGCTATGGAATCAGCGACGGATTAGTAGCCCTTGCAGCATCGCCTTATGATAGCTATGGCACTTCTATAATACTGATTACTAAAGAACAGAGGAGTCTCCGATGACTCTCGGGTGGATTGTAAAGTCCGATACAGTGCAATAGCACTCCCGATTAGTGAAAGCCCTTGTAGGCTCCCCTTGTGATAGCTATGGCACTTGCGTAATGCTAATTACGAAAGAATGGAGGAGCCTCTGGCGATCCTCAGCTTGGTTATTGGTGTAACCATCCTTCACTCGGAACAACCTATATAATGGAACTCAAATCTCCTGTTTATATTGGCGATTTGCATCATCACCAACCTCCAAATCCTGTTAAGAATTGCTTAGTCAATCGCCACGCGCCAATAAACTAAGGCTCATTGAACCGATATATCACCGCATCGTTTTCAAGGAAGACAAAATGGCCGAGACTGTTGCTGATCTTATTGCGGCCCACGAGTCTGTTATCGCAATGTTCCATTTACAAACGAAAAGTGCCTAACGCGATAAGAATAGACCCCAGGAGTTCGAACCGTTCCCGACTATCGCCGACATGAACAAGGCATCCAAGCCTCGCCTTACCATCGTCGGTATGTGACCCCGTTGGTCTGTTTTCCGCTTTGTCTGGAGACTCGCTCACCAACTTCGACACCGGTAGTGGCCTGTGTGGATCCTCGGTGTAGCATTGACCAGTTCATCGGCTTGGACCTCGGAGTGTCGAATGGTGAAAGTAAGTGAAGAAAAGAGAGTCGGCCGCAAGGAGACTAATCAGGAACCAGTGGTTATGGTCTCGCGTAATGCCGGTGGCAATATTCGCTTCGCGGTACGGGATATTCTCCTCCTGGACACGAAGTTCGTAGTCGATGAACTCATCGTCGTTCATCACACCGATTGTGGCTCGCTGATGTTTACGAACGATTGGATGCGCGACGCCGTCAAAGCGCGAGTAGATCAGAGTCATTGGGATGAAATTGACCAAATTAACTGGGGTGCGAATACGGAGTAAGTATTAAATCTATTACGGTGAGGAAGTTTGCTAATGCTTGGGTACAGCATGGCGGGCAGTGTTAGAGGTGATCTTGAGTGGCTTCGTGCCAATAAGGTTATCAGGGACGAGCTTAGGAATACAGCCCGGGGTTTCCTCTATAACATCGAGACTGGAAAGGCCGAGGAAATTAAACTTGCTTAGTTATTATGGTTTATAATGAACCGGAAGTAGCTAATCAATATGTCAATTTAAAGGAGAATTGTTTTAGTACTGGTTTCAGTTACTGTAGTAAATTATGAGACGGAGTTTCCTCCGTTTATGGGTAGGAAGTGCAGCCATTCTAGCCTTCTACACGCGATAATAGCCGATACCTCTAGCAAGTTATAACAATTCTGGATCATTTCTTGCCTGTAACACACAAACCACTGAACTGTCTCAATCGAACCACAACCCCGGATCTAGTAACAGAGGTATGGAACAATTGAACAGCTGTGGGCTCTGGTCAGACCAAAAGGAAGGTCTGGAGCAATGGTAAAAGTTGTACGAGTCAAGATACGAGACATCTACCTCGGGGAAGAGGGGCACGGAAATCAATAGATGCGAGAACTTAAAGCAGCCACATAGCCGAGGGGACCAACCCAGGATCACGGTATAGATATAGCCAACCGATCTCCCGAGGGTAGGAGACGGCCAGATTTCAATTGGTGTCGTCAGCCACTGCTTGGTTGACAGTGTGTGCAGGTGCTGTATGCAATGATCATTCCTCCATTGTATTCCTCTTGATTTCCCAGCCCCAGGGCACGCTGCGTTACATTGCCCCATCACATTCCACGTTCTCCCTGTCCCGGCACACTCTAAACGTCACTGTCCTAACCCCCCGTGGTCCCGGCACATTAGATTTCCCGTCCACACTTTGTCTTACCTGCTCTATCCTAATTGCTGTCCGCTCCTTCAACGGCGAGTTGCTGACACAATAGCCAAAAACCCCATTTATTTTCTCTCACAATTTTTAGCATTTTTCAAACCCAATGCTTCCATAGTTGACCAAATTTTCAAGCTGTTCTTACCCTCTCAACGCCTCTCCGTACTACATTCAAAAAAGTCTCACATTTAGGGAATGGGGTTGATCTCATATTTTTAATCTAACTAGTAAGTTGAGAGACTATTACAAAGCATCCTTCGCCACCTGATCTCTATTCTTAGGGAAAGCCGAATACCTACGTTGATAATTGCCAGATACGTCAGAGCGAAAGTTGCCACCTATTGCCACCTATTGCCACGAGGCTTAGCAATCAGCTTCTAACTGATTCTATACCGAAGAGAAAGGATATATAAAGCTTGCCCTGAAACCTCAAGACAGAGGGGGAAGACAGAACACACAATTTTTTCACCCTAATGTTTAACAATAATCCACAGCCACCTACCTGCTCAAATTCACCAAACCTCAGCACAGAACACATCATAATGGTAAATACTCTGTTTCGCTGTCAAGCTCTAGCTCGACAGCTAAAGTTCGCCTACGGGGCGTGTCGAGCGTAGTTGCGGTCGGGATCTGAGTTTGGCGAGCGCCGGTGCTTCGCGAAGTCATACTGGCCGGGTGTGGGCAGACAAAAACGCTTGGGTTCCATCTTACACACGTGTAATCACAGGACAGCGAGAAACAAACGTCAGAGCAAATGTCATGGTCTACTCTTCTTGCAAAAGCCGAACAATTCTTAGCCACTCCACTAGGAAACTAACCGATTGCCTACTGAATCTCGTCGCATGCAGCCAGCGCACCCGCGAACCTCTCTGCGAGATGAATCCCCTCCAACTTCCTACGGAAGTCTTCTTTCCCCGTACCCTTGCCATCGAACCCAAAAGCAAGTCCAAACTCCTTGACATCGTTGTCGAAGGTGGTCTCCGGCTTGTCCCTGCATAATCCACACATGGTCTGAACCAGTGCATCGGTGAACCCGACACGTGGAAACGCCGCGACAACCTCCTTGTACTCTTCTACGGAGACGGCGCCGCCGGGGAAATTCGGCCCAAGGAAATCGGCCATGATGCCAAAGTGCACAAGAGCAACTTCGGGCTCCTTGTACGGCGCGATTGACGCTACCCCATGCAGCGCGATGGCGTCCCAGACCATTTGCAATCGTCGGCCGCCCTTGTCCCAGCCCTCTTCTGTCTGAGAGTGGGCGATTATGAAGTCGCGGGCGATATTAGCCCCGTCGACCTCAAATCGCTTATCCTTGGAAACGAGGGACTTGGTTGTGGCCCAGCCCATGTCATGCAGGATACCACTGAGGACAACCATCTCGGTGTCGACCTCGTCGGCTATCTCAGCGAACTGCGGCAGCTTCTTGCGTAGGAGTAGCGCGAATGCGGTACTGCGGAGGCAGTGATTCACCGTGATTGAGGTGGTGTGCCGCTTGGCATAGTCAAGCGCGGCAGATATGATGTGTGAGTTGGGAAAACGTATCCCCGAGATAGGGAAGGACGGAAAGGAGGTTGGGTTTAACGACGCCATGGTACCGTCTAATCAATCATTCGAGACGTAAATAGTCAAAGATTTTTGTGACATCTGCACACAATCATGCAATTTTGCAATGATTCCACTTTCATTCCGAGGAACGCATCCATTATATTAGTATCCATCGCTTACACGACCCAGCGCTTCCTTTCATGCACACACAGGCGGCCCCGTCATGGTTATGTCATGACGGATAGCGGCGGAGACGTTCTTCTACACCGGCTTTGTAATTGTTGCTGATTAAGTGCGGCGCCATTGCATTAGCAACAAAGTTTGGCGCCGAGCAGGGCCGGAGTTTAGACTCCATCGGCATGTATCGAAAGCGCTGCCGACTGCAACTCGGCCAGCCCGCCGACCTGCAGTCGACAGCCGCCAACCCTAACCCTTCAGGCGCTGACATGGATATACTCCTGATCCTGTGGAGTGATGAGGAATCAATCTGCTAAGAAGGTCTTAGAATGAAGCCCACTACCTGGTCTAGGTGGATGACTAGTATGCAAGGTGGGGCCATACTGTAGTTTGGTATTGTCAGATCTCGTGACTCCGTAAGTGGGGTCTGACGGTCTGAGTTGGGTGCCTTTAGCACAGGGAAATGTACGATCAAATGATGCCCAGATAGGCTGATTGAATTGATGATAATTACGACCTTAATAACGTCGTTATGACTGATGGATTGACTGTTGTTGATCATCTTGATCAGAGAGGGATTTCCGTTATCTACGGTCTCCGAGACCCCCGCTTCCTTAGTCATCCGGTCGGCCGGATCCCTCCGTCTGACAGGTATCCTCCGAGCATTACCAGAACTTAGTATAATGCGTCCGCGGTTGGCAGGCGGCTTTCCCCACAATGCCAACGGGTAAAGCGAATTACAGTAGTTTTTCCAGGGTTACATGCCGACCCTGGAGAATTCGATTACATACTGTAAGTCACCACAGCTTCCATATGCCCTGCTTGGAAGGATTCTATTTGATCTAATCACTAAATTTCCCAGGCCCCCTTAACCTCATTGCGACGGTTAGCAGTCATGGGTATGGCTTTACCTTACATCTGCATGGGGAAGGGCTGATGCGGGAGAGCCTGTTGAGGTTGTGAGTTGGAGCTGCCCACCGCGAGACGTGGAGCGGTCGGGTGGCGTGTAATCCGTCCTTTTTTTCCCTTTCTTTAGTCTACTGAGACAAATATGGGAGAAGGGTCGAACAGGAAGCTCGAAAAAAGGGACCCAAATTATCGCCGTAACTACAGTCCATTTCCTATTCACCTCGTCTTTGATTTTTTGTTTCTTTCGGAAGGTCGGCTCTGCGGCAAATATCGGCGGCCCTGGTTCGCCGATGGTGCGGATATTAAGCAGTCATGAGAGAAACCAGTTAACTTCCGACCGCCCCCGGAGTTAAACATAACGAAGCTAAGAACTGCGATACGGGACTTTTGTAGGAGAGGTGTTCAGTAATCCATTCAAGCCAACCATGATCGTGCCGTAGAATAGCAACAAGTGCCGCCAGCTATCTATCGCGGAAGAGTAAATATATATGGTAATTCACGTTCTTAGTGACAAATATATAAAAGGCATTGTCCCTTCAACTGGTGAGAGGGCTCTGCACACATGCACATAAACCATTTCAGAGCAGTGACCACAGGAGATTCCATTGACACGCCTCTGCTTCGACAGCGAGACGTAAGCTCTTCCTGAACTATTAGAACATAACTTTGGCAACATGGATCGCAAGCCCGCCAACTACCAGCCAGCATATCGTCCGACGGTCGATGAGCTGCTCCTGCGCAACAAGTACGACTCTTTGAACCCTAGACTTTTAACCCAGATACATGTCTCACGCCGTGTATAGGAACTATGCGCCACCGTACACAAGCCTTGGCCTGACATGCCAGAGTTACTGGAATGGACTTCGCCATCTACCGTCGTCAGTGCGTATCCTTCCGCATTAGCTCTAAATTTCTTTCCTCTTAAACTAAATCTCTGCAGTTGCCTGTGCCGACCCTCGCTGCGACCCTCAGCAATTCATGCAAGGGAGGAGGGGCAGTAAGTTTCGCGCTTATTCTTCCTTCAGGCATGCTTCCTTGACACATGATACTGAGTTGAGGATCTACAGAAATTGCTGCGATTCGAAACCTAGGCGGTCAAGCCGAGATCAGCATCCACGATGTTGCTACCCTAGACAGTGAATTCCGGTTCAAGGAGCTGGTGGTTGTTCACCACACTGATTGTGGTGTCACGCACATGACAAAGGATGGAGTCTATGCGTATCTGAAGGAGAATCTCCCTGACGCTACTGCTGCAGCATTGGAAGCATTTCCGATCCGTATCTTTTCAAAGTTCGTTCCCTGCTCCTCCGCTCCTCGCTACCAGCCACACCCTTCCCTCAATATCTTTCACTATGACATAATAATAATCGTTTTGCGGCTTTAGCATGGAAGAGGGCGTGAGACATGACTTGGAGGTTGTGCAGAAGTCGCCTTATCTCCGTAAGGAGCTGACAGATTCGGTCCGAGGGTTCGTGTTTGACATCAAGACTGGACTTTTGAGCCCAGTTCTGTGAGCTTTACAAGAAGGAATCTGGGAAGTAAATCGCAGATGTGCCTGAGGTTGTTCAATAAGTCCAGAAGTAGGCGATGTTACGACGTTCGTGTTACAGCCCGGCGGTGGCCTGCGTCAGGACCTGGGGCGGGGCCCTAGGACTGGCTAACGCTAAAAACCCGGCTCCTCGGTTATCAATGCAACTTAATTACCTCAATCTACTCTAGCTACTATATATTGCCTATCAATACATTGACCGGATTCAAGATTTACACCCAATTGAATACTAATCCCTTGACAAGTCATATCACATGCGTAGGGAGAGATATTCCATGTAGGACGAATGGGACGGGTTGCTCCGCTCAGGAGCCCAGTAAATCTGACGACATTATCGCCCTCTGCAGCGAGTGCGCATACTAAATTCCTCAGAATCTCAGAAGTATTAAACGGCGTGCCGCAACAATCGTCGACATTATTGACGACTAACTGAACGAGTGACTCGACTAAGACGAGATCATTGGTATCTACCAAATAGAGCAAATAATTCTCTTTTCAATTTTTTTTATAAATTGAAAAGTCTTAGCTAAGCCTCATCCGCAAGCTCATCAATCGAACTCATCACTCCGTATAGATTCTTGGCACGCTGGGCATCCTCTACCACCTTGTTGAACTCTTCAACTCCAGTGCCTCTCCCATCGTAGCCCCATTCCATTCCATAGTGCACAACAGTGCTGTCGAACGTGTAGCGTCCCCTGTCCCTGCATAGGCCGCAGAAGATCTCCTTAAACTCCTCCGCAAAATGCATGCGCGGAAACGCGTTGCAAATCTCCTTAAACTCTTCATTCGTCATGGCCCCTTTCAGGTTCGGCAGGTCATCTGGCAGCCCAAGGAGGTGCAGGCTCGGCCCAAGGAGGTCGCCATGAATGCCGTAGTGAACAAGCGCGACTTCGGGCTCTTTCCAGGGCGCAAAAGCCTCCATCGTATGCAGCGCGATGGCATCCCAAGCCAACTGCATGCGGCGGCCGTTTTTGCTCCAGTCGCCATCTTTCTCCAGCGTTGTGTCAATAAAGTCGCGAGCGAGGTTGGCACCGTCGACCTCGAAACGCCTTGTATTCGTCACAAGCTCCTTCGTTTTAGTCCAAGCGAGGTCGTGGAGGAGACAGCTCACGACGACAAGCTCGACGTCAAGTGCATCACCCAGCTTGGCAAATTCAGGCATCTTCTTCTGGAGGAGGAGGCAAAAGGCCGCACTTCGCAGAACGTGATTCAAGACTCCCGGGGTCGAGTACTTCTTTGCATGTTTGTAAGAAGATAACACAAGGGGAGTTGTGGGGAACTGTATCCCGGTCAAGGGGAAAGAAGGGAACGGGTTGGCAGTTGACGACACCATGGTTGTTAGTGTCGATTGCATAGAGACGAGAATATCTGAGTCGGTGACTAGAGATATGATGAACGTGTGCGACCATTCACGACGATGGAATGGCAAGGTGCCTTATATAGGAAAATATTGGGTGGTCGTATCTGACTAATCAATAAAGGGGCATGCGGATGATCACTAATTATTCCGTCCTTAACTTCCGAGGCGCATCGGAGCTTAGGTACACATCATTGATTAGTGGCAGGATGCGTGCGCGGCATTTGCAGGTAGGTCAGTTTCCGAACTAGAGCGGTTTCAGAGTGGTTTATTAATATCAGTGACCAGCTGGTCCGTAGCAGCTATTTGAATACAGGTGCCTCTCAAATCCTAAGTGTGCGCCACCGTTACGCGGCTGGCTTTAAAATAATTGATGATAGCTAAAAGAAGGATACTGCCCTCCCCCATGAATCTGAGTGCGGTATAGAGCGGCAATACGGCTAGTAAAAGGAATTTGGAGGGCAGATATCACAGGGGGGGCGAAACCCCCAGTGATTGGTCACCTGAATTATGGTCATACGTTTTTTAAATTCCGGCCATGTACGGAATATATAGATAATCAGCCCTGAAGCCATGCAAATTGATAGAAAATCCATTGGTTACAAACCAAACCGTTAGCAATAATCATCATTCCGAATATCCCCCTCTGCATTCAGCCACCGACTTGTGGACTAGTGGACGGAAACTAGTTCCGACATGATTTTCAGGTACGTAATCTCCGCCGCGAGCTTCCGGAACTCAGCGTCACTCGGGCGGATTGTAAGTCAGATGCTGTATAATGGTAGCTCTTGATTAGTAAACCCCCCCTGCGGCCTCCTCTTGTAATGACAACCGCCCTTGCTGACTTTACGTGGCTGATAGCGCGGTACACAGCCCTAGGCTCGGCAATGATTATGACATCTGCTGATAAAATATCCGGTACAGGTGAAGCTCACTCTCCGAGATGCTTCGGATCTTGCTTCAGCAGCGTGCACGAAAGCCGCGTGCGCAAAAGCAATATGGTGTACAGGGGCTGGGGGATTGCCTATTTGGGTAATACGTCTGACAATAAGGCCGGCCGACCCGGACGAGCTGTCATTGATTATTCATCGTAGAACCACGTCCTGCTTTTCGAGAGTTCGCATTGCTTAATCATGATTGATCATGATTACCAAGATGCTGGCTATGCTTACTAGTCCAATGAGTCATTACAGTGCCAAGCTCCATCTGTGCTCGGAAGTAATGTTTTCGCTGGCGTTTAAATAGGAGTCTTATCGTCGTTATTAGTCGCCTGTACCTAACAATACGAGCCCTTTCGCCCAAATCGCCATTACGCAGCTGTTACCGCGCGTCCAAACGGTTTATTCCGCAGGAGACAATAAAATGGCAACTCCCGACCTCGCGACAAAAGTCATTGCAGGAGTTACGGTTGTTGACACGCCGATTGTTCGAGCTGCCCAGGGGTATGCTCGTGCTCACGGTGATGACTTCGCGTTCAACCATGTGATGCGATCATGGATACTCGGTGTCGTCGTCTACCAGAAACTCCACGCACAGGGTGTCCTTCCGCAGATGGACTTGGAGGCGCACGCTATCAGCGCTGTGTTCCACGATCTTGGCTGGGACTGCACAGGCGAGCTTGTTTCCCAAGACAAACGCTTCGAGGTGGACGGAGCGGAAGCCGCTCGTAACTGGATTCAAGAGGAGCAACGGAGTGGAAGAGCGGAGCACTGGGACCATCACAGGACCCAGTTGGTTTGGGATGCCATTGCTTTGCACACTACCGGTACGATCGCCTTGTATAAAGAGACGGTCGTCAAGGTCTGTGCCTTTGGGATTAGGGCCGATATTCGAGGTCCGAATTTCGATAAAGGTGGAACAATCTCGTGGGACGTGTTTAATGCTGTCAACGAGATGTTTCCCCGCCTGGATTTGGCCGACGGGATTCGCCGAGTTATATGTGGCTTTTGCCGGACCAAACCCGAGACTACATATGGTCAGTATATACCTTTTCTCGTTTTACTGGTATGTTCTTAACTTAACTTCTGCGGATATAGACAATTTCCAGGTGGATTATGGCAGGGAATTTGTCGAGGGCTATAAGCCGGAAGGAAGCCGGCTTCTTGATATTGTTGAAAAGACTTTTAAGTAGGTAGTTAATATTAAGAAGATTCTTGTTTTTATATACCTTGTGCTTTTAGTCTGTACTTTTAGTGTGTCTATTTTTTATAGTTAGTTAAATTATTATTGTTCTATTTTAGAGAATTTTATAATATATATAACTTAATAAGTGCGCAACGTAGATAAGTATGCAATACACTTTTCTTAACTATTAAAATAAGAACTAAGATAAAAATATAACTAAGTATCTAATTTATCAAAACTAATTATTATTCTCTTCCTTAGATATCTTAATAATAATCTGATAGGTTCTTATATTATAATCAGTCTTTCTGTAACGGTCTCAAGGTAGTGTATTGCAACTAGCTAGGCCACTCTACAGAGTATACCAAACTTAAGGAAAGAAGAAGAAGAGAAAGAGAGTAGAGGAGGTCCATCCATAAATATACTCGTCATGGTGGCTTAAAGGTAAAAGTGGGCCACGAAAGGCCGAGGGTTCCCGAGGCCACCTACGGGCACAGCCCGTTACACTTTCCACAAGTTCCACAGTAACTTCCCTTCAGTTATGCTGCCTCTCCTTAACCTCTACTTCTCGATGATTTAGTTATTATCTGCGTATTGGCATCTATCTGATTAATTGTATCCCTTCCCTTATGTACAGTTATCTTCCCTCTATTCTGCAGGCGGGTTTATTTTACTCTATATCGCTTATTAAGAGCTTTATTTACCTATTGTCACAGGCTGAAGCCTTAGTAAGGGTTCCGGCATGTGACGGTCAAGGTTCCCAACGTAGTCAACCGTAACCTGATTGGTTTATGTTGGCAGTTGTAACGGGGCGTAACTGTTACGACGCACGTCGAATAATGGTACGATTGGTTGGATCGGCGTGGCAACGCGGGACGGAGTAACCTCGAGCCGAGGGCCAATAAGGATTGGAGCGCGCTTTTTCAGGATCGCCACGATCTGGGGAGCTTCACGATCCATCAAGAAAGGAAACAAGTATATAGTTTCGCTCATTCGCACATCTCCTGTCTATCTAGTCCTTCAGCTTTCAATACAACTTGATTACTCAAGAATACTTCTTGACATCATCAGACGTGATTCGCCACTCCACGCTCAGTACGTTACGCCCCGTTTCAACTGCCAACATAAACCAGTCAGGTTACGGTTTACTACGTTGGGAACCTTGACCGTCACACGTAATAGCAGGTTCCAATATATACTATAGCAGTTATATTGCTCGGTGACACCAAGTCGAGGCCTGGCACTAAACTTAGGTCCGCGCTAATACAGATACAGTTACAAAATATGCTTTAGAGATATAGCTAAACTTGAAATTCCTTCTCTTTGATCAATTGCCGTAATTAGTGAGCATTTTCGATCGTATAATATGTCTGTCGTGTCAAACCACAGTGGCCGAATCTCTTCTCCACTATTCAGATGCCGCGCCATTAGTCAAGCTCCGTGCCTGCTCGGGAGATAAATAGGCCAAATACGTGTCTGGGCGCAATAGCCATACAGTCTAACGGGCCTTGGCAAATATGGTTGAATCGCTTGCTTCTTCGGCGGCCCTGGTCACGAGCTGCGAATCCCATCCAGCAGTTTTTCCCGCACATCAGTTTCCTTACGGAGTCGCCGGAGACCAAACTTTTCTATTTGGGATTCACACATACTCAGCTGGGCTCTCTCTCGGCGTTATATCTCGGTAAGTCAAGCCGCTTTTCGCACCCGGCCACCTTGTCTTGCCCTCCCCGACATGCATTCCCAAGGCCAGCGTCTCGCTCATCGACAGCAGAATGGCGACCAGAGCCAAAGCTTAATATTCCGTCATTTTTATCCACATCTCAGTCCAAAATGTCAAGGGTTGAGAGCCGTTCGCCAGTATAATTGGCCTTCCTCATCCAATCCGCAACGCCATTGACGCGGGTGGGCAGTATCTTATCTAGGAACTTGTAGTCCCTTTGGATCAAACCCTTATTCCCCGCGCTGGCTTTGTACAAGTTCCACCAGTTGGTGAAGTTTTCGCCATAGGTCTGGAGTAGTGCTCCGTCGTCCTTCACACTTAGAAAGCCAACCTTGGTATCGGGACCCTTAGGAAGCTTCGTCCAAGTAGCCACTTGCCATGCTTCTATGGGTAAGTCGACATACTGAGCAGGTTTTGCCGTGACTTCAGTAAGGGCGTTTGCAATATCGGGTCCACTGGCATGCACGGTGGCCACTCCAAGGTCTAGCCCATTGGATTGTTCAGGGTTAGAGAGTGCCCAATGTACGTAGCCAGCGAAGTCGTTGAGGTAGATGAATGGGATTGCACCGTTGCTCAACGGAAGCTGAAACACATACGCCCCACTAGCATTGATTGTTGGAGCCATAAGTTGCCACAAATTCTCGATGTATGGACCGGACCGAATAATAGTCCATGCCATTGGCGACTTGGGCTGGGATTGCATGAATTCTGTAGACGCTTAGAATTGTACTACTCAAGTTTCTCGGGGAACTTACGCTGAACTCTCGCCTTGCCTTCGTAGTGACCAACGTAGAGGCTAGGGTCAAAACCAGAATCGCGACTGGCGTAGTCCAGCCCGCTATAGACCAAGTGTTTCACGTTTGCCTTCCTGGAAAGCTCAAACAGACGGATGCCCCAGTAGGTTTCTGCCTGCTCCCCTAACTCGAAGCCATCCGTATTCACGAACATGAAACAGGATCTGGATGCCGCAGCCAGGAAGGCATCAAGGTCATAACCTTGTCGGGCAGGGTTGACGACAATCTCAACATTAGGAAGGGCTGCTAATCTGAGGGACGTAGTCGAGGTCTTGCTCCTAGTAAAGACGAGGAGATGATACTGCTTGGCGGACAGCAGGTTGATGACTGCCTCTGACTGACGGCCAGACCCAACAATAAGACCGGTCTTCGACATGGCTGTATACAAGACACAGGGTTTGGTTGAGAACGCGAGTATTGTTTAAGTGAAAATATCGGCCGTGGAGTTTGGCATAGCTAAGATACTTATGTCTTCACGTGGACTGTTCACTTTTAACCGGAAAATCGCATGGGCTTTGGTTGTCAATAGGTACTCGGGGTGGGGTCGAACATAGGGAAATCTGCCTTACCACCCTAAATTATTACAACCATTTGTCAGCACCATACGTACTCGTTGGTGCCCTGCCCGGCTCGTTAACGAAACAAAATAAAAAGTGACAACGGCACCTACCTAGCGAAATAGGAGAGCTTCTTGTCTATTACGTAAGCGCTTGTCGTGCCACTCCCAGACCAACTGCCAAAATTGGCTAGATATGTCCGGGCCCTGAGACGGACAAAAAGAGGCCTGACGAGAAGGCTTCCGAGGCGGGATGGTGTGCCAATGGTACTTCTTGGCCCCACCCCACTTGAGCCGTGTTCTCGGAACGAACGGAAGTGATATGATGCGGCGTCATGCGGCCGTCATCGCGATCCCCCGTCGTGATCCCCAGCAAGCCAGGTTCAATAACCCCTAACCTCCGGACGAGGTCGGCATGCTTGCTTGCCCCACAATGCCAACGGGTAGAGCCCTTTATCGAGGTGGTCTTTTGAGCATGGAATGACGAGTGGCGGCACACCCCCCTCGACTAGCGGGTCTCGGGTGATAGCATTCTGACCTTCCTCTGCGTCACTTGAGGGGTCACGATGCAACGACCAATCAATCACTCAAGGAACGTGCCGATGTCATTCGGGCTCTCTACATAGAAACTGATCTAATCAAAGCATTCGGACCGATTCCCTGAAGCTTACAGTTTGTCAGATGACCTGAAGCAACGTTTACCCCAAGACGGCTGATGTTTGCCCTTATGGTTTAACGCTACAGCGGCTAATGTTATTTAGCCTTCACGAATACGAGTCATCAACTCATAGACCTACCTATCTGGACCCCTATGATAACGCACTATCAGTCTTCAGTGTTGCATTTAGTCCTCCCTGAGGTACTGCACTTGCCGCCACTTTATGAAGAGAATTAATTATATGTAACACCATATTATGTTGCACATACTTTACCTAACTGCCAGTTTCGGCTCCTCCTGAGCTATTATTAAATGAGTTGATCTCAATTGATGCTTTGGTCGTGTGACTTATGGTCTACGGCATATCTACTACTCAAGCTAATGCGACTGTGAGTTTGTCGCTTACAGCTTTTGAGTCCTTTTTGGGTTCCAGTTTTTTATTTGAGTTTTTTAGATTGATTTAATTGCTATTAAAGTTCGTGTCGCTCCAGAAGCTAATGAATGAACACACTATCGTTACCTTAGTAGCAATCCTACCCTGTGTAACAAGCCGCAGCGCAATGACAATACCCTAGCGATCGCTTATTCATTCTTCACCATGCTGAGGCCTCAGTCACACCTATAAAAACCTACCGCAGGCGACGCTAGTTTCAAACCCAGACATTGGTATGTATTCCCCAACACCAATACCAACTACTACGCATGAGATTATATCAGCGTAAGTCGAACTTCACGATGTCTGACTTCACCAAGAACGGGCTTTTCCCTTCTATCAATGTTTCGTCCCTCAACGATGTAACATCTGAAGAACGATCTAGCGCCATCGACTTCGTCAATCGCAATAACTTTGTCTTCGAAGAGTTCAACGTGGAGAAAGTACTATCTACGTTTCTCCCAGACGGCGCCGTGTATCATATTGGTGGCGCAGTCCGCGGCAGGGCTGAAATGAAGATTTTTCTTGAGGACTACGCAAAAGTCTACATTCATGGTATCAGTCGGAATGCAATGAACCACGTTGTAGACCGTGATGACGACGGTGTTATGGTCAGGTATCATCAGCACTTAGTCAGGTATGCCTGGCCCAAAGATACTGAGAGCGTTACTGCTGGCGGGGATTTGTTAAGCGATGACGGGCTGCCGTCGACCTGGTTTTTCGCAACCGTTATCGACCGCCTGCGGAAGACGCCCGAAGGCTGGAAAGTTTTTGAGCGACACCTTGGTCCTGCGTTTAGAGATAACAGACTTGAAAATTCCAACGCTCCTCAAGCGATTTAGCTTTAGCCCGAGTAAATGCTCGGTTGGGGGGTGGGGGGGCCTCTACATTACGTATCCTGTCCGTCCTTAAGTTGTATCTGACTTCCTCTAGCACCAAATCCAGTATACTACAGATCAACCTCAATGCCAAACATGTGTTCACTGCTCGGGTCGGATGGATAGGCCAATCTGTAGATCCAGGGTTTTGTGTGATCGAAGACTGCATTCGCATAAACCCGGGTACTCTAACATAACTAGAGAGCTATGCAGTCGAAGTTATCCGCATCCAGCCTCTTTCAACGACCGTCCGCTTCGGGTCGCCCCCTTGTCGTCTCACGGTCGCTCCCATGTTACCTGTAGACCCTATAAAGCAATGAGGCCGCGGCATACCCTCGTCGTTGATGTATTTGCCGGCACTATTCCACGCAGGCACACTCTCTGTCAATCTTATCCCTATCCTAGTCCAAAATTTTAAGCGTTGATAGCCGTTCGCCAGTGTAGTTGACCTTCTTCATCCACTCCGCAACACCCTTGACGCGGGCGGGCAGTATCTTATCCAAGAATTTATAGTCTCGTTGGATCAAACCCTCGTTCCACGCGCTGGCCTTGTACAAGTTCCACCAGGCGGTGAAGTTTTCGCCATAGGTCTGGAGTAGTGCTCTATCGTCCTTCACACTTAGAAAGCCAACCTTAGTATCGGGACCATTGGGAAGCTTCGTCCAAGTAGCCACTTGCCACGCCTCCATGGGCAAGTCGACATACTGAGCGGGTTTGGCCGTGATATTTGCGAAGGCGTTTGCAATATCGAGTCCACTGGCATGCCCGGTGGCCACCCCAAGGTCTAGCCCGTAAGATTGGTCAGGGTTGGAGAGCGCCCAGTGTATATAGCCGGCGAGATCATCCAGGTCGATGAAAGGGATTGCACCGTTGCCCAATGGAAGTTTGAACAAATATGTTCCCCTAGCATCGATCGTCGGAGCCATAAGTTGCCACAAATTCTCGATGTATGGTCCGGATCGAATAATAGTCTATGCCATTGGCGACTTGGGCTGGGAGTGTATGAATTCTGTAGACACTTAGAGTTGGACTGCCTGAGTTAAGAGTAGGTTGGGGAACTTACGCTGAACTCTCGCCTTGCCTTCGTAGTGGCCAACATACAGGCTGGGGTCAAAGCCAGAATCCCGACTGGCGTAGTCCAGCCCACTATAGATAAAATGTTCCACGTATGCCTTCCTGGAAAGCTCGAACAGGCGGATCCCCCAGTAGGTCTCTGCTTGCTCACCCAACTGGAAGCCATCCGTATTCACGAACACAAAATCGGATCTGGATGCTGCAGCCAGGAAGGCATCGAGGTCATATCCATGCCCGGCAGAGTTGAAGACAATCTCAACATTAGCAAGGGCTGCTAATCTAAGGAAGTAGTCGAGGTTTTGCTCCTGGTAAAGATGAGGAGATCATACTGCTTGGTGGACGACAAGAGGTTAACAAGCGCCACTGACTGGCGGCCAGACCCAACAATAAGACCAGTCTTCAACATGGCTGTATTTATCGAGCGTATTGAAAGATCTAAGTCACAGGATTAGATTGAGAATGTGAATGTTATGGAAGCGAAAAACACCAGACGAGGATCACAAGGGATGATTAAGATACTCGGATCTCTTCGTGCAAACTGCTCTCTTAAAACTAGACAATAGTACAAGCCTCAGCTGTCAATAACTACCGGTAATCAGGGAGGGGGAAGACGGGGGGACATTTGTCATTGCTCGTCATTCATCAAGTTACCCTACAGGGGCGACTGCCGATTGCCGTTAAATAATTATCTCCGTGTTAAATTAAATGATTACTCAACTGCCTTTCATCCCGCATCATTTCCATTTGTCATCCTAAATTCCCGGGCCCATTTGTCATCCCGACGCCACTCTTTAAGTTCCGACCATGCTCGGAAGTTAAAATCAAGCGGCAAACCTCGGAGTGGCTAATACATATGAATTGACGGATATGCGCCGTTCGCAAAATTCGAAAGGGAACAGGATTAGGAACGCAAAAAGATATAAAGATACCGTCACTGGAACGACGAGGAATCGGATCTCTAGGTATAAATCAACCCGCCATATCCCATATAGAAACAGTTCTTGCATCCTTATACCAATCAGTCCCTATCAATTAGCACCAAACCACTACCTCACCATGGCCAACACAGCTTCGTTTAAGAAACGAACAGTCCTCGTCACCGGGTACGTATCCCAACATTCCTCCGTAACCTACAAAGTACACCCAGAAACAAAATCTAACTTAGTTTGTAGTTGTTCCGCTGGCGGGGCTGGCAACGCCCTGGCACTCGAGTTTGCTGCGCGAGGACTGCGAGTCTTCGCCACTGCGCGATCGGAGAAGTCTCTGAGCAACTTACGGGAGAAGGGCATTGAGACTTTTGTGTTGGATGTCACGGACTCTGCCAGTATTGCTTCGCTCAAAGATGAGATTAGCAAGCTCACTGACGGCCGACTGGATATGCTGTTCAATAATGCAGGCACCAGTACGTCGTGATCCTTTAAGTCGTCTGGCGGGCTGTCTGCCGTATTCCCCTATTTCCACTAACCTTTGACATAGTGTACGAAGCCCCTGCTATAGAGGCTGATCAGAAACATGTTCGTGCCATGTTTGATACCAACATCTTTGGTTTATTCGAGATGGTGTCAGTCTTCACACCTCTCTTGCTAAAGGCAGTAGTTGGTTCCCAGACTGCGCCGACCATTATCAATGCCGCATCCATCCTTGGAAGATTGCCCTATCCGTTCGCTTCGGCGTATAACGCCACCAAAGCCGCTGTCGGTTCGTATTCGGACACTCTCCGACTCGAACTCAGCCCGCTCGGCATCAGGGTTGTCACTTTGTTCATGGGAGAGGTGTCGACTGCTCTTATGTCTCCAGGCAACGTCAACTTCGGTACCGAGAGCATATATTTCGAGGTGCAAGACAAGGTGAGAGAGCGCAGCGTGAGCCACACCAAGAATGCTCTGGCTCCTGCGGACTTTGCTCGCCAGGTTGTGAGTGAGGTTCTCCAACCAAAGAATCAATACGTCTGGAAGGGTTCAAATGCCTTCATTGTCTGGCTTCTCGATATCATTGGACCAAGGGCTGTATTCGACGGGACAATGAAAGGGCCAGTTGGATTTGCTGATTCCAGCATCATCAAGAAACTTTTTGACAGAGGCCAGCGAGGGGCGGGTGATGCTTGAGGGAGACTCTAGGTTCTAGACCGAGGGAGATTAGATGATATACTGTCTTAATTATTTATTTTGTTTATCCTCATATACTTTAATAACGTTGAATCATTCTTTTTTTCACTGAAATAATGATAGATGCCGCCTAATGATTAGGATGAATGTAAGCTATAAGTCCCAAAGCCCCGCTGTCTTTAACTTACGATTCATTATGAAGCGTTTCGTAGCCACAGAAATTTGCTGCATTTACACTGGCTTATCAGGAGCAGCTAATGGAAGGTCAAAAATTAATTCGTCATTCTTCTTGCCACCACCGATTCACCGCCCTGCAACCTCAATATAGTCCATTACTATGCACTATTGGGGAAGCGCCCTAATCTAAAGGGCTTCAATACCTGTTTAGGTGCTCTAACTTTGGGAAATGCGTGCATGAATCGTGATAGCCATCATGGACAGGAAGAGAGTGCATTCAAAAGCACGCAAAAAAGCCTATTAATAAATCTTATCCCAAAATAGTGAATGATACCCTGGTCCTCTCAAGATCCATCTTATTCATTGCCGGCCTTCTTGTGCCGAGAAGCAATTGCCTTAACAGGTAGGAGCACAGGTAATATAGCTACGGATATATGAATACCCTGCCGGGCGAGTGATAAATTACACCGACTGCTTTACGTGCTCATCACGCCCACCTTACGACTTATGGCGTAATTTGTAACCCATGTGCCTGCCAGCATTATGTCGCTGCCAACTCGGTCCTCCCTTACAAGAGACCAATATGACGTAGTTCTGTTAAATCTTCCTTCAGTCGACCGTTGTGACCGTAGGACTTACAGGCCGTTGAACATCTAGCCAAAGGTACAACTGCCATCATGTACCAGGTAGCTCTCTTACGTTCACATGTCAAAGCTATACGGCAGGCAAACGAGATGCTAAGCAAGCGCCGGAGGTCTAAAAAAACACATATACGGCTTGGGGGGTTCCCTAACAGTTCAGGAAGGCAAGAGTGACAATCTCGCGCCGTTTACCTTCTTCTAGATGCTGGCCCACGATCTGCCTCTCTTCATCTTGGGCTTCCTCTAGCCCCGTGTCCAGGGCCAAGGACACGCTACGCAACCTTATCGACACGAGCGAGTGTATAATTAACATCACCTCGAGGCGGCTAACACGGCGAGCGTAAAACACGTCATTCGGCGTTAGACTTGAATTTGACAAAGAGGGGAAGGGCACCGGAAAGGAAGAATTCCGAAAGCTGGTAGACGATATCCATCACGCGGAGAAATTCTCCGGGTTATTGATTGTATTTGACAATATTCAGTAGCAGGTCTGAGCTAAGCAGGCTCCTTACACCACTCACACGTACAGTGACTCAAATAGGCTTGTAATGTCACTCGTTTCGAGCCTAGAGTGGCACGACGACACCCTCTGTTGCAAGACTCTCTGGCTACATGTAGGGTTAACCTGAGGCACAAGAGAGCGAAAGCGCAGTTCCTTTCCGTAACCCTATGACGCGTCCGATAAGGGCGGGCGGCGGCGGGTTCATGGTGTTGAAAACTACAACGGACAATAGAGAAGCTCACTGCACGCTAGCACTGCTTTAACACTACCCTAGGTTGCGGAATGAATTAAAGAGAAAGACATGATTTAAGTGATCTTAACTATTGAAATAGCTGTCCGCTCCATCAAGGGTGAGCGAGTTGCTGGCACAAATTAAGTGATCTTAATTTCCTCAGCCTTACCAGTTTTAAATCAAAGAGGAAGCCTCTAGCAGTGCTCTTAATCTCTTGCCTGATAACCCTGTTGCCACGCAGCCACTCCAGGTCGCCTTTAACACTAGCCGCCATGCTACGCCTCTTAGTAATTATGCTTCTGTAGAAGTAAGCTTTTAGAGCCCTTACTCTGTATTAGCACCCCAGTCGATGTCTTCAATCTCCTCCCAATGAGCCTTGTCTACTCGTGCCTTCGTACGCTCACGCAACTCTTCGTTGGTGAATTTTAGAGACCCACAATCGGTATGGTGGACAATAACAACCTCGTCGATACCGAACGCGGTGTCTAACAGTAGAATGTCTCAGGCAGCAAATCGGACATTACCGCCCGCATTGCGAGAGATGTCACACTGAGTGGATAGGATCAGGATGATGATGATGAAAGCTCTTGATTTCTAGCTAAGGGACGGGCCTAGAGCCCGTCTTTTATACATGATGAAGACGGCTGCTGCCGGAGGCGGCAGTCCGTCGCCGCCGCACAGGGGCCGGGGCCCTGTGGGTCCCGGGGACCGGGATCGTGGTCATAGGGCCGGCGATGTGGTCCGAGAAAGGAAAGTCGCGTTGTCTAGGAAAGCCGGAAATAAGGTTATTATACGTCTCAGGATGACCCCGAAACGTGATAAGAGACCATCACCACTGTATCAGCACTGTTAGCTTCCCGAATTGGGCCTCTTCTCATTACAACTCACTCTCTCCGGTGCTACTTCCGACGTTCATGCCGATGAATCTGTCAACACTGCAGCGAGGGTCTATGCAGGCCACTAGATAGCCAGAAGGGCCTTCAATTAGCCAGAGTTGAAATACAGGCAGAAAGGGCGGAACTCGCCGACGATGGTGAGGCGAGGTTTGGACCCGGGCGTGTTAGACTCAGAGATGTAAGGAAATGGCTCAAAGTCCTTCGGGCTACGCTCCCTGCACGTTAGAAATCCGTTAGCCTGGGAAAGGGGAGAACAGACTTATGGGCCGCGAAAGCATCCGCAACGGTCTTTGCCATGGCTTCTCAGAAAAGTTATTCAAGATCGAATAGCGGCTCTCACGGTGGTATTGGTTTAAGGTTGCCTTTGAATAATAATACGCTGCGCAGGTAGCAAGATCTCGACACTTCTAGCCAGGTCTTGAGAGGTTTTGTATTCATTCTGAACGTCTAGTATATCAGCAGGATGGATTGATTGAGACAGCTTGGTGACGATCGAAGAGCTTGATTTCTATCTAATTGACGGCCTGAAGGGCCGTATTTTATCGAGGAATTGGAATACAATAGATGTCTTAGTGCAGGGATCGTGATCAGCCCACTGATAGCAGGATCAGCTGTTGGGCTGCTAGCAAGATCAGCTGTTGGGCCTATTAGTCCGTCCGGGAAAATAACAGTCCATAAGAAACATACGAAAATCGTCTGCTGTTGACTGCCGAAGTCGGCGATGTGATATCTCTGTTCCGTCTGACATAGTACGCCACCTTGATTAGAAATACAGTCTGGTGCTCCCAGAACGTTTGTATTTCCTCGCGCATCCACGTAAGACCTAATGCAAGCCACGGCGGACGCCCAAAGCGCGTCGAAAGTTCGAAGCATAGTAATGGCTGACAAGGTGAAGGAAGAGTAGTGGGAGATTTGCGATAACCTCCGGTGTTCCATGGCACAGATGGGTGGTTAATAATCACATGCTACGGGCCACGATAGCCTCCGATTCCAAACGCAGAAAGGGACGATTAATAACCGAGTACGGATTACTCTGCGTGCGCATTCCGGCGAGCCGATGGCCTGCCGCCAACCATAGTTGGCAGAGCCCGCACACCTTTATCGCCGTAAAGGTGGCTCAATCTCACAGTCTAGTGCAGGCATTATGTCACTGTGCCGTGGCTGTGGAGTAGACGACAGGACGTTAACTAGACGGAGATCGTTATGTGGAGACATTTTGGTTAAGTTCCGAAGCCCATCGGCGATAATTGAGACCCATCGGCGGGTCTTTGGCCCGATCTGGGGTCCCCTAGATCCCCTTCATCTTTGTCCCTCTTTGTCCCTCTCTGTCCAACCCGGACACTATTTAATTTTGCATCGTTGTGTTGAAGGTGCTTGAACCCTGCTGAATTCCTGGGGCATCTCACTCTACTTGAGGCCGTTGGAGCGCGGCAGCCTATCGTAATCTCCACTGTCTGTATCTATGGAAATACACTTCGAGACAGACACAGGCAGTGTCTATCCTGTTGGAGAACCCAGTACCTCCGCACGGAAGATGACATCGACAGCATGTGAGGCATGCAGAGCGGCCAAGATCAAATGTCGGCCGAGCGAACAGCCTGGAGTTTGCCGCAAGTAAGACGAGAATAACGTGCCGATGGCAAAAGATGAACTGACGGATCCATATCTAGATGTCTTGAATCTAAGAGAGAATGCATCTCACGAACAGGCCCACGCACTCGCCGAAGAAGGACGAAGTTGTATGTCTCGGTCCACTACTCTGGGCCAGTTCGGGTACGAATACTGACTTGATAATCAGCCTTGGTGGTGCGGAGCAGCCTCGACCACCGCCCGCAAGCCGCGCATCCAAGACTTTCACCATCGACTTTGACGTGCCGTCTCTGCCCGAAGTCGACGAGAACTTTGACGCGTTACGTGACACTCACGAACAGTTCATCGAAAACTTATTTCCTTCTGAGCCGGACTCGGACTTTAATGATCTCCATTCCTCGCCGATGACATGCTTCCGGACGCCGCCGTCTTCTCACAGCCATTCCATCCAGTCCCTTCATGCAAAACCCCAATTCAACCTCGAATCTGCCGACGACCTACTAAAATCGTTCCGTGTAATGTTGCCTTATTTCCCCTGCATTGACCTTAAGCCCGAAGTAACGGTTTTGAGCCTTGCTGCCTCTCGGCCCTTCGTTCTGCTGGCGATCCTGGCCGCCGCGTCTGGATCGCGGACTCTTCAGGGGCATAGCCTTTACGATGAAGAGTTTCGCAAGGTGTTGGGCCTCAAGGTTGTGGCTGGAGGGGAAAGGAGCATTGAACTTCTGCAGGGCATGCTCATCTACTGTGCTTGGTGATAGATGTCTCACAACCTCATCTCAACGAGTAAATGGCTTACAACTATAGGTATCCATTCCATCTCAGGCCTAAAAACAGGCAAGCTTTTCGGTATGTCCGCATGGCAGGGGATATGGTTCGCGATATGGAGCTCGATCAAGAGTTGCCCGAGCTCAACGGCGGTTTCGACTCTGAGGTGACGAAGGAACAACTCGAAAAGGTCCGCGCATATCTCTCCTGGTTTTACGTTGTATCAAAGTACGTCTTCCACTAGAACTTCGTCTACCGGTGAGCCGTTAACTTACAACCAACCCTAGCTTCATATCCGCCTGGAGGAAGATGGACGTGATGGCACCATTCACTGCTTGGACAGCTATTTGCTGTGACATTCTCCAACGGTGCGCAGCGGCCGACGGCGACTTCGCCTTGAGTTATCTCGTACGATTTGCGAGTTACACCAACGCCGCTAAAAGCGCGATCCATGAGAGCACGGCGCCAAGTGAGCAACAGAGCCAGCTTGTGTTGTTCGGCCTGGAGGCCCAAAGTCGAGAGCTTCGACAGTGCATGCTCCCTCACATTGCTCGTTCTGGTAAGAATCCTCCAATTGCACTTGCTGAAATAAGGCTAATAGCCCAAAAGTGCCAGTGAAGTTCTCGGAGCTGTTCTTTAGAATCTATCTTGCCGGCGGCCCTCTACTTCGCTTAGGACAACCTAAGAACAGGCCCTCCGGGTACATTCCCCCTTCAATACCAAAGCTCAAACGTTGCGTCGCCGAAATCAGGACGATGTTCGACTTCGTCTCTGACCTAGGGCAATCGGCATTCAATGCCTTGACTTGCAGTGACTGGCTAAAGTTCATTCTCACCATCATCGCCGCCCTTCGTCTCTCATTTCCTCTTACCGAGCTCCCCGGCTGGGACGACGCCTGGGCGAGAAGCGAGTTACGCTTTGACGAATTCTTGACACACATGTGCGAAGGATCTGACTTGATCACGATCAATACCCGGGTCGACGTCTTCTCTGCCGGTCGCGTCGTCTTGCGCGTCGTCAAGGACAAGTACGACCGTCGGATTGCGCTACATACCAAGGTAGTAGAGGCCGCCATGGAGGCGACAGCGGCGATGCCATCATCTTCGGGGATTCAGGGATGCCCGGTGTTTGACCATAGCGTGAAGGCTTATATCGCTGCGTGGGATACGGGGTTTGATGTTGGTAATGTGATGCCACCTCCAACACGACATGCAGAGGGCCAGCAGGCCGTGTCTCACGATTGGTGGGCGACTATGACGATGGGATGGACATATAATACGACTGGGAACAATGAATGACACACTTGGCCTTGGGACTATTCATTATCCCAGGGAGCTTCGTCTAGTCTGGAGCAAGTTTGATCGCCCGGTGAGATACGCATATAAAAATGCCACCAAGATATTTCGACACAATACTGCGCCACTTTCACCAAATCTCTCAGTATGCGAGCATTTCTCAGTCTGAGAAATTCTTGTTCTGCTGATCCGTCCAAATCAGGTACCCAGACTACCGACTGGATCTTATCGTCAGGATGAGCCTTGAAAGGAAGTTTCCAGTAAGCCAGGGGCCGTTCTATCCATCGCCCACCGGAAACTAAGTCGTTTTCGAGGCTTGAGCCGTGTTGAGGTGTGACTCTCATAGTGCTGAAGTTCAAACTTCTCAGCGTCGAGGCCTTAAAGTGTCTAGTATAGTGTGAACCCATTTAAAGTGACGAAAATTTTCAGCATTATGTTAGAAAACAGCGTGTGTTAAGAATCTTATTTAGATCTATAACTCCTCTGCTCTAAAACCTTCTACTAGCAGATAATATGCAGCCAGTATTATCGACGCGTATTGATCCCTCGCTTCGGCCACCGGCCACCGAATATCGACGGCAAGCCGGTGCTGAATGTAGATAATTGGCACGTTATCCTGATGTTTAACATTGCATACGATACGACCGTATTCCCTGGTGAGCGACATGGCGTCCGGCTCGCCAGCTGCTACCAGTTCCTGTATTACGCTGAGGCATGACCTGCTGAGCTTGTGGATGCTGAACGGAGGAATCCCAAAGATGGCTATATTGAAGAACTCTTCGGCCGCAAAGTCGTCAAGTTCAAAATTGGCAAGAAGCCACAAAAGTCCCTCTGCTGTATTGTTGAACCATTTAAGGCAGGATGATGTCCCTTAAGATCAGTCATGCGATTGATAACATCCTTTCCGGCAGCTTCGTGCATTTTATCCGGAGTATGTCTGAACCTTGTCTTGTCGATAAATATGTGCATGGTGTCATTTTATTTTGTCTTTTATGGGGCCTACAAAGTCAAAGAAACTGAGAATTCATATAGTACTATTTATTATTTACAGCACTGTAACACATATATAACACGTACCGTACGTATACAATACACCGCATGCTCTAGCGTGAGACTAATATTAGGCCTGCCGATCCAGAATAAGGACTTGTCTATTAAGCTTTATATACTTTATCCTGCGACCTATTATCTGTGGTCCTTCTTTTGTACTTGCCCGAATTTCAGGCCCCGCGAGTAGAATATTGTCGGTCCTACTTCTGGGTCACGGACTTAACCACTCACCACAGCCTCGAGACTACATGTATGTAACTGCCCCCGGAGACCCAACATCCAAGTATGGCCAGCAAACAGCCAACCAGTTGCGCCAATAGAACGGCAGACAATATCTTGCTCAAGTCTCGCATGTTGAAGTTGCTCCGTAAGTTATTAGTCGATGGCAATTATACAACCATATTACCGCAATAGAGATGCTCACATTGTTGTAAAGAGTCCACTGTTTAACAATTTGTATGATGTGCTAATTTAAGGAAAATAAAGATGCTGGAGATGCCGGAGATGCTGGAGATGTTGCTGTTGTAGTGATCCTCTTGCTGGACGAGATGATAATGACAAAGGGGACCATGTAAATAGCAATTCCAGTCAGGCGTCACTACTGCTATTTACACGAGGATGACTAATGCTTATCTATGGCAACCTCGGTTTCAGATCGTTCCTAATATCGAACAGGAATTAATAATCACAATAAGGCCGAACATCACCGGACTTAACTAGTTAACGTATATGATAAGCTCGGTCGCCTAATATTAGAGCCCCCCTCTCCATGTCGTCAACCAGAACCGATTCCATCTTGGATCGACCCAGCTGCCGTCAATACCGTCGAGGGCTCAACAAGCAGGACCTGTTGAGTACGCCTGTACTGCCCCAAAAGTTACATGTACGCACGTGACGCACGATTCGCATGGCTAGCTCGAAATTGACGTTGACCCTATAGGTCCGGGTTGGAGATAAACCAACACTCAACACGATGGATAGGGTGTTGGAAGAACTGAGGATTCCCCCTCAACTTCAGGATTAAAGTTAAGGTTTGAAGTCCTAAAACTTAGATCGTAGGACTTGATCGTAGGACTTTCTAGGACTCAAGTCCTAGAAGGGACCACTCGAAGATATAAGGTCTTAAAGGTCCTTCGATTGCAAGAAGAACAATCACAATAAGAACTACTTTCTCATCAAGTGCACTCAGCATTCCTGCGCAATCCAACAACATAGGGTAGAAAAGCCGCGGCCTCTAGGCCAACAGCTGCCCCTGTATCTCCCGCTCATCGATCATCATCTCATTCGCCTCGCCAATCTTCTACCTGTTGAGGCGGGCGATGACATCAAGATACAGCTTTTCATAGTCGAACTTGGCCATCATCCCCCGTTCGAAGCTCTCTCTTATGTATGGGGAAATGCTAGTGATACAGTTTCCATCACTTGCAACGGCGACCAAATGCTTGTGACGAGAAATCTTCACAACGCCCTAGAACGACTGCGGTACCCAGATAACGTTCGGACGCTGTGGGTGGATGGAATATGCATCAACCAAGGCAACACAAAAGAGCGCAGCCACCATGTCGCATTCATGAACCTCGTTTACGAGAATGCAGATGCGGTATTGGCCGATATGGGTCATGACCGAGACGGAGGAGCGCACAAAGTTGTTTCGTTAATCCAGGATCACAAGGCTCGCTCGTTCGGCTATTCTTCATTGGAGCATATGCCAGTAATCAACTCCACGGATCCAATGTTAGCCGATTCAAGATGGAAAAACGTCTCCACACTGCTGAAGCTAGGGTTCCGTCGAGGTAATTTACCGAACGGTAATTTACCTATCTGACCAAGGTTTTTGACGTCAGAAACCTCGAGGTATTTTACATGTCAAAAACCTCTCATTGGCCGACATCCATATCATCTCCACTATTTTCCAAGTCGGTCTCTTCCCAACCCCAGCCATCGACAACAATAGAGTCTTGGAAGGCGTTTTCTATCTTTATCAGCCGAGCAACATCAACTGTCTCCCAGTTTTTGACAACCATCGGTTCTGCCAGATTATCTTTGGCCGTCTTGAGCCTCTTTAGCACCCGACTGTTCATATAGATGAAAGTGACCTTGTCAGTGCTAAGCGGACTAAGCCGATTCCGAAGCTTACAATGAAGGTAGTTCGTAGCACTGAAGGAACGCTCTGAAGGGACAGAGTTCGCCAAGGATCCTAGAACTCTCCTTGCCAATGCAGCCAACTTGACTCCCATAGACCCAAAGTATCCCCACGCGCTTAGGACGTAATAGTGAGAAGGCGTATGAGGAGTCTTCGGCTGTTCTCGATAGATCCGCGAGGTTGGGCCAAAGAGAGCACCTTCGCGAGCACGGAATCGACAAAACTCCCCAAAGAGCTGTTGGTACTCTTCGTTACTAGTGTTTTCTTCTAGGAAGCGATGTGCTCTCTCCATAGTGTCAAGCCCAAGACCCTCCCCTATTGTTGTCCGTGGGTCCAAGGCAAATGCGAAGTGGTGAATGTCTGTCGTTTGACCTTTCATCCTTTGGACTCGCCATTGCCTCAGCTCCGAGTAGTTGATAAGAGGATCTTGGTTAGCCAGGCACGGCCGATCCTCGTTTCTTGATCACCTTTAGTTCCATCGCGAAACTGGCCATGAGCTCTGGAAAGCGCAGGCGTTCCGTCCTGGAGGAGAACCGTGCACAGTGTCCCTTCACCATTGCTTTGATGGACGACCCGTCGCAGGCAGGACATGAGCGACAGAAGGACAAAAAGAGAAAATGCGAGGGCCAAAAAGAACAAGATGGGATGCAGAGCCAGAGTTTTCCCTTCTCCACCGGCGCGTTCAACACGCACACCACCCTGGATCTCTGCTACTTTGTTGAACCTGAAATGGAATGGCAAAAAATGAGGCGGTACAATAGCTTCGTCCGTGAGTATCAAACCCCTTCTCTACAGACAAGGGGCTCACTGACACAGCTTGGCAGTCAACGAGGTCAGGTATTACACGGACAGCTTCGTCCATGTCGCCAACGAGTGCACTATTGAGCGACAACAAGCGGTAGTGAGCTTAGCCAAAGACGGGCTAATCAAGAAGTCGGGCAACGATTGGGTGGCTTGGATTCTGGAGATTCGGGCTGCGGATGAGCACCACGTTTATGCACGCGTATATTGGATGTACTCGCCCGATGAGCTGCCAGCTGGGACGGTTTGTGGCAAGAAAAAAATGCAGGAACGTCAGTCATACCATGGTCACAACGAGCTAGTTGCATCGAATCATAGTAAGTCGTCCCTGCCTGTTGCACGGTGGAGTGCGCCAGTCTTAACAGTTAACCAACAGTGGACATCATCAATGTAATCAGTGTTATCATGCCAGCAAGCGTCAGGCAATGGATCGAGTCAGATGATGACAAGATCATGGACGGGCTGTATTGGCGGCAGACATTTAACTACCGTAGCTCCCGGCTCTCGGTAAGAGATTTCAATACTTCTCTTATTCCCGCCAAGTCTCACGCTTTTAGCCTGCCGAACTGATTTGCGAATGCAAAACTCCTGCGAACCCGGATAGGATGTTGGTAGGGTGCACTAGTAGGACTTGCGGGGAATGGATGCATCATGAATGCCTACATTATGACGTACTCATGAGGGTGTATAACCGACTAGGCACCGAGAAGCCACAGCAAAGCGAGCCAACGACAGGCAAGGAAGAGGACAGTGATAGTAAAGCAGCACGCCCTCTCAGTCCAAAAGTTATCGAGGAGAAAGTAATACAGCCGGTAATCGACGAGGTCGATAAAGATGTCCGTGTTCAGAAAGGAACTCCACAAACGCCGGAGGCATTAACTCTAAGACCCAAGGTGTTAAGTACCAATGCACAAGCGAAGCCGCCTGCGAAGAAGAGCCGCAAGAAAAACACGGACTCCAGGCCATATATCGGGCTCTTCGAGGCGACTCTGAAGTTGGACGACGGCCCTACAACGTGGGCGATTCATGATCTGCGGGAAAACGTTTCGGGTGGCGAGAAGATCTGGAATGAGCAGGTCCACTGCTTATTGTGCGGCGTCGCCATTGACTAAACCACTCTTGCATAACGGCTAGATCCATGAGGGGTAGCAACCTTGCGCAGGACCATCCAGTCGGCTAAACTCGACCCTGAGGCGAGACTCCTGCTATTCAACCTCATCGATCACGAAGTTCAGTTCATAGAGCTAGCAAGCTCGAGCACCAAGTCTATTCTTTAAGATGATTAGATGTTCTCCGAGGCTGACAAGATAATTTGGCGTTCAGTGCAAGACACAGCATTTCCGATACACCACAGCCTCATACGTAACAGACTCAAGTTGAAGCCTACTCAAGTATGCACAATGGAAATGCGCCGCATTTCCACTTCTGCACCAATCACAGCCCTTAGACCTCTACCCATGTTTCGGACCCGGAGTGTAGATCGATGGTGATTGCTAGCTAGAGGCGGCCAACGTGAGGTCTCGGAGGTGTGCCTCCGAGTCCCATGTCGCCAGCCAGACCCTCGCGGTCCCAGGAATCGCGCATCAGCAGCTGTTATTCAGTTCATAGTTGCCCTGCGTTTCGATGTGGAGCGGGTGGTGTTGTAGACATCTCCCGGATTTGATATTTGTGAAAGCCGGGTATTCTGGGATTGTATGCGAGGAGGCCTGAGATGAAATTGTTCATCGGTTTTCAAGAGCTTCATTGTATCAATTCTATGGGTAATTCAATGCGCTAAAGAGAAGACTATGCTAGGAGTCACCGTAGAGGTCAGCTCGAAGATGCTGAAAAGTTGCTAGAGGCTGTTTCTGGTTTTCTTGCGGTCCAAATATAGCTCCACTCGACGTCAGTGACTACCTCGACAACCGTAGATATCAAGACTTACATTCTACAGTATGCGTGATAACTCAATGTGCATATCTCTCTGTTGACGCTATCGCAAAGACTCTCCACATCTTTCTTAGACATCCTTAGCTTCTAAACCATAGCTACATACGACAGAGCTGTGAGGCCTTGGGAGAGTCCCAAATTAAACCATTTCCCCACCTCTTTCTCATGGGTTTCTTCAGGCCAAGGGTTGCAATAGGCTTTGATAACTGTTTCACTGATGTCTTGGAAGCCAGCTAGTTCAAGCTCGCGTCTTGTCTTTCTAGGGTGCACTCTCATTGGGCGGCCATGTTGATCCATTGCGTCGAGAAGTTTCGAGGCCCATTTGATTAGAGAGCTTGTTGGCGGAAGGGAGTTGTCGTCACACTGTGGGACCCAATCAATCTCGACATGCTCGATGTAGCCCCCAGGCTTGAGGTGCCTAGTTAGGGGTCAGTCGAGGCTAGCAGACAGGGGCTTCATGAAAGATTGAACCAACGTAATTATCTTGCGGTACATATCTAACCAACATCGAATACTACCGAAGAGTGTACGGGCATGGATGAAGCCCCAATCATCGCCAACTGAGCCCCAAGGCCCCTCAAGGAGATATCAACATCATCATTGCCGAGGACCATTGTTGAACAGTATCCTCAGTTATGATCGGTCTTCATTTACAGTTTTTTTTAGCCCCATTTTGCGGTATCTTTTAGTGAATAGGTTGATCAGATGGTACCGTATGTGGTAGCCATCAGTCTTGCTTGATTGATCCATTTATCTTATCTTTGATCTTGACCCTTATCTGCTATAGCAGACACATCATCACTGCAGTCATCACCAAGCCGCCTTTTGGGTGAGTTGTGGGTTTCTAGTGTCTCTTGTCCCGCCCATCACTCAATATAGTCTTCTGTAACAGCGCTATATGTGAATCTTGCCATATATACGAATAAGCACGTAGCATACATAGGAGGCATTTTTACTCAAGGATACCGCCCGCGGGAGGTTCTCCAGCTTATGGAACCTATCACAAACATTTTTAGCAAACACCACCGTGGTGCTGGGCAGCCAAGACTTCCCACGCGATGTTGGCCTCGGAGAGGCATTCGTAACGGATGCAGAAATTGACTTGTTGGCACGGGGAACAAGATAGTGGGCGACTACTCCGCTGGTGAGTGAGTGAATGGGAGTGACCTGTCTGCGCAGGGACATGTCTGCGTAATATAAGTCACAGGCACAACCCGTGCGAGGATCAAATACTATGTATCTATCGGCTGCGGTACTTCTGCCCGTAGCATGCGATGGAGTACTTTCTCTGCAACACAGGGAGTGTTCATTGCTTTTGCGTACTCCATACGGAGTACGCGTGGGAGAAACGCGCGACGGGCATCGACGCGTTCGCTACGCGAACGGGGGCAATGCTAGCCGACTGTGCGTCTGTTTGGTGGTTGGGGGCCCAAAAGGCCGACGGTACCCGCCGCCACAGCAGTAGGGAATTCTGGCAGAATGGCCGGCGAACAGTAGCCAGGGGAATTCTGACAAAGAGTCCGCCGAATAGTACCTTAGAAGCCTCCTTCGGACAATTACAGTGAGAATGGGTCCACCAATCAAAACTTGGGTCAACACTTGGAAGTTATTGTAATGATAAGCGGGCAATCATGATCGAGCGATAACCCCGCACCACGTCGCGGCAAAACATCGGAAAAGGGCGGTTACTGGAGATACCAGAAACTCTCCACCATCGCGATTGTTCAATTTTAATTGAAAACACGCTGACAACTGGCAACACGTCTACTGCCAGCAAAACGCAACCTCCTCACGAGGTGATACTGTCACCGAAACATTGTTCGCGTACATAATTGAAATTGCATCATATTCATGGACCCTCATCCTCCGCTGGCTCCGCCTCCTCGGACCCAACTTCACGTGGCTCGCCCGATCTCATTTCGACATCCGGCATACTCTCCAACAGAGCGCGACCTCCTGCGCTTCCCTCCCGTTGATGGACCCAAAAGGGATGGAGTTGACTATGACCTTGCTCTCATTTCTTGTGGAATCGTCACAGGCAACACCTGGCCGGATGGATGGCTTGCCAGAAAGGGAGACGACGGCAATTTTTCGCTTGCGGAGCGACCAGAAGATGGCATCCTGCGGGAAGAAGAGTACTATTATTTCGCTGGCAAACAAGAACCTGCTTGTATATACCCCCTGCATTTCACCTCTGGTCAACCAAAATGCCTTAACTGAACCTTTATCCAGACAAGTATCCTGTAATTCCTTCATTCCACCACTGGCGGTTCCCGCACCGGATCCTTCCGGATCTCTGGAGCCGGCTCGTGATAGATTCCGGTCCCGAAATCAACGCCAGGAGGAAAGATGAGGCCGTATTGGCTAGGGACAATACGTGCCGGATAACGGGGTATAAGGCCGCCCGCGAAGTAGCACATCTCGTCCCACAAGCAGATGGACACTGGTTCAACTCGAATCAAATGCGAAGGTAAGAAACGACCGCCCAGTCACTGTGCACTCGATCCCTGAAGCTCACCAGCTTTGTTCCGTCTCTAGCTATTGCGCCGAACAGTTTGATCAGCAGCCAATCGACGACACGAGAAACAATTTGGTTCTGCGAAGGGATCTGCATTATCTCTTTGACCAGCGCCGCTTCGTCTTCACTGTCAAACGCGACAAGTCAGATCAACCTCGGCTTGTCATTCACGTCTTGGACCACCAGAGAACGGATGAACTGATCGACCTTTACCACAATCGGCTTCTCCAGCCACTCTCCGGCATCTCGGTCGAACTGATTTTTGCTCGACTCGCCTGGGCAATTTTTAACTCGCAGGCATTTCCCCTTTTTGATGGCATGGCCAAATGGACCGTCCGGCTTTTCGATCCAGAGACTAGCGAGACCAAGGACTGTCACCTCTACCAGCAGGAAATTCGCGACAATAAGAGGCTCTTTGGGATATATCCCCGAAGTCGCAGCGCCAGCCCTCTAAAACGGAATCTCAACCAGGCCGTTGAAGATGAGGTCGGCTTTGACACCAAGGACTGGCCTTCAGATCAAGATGCTCTTGAAGATGATGCTTCCACTTCGTCATTTGGAGAGTGGCCTGATCGAGGCCGCCGTCGAAAGCGAAGCTGGGACGAACACAGTCACCACACACCTCCTGGGCTCGTCGGATCATCCGTCTCTTCAAGACATTGCAGTTCTTCAACTTCTTCATCAGATGCAGCCAATGAGGCGAGGCAAGACGAAGTCGCTACCCCAGTCTCTGCGATTCAACAGGCGGATGACGCGTATCTGAAAGCCGATGAGGCTGCAAGGCCACACAAGCGTGCCAACCTTGGTGGATAGATTGCCAGGATTGTGAGGGAACGATCATGTAACTTCCATACTTTATGAATAGTCTCACTTTATGAATATTGTGTAAATAGCTTGAGTCAGAGTTTTCCTTAGGAATCTCTTTCTCTCCCCGTAAACAATCATTTTGTACGGATTTCG
Source organism: Ilyonectria destructans (assembly GCA_020740775.1). Lineage (NCBI taxonomy): Eukaryota > Fungi > Ascomycota > Sordariomycetes > Hypocreales > Nectriaceae > Ilyonectria > Ilyonectria destructans. The sequence goes on from JAHEWK010000028.1 coordinate 81,724, forward strand.
CGCCCCCTTGGTCTGGTGCGGGACGAAAGCAATATAGTCTTTGGTCTTTTACTCACCTACATTGACTGCAAATTCGTAACGTTATCCTGTGCTACAAAGCCAGAGACACCAATGCGGCTGCGACAGAAATGGGTGACGCAGCTCCGAGACATCGTTGGCCAACTGCACGATGCCGGAATCGTCTGGGGAGATGCGAAGCCGGACAACGTCCTCATCGACGGGAATGAGGATGTATGGGTCGTCGATTTTGGCGGCGGGTATACGGAGGGATGGGTACCCAAAGAGTTGGCTGGGACGATGGAGGGCGACCTCTATGCTATGGACAAGATGGTGGAACTTATTGGCGTATAGTAGACCTGTCACAAAAAGACGAACGTCCCTAGTGGGACTGCATAGACCTCCTGTTGAATAGCGTACGGCACATTCGATCCAAGGGATAATGTTCAATAGGGTGTGGATCCTGAATCTGTTGATTGTATTGATTGGATTGGATTTTATTCCGCCTGGGGGGACACACATACGGTCGCACATTACCACATGGGTGACAAAACCATGTACGAAAATGACTGGAGCTATTTCGCACATAGGCTTTCGGCGTTTTTATATGGGGCTACAGTATTGATATGATAGCGCACTGTTTTCAATGTAGCAAAGCTGATGCCATACCAAGCGGTGCTGATGCCATTCCATCGGCGCCGAAGCTCCGATAATGCCGGTTCAGAGGGGGATATTGCAGCTGGAAGCCTTGGAAGGAGGTATGAATTCCGACCTCTACCACGATCTCGAACCCCTGGTCTGCGTCTCGTACAATGCCGAGGCCCCGTAAAGACTTGGAGGGCGTCAAGGACTGGATCCTCGAGCAGCGGCGAGAAGGACTATCCATTGACACTATATGTGCCCATCTCCGCGACGATGGGCACGTACTCGACGCCAGAACCCTGAAAAGGAGGTTAGCGGAATGGGGTGCACAGGAGTACTCCCCCCTTCACTCAAAGATTGATACCAACACCTTCGTCGAGCTGATCAAAGGCTACTTCTACCGATACGGATATAGCGACACTTCCATCGTCCGTGATCTCAAGCGACGCGGCATCGAGATCTCCGAGCGGACTGTACAGGAGTATCGTCTGAAGCATGGCATGAAGCGGCGCTTCCGAGATCTGACTGAACGACAGGATGCTATTCAAAAAGCAAGAGAGTTCCTCTTCCAAGACGACCGTCAATCTTCAAGCATCAGAGGATTTGGCAGGGGGTATCTATACCACTACGTCCGCATCCGTGCCGGCGTCCTTGTCGGCCAGAATACCTTATATCGCGAGTACCAAACGAACCCAGAGTGGAAGAAGCGGGCCGAACAAAGACGCCTTGCTGATTGGAAGCACCGGAAGAACTTCCAGGTTCCTGGGCCTAACTTCATGTGGTCTCTCGATGGGTACGAGAAGCTCAAGAACTTCGGCTTCTCTATCTACGCCTGTATCGACACGTACTCGAGAGCCATCATCTGGATATATGTCGGCAGGGGGAACATGACTGCGCTGAGTTCACTCAAACAGTTTCTACGGACCGTGTCGTACTCAGGGGTCCGGCCCCTTTTCACCCGCTCGGATCATGGTATCGAGACTCCTCTTTGGGCCGGAGCCCAGGCGATTCTCGCCGACCTTGATCAGACAGAGTTTCGGTATACCACCGATGATAACGACCAACGAGTCCATAGGCAGGGAGCGAGACTGAGCTCCTGTCATATCTGGGGCCCAAGCACATCGAACCAACGGATCGAGTCTTGGTGGGAAAAGCTACTTAAAGGTGTCAGTCAGCGCTGGATCGCGTTCTCACACGAGCTGATTGATAGCGGCCTCTTCCAACCAAACCGTCTTGCTCACCAGATCGCGGTGTATGCTCTCTATGGACCCATGATCCGTCAAGAGGTTGCGGACTTCACGGAGATGTGGAACGGCCATCGCATCCGGCCACAGAAGAATAGGGAGCATCTCGTCGCCGGGATCCCAATGGATCTGTATAATACAAGCGAAGTGGAGAACTGGGCAGTCCATCTAGGGCCTGCGGCTCGAGATGGGCTTGCCCAGATGATGGCCGCTGTCGATTCTATCGATATAGACGATCTTCTTGACCCAACAACAACAGACTGGTGTGATCAACAGCTCCGGGATCTTCAGTTCGGTGGTCAGCTAGATGGGGAGCTTGATCATAAGCGACCACACCTCGCAATCTACTTACGGCTTAGAGACAAGATTCAGGTTCATCTCGACTGCGGGGCAAGTCCGGTGCTGAGCATCCCAGAGAGTCCAGTTGGAGGGCAAGAGAGATTCGTACGTAAAAAAGTACTCTATCGCACTCAAAAGCTAGCTGACAATGCTTTAGCTTCAGCTCCTCGAGCAGAACTACCTTGAGCCTATTAACAATAGCCTCTCCGGAACTGGGCTACCTGGCGATATTATCAATAGTGTAGACGAGCTGATGGGGGACCTGGGTCACCTTGAGCTAGAGTAACTACTATTTCCTCGTCTGTTTATGAGGATGCCGACTACTTGGCCTCCTCGTATTAACTCCTCGGGTTCCAGCAGCGGGACCATGGGCAGTGAAGGCAGGGCCAGCCGAGAGCTCCGTATCCTCTGCCTCTACCGAGAGTGCTGAGCTTATAGAGTCTCGAGCTCGTTTCTGACCCGCGCGGGTCTCGTCCACGTCGCTAGTAATAACCTCGATCTGGTCTTCTGCGCTAGCTCTCGAAGGGGGTAGAACTGGGCTCAGAGAGGGGCTCAAGGAGGGCGAGTTGAACTCGCTCCCGATTAACAAGGCTGGTTGTACCTTCACTTCGGCCTTGACTAGCTCTTTCTTGATTCCTTTCTCCTTTTTGAACGGCTTTACGGCTGACCTCGGTGCCTTGATATGACGAGGGGCCGGGAATTGTGGTCGAGGAGGCAATGGCTCATAGAAGACAAGGAAAAGGAGATATCTGCCCTCTGTTTTGCTGAAACGAAAAGGGCAGTCCTCGCCGAAAAGCTCTGCGACTGTCTGTCTCTCCCAGTCGAGGTCGCTCAGCTCCGTGATACCCTCTTTAATATGGGCGTTCTGAACGAGTCTCTTGTCGAATTGAAGAACAGAAGAGAGGGCAGGCTTGTCCTTGAACTGAGGGAAGAAGATGCTGTCGAACCAGAAGTGGACAGGTAAAGATGGTTCCTCGTCGACGAAGGGGCGCAAAGCGACCTTCAGCAGCTCTCTAGCCAAAGACCACTGGGGCTCCTCGTCTTCGTCTAGTATTTCCCATGGGCCAGGCCTCGCAAGGAAGACGGTGAGGCGCATCGAGATCTTCCGTCTGCTCTTGTTTTGGCTCTGTTTAGCCACAGCCTCACTGAGTTGCGACGAGCTCGCCCTCATGCCCCTCGCGATCCGACTCTGGGTAAGTTTGGCATCTCGATACACGGCGGAGGGCCGCGATGCTGCGAGGATACGGCCAGGGCCGTCTCCAGAGCCGGTGAAGATCGTCTGTGAGGGCGTGGAACGATCAGAGGCTGTTAGGTCGATAGACTGTATAGCGGAGGAGGTGGAAGCTGTCTCAACGTCTCGAAACGGGACTGGCGAGCTGTCGAGGATGGAGATACTCGTGGGCCAACGTCTCCCGCAATATGGACACAGATTCGACCCTGGGTAGCTATCGCGGATGAAATCGTGGCTCCGTTGGTACGATTTAGGGGCCACGGTCTTCGGAACATCGGGACATGTCTGCGATAGGACGTGATCGGGCATATCTACGTACAAGACAAGGTCAGTCGCACAATCTCATGATGGATAGACCCGAGCTTACTTAGGGAATCGATGGGGATAGCCCATAACAGCTATGGGGTGGCGATGGGCTGGGTATTGATGCTGGTGTGGATGTGCGAGTGGAAGAATTGTGACGCGTCACCAGGAATTATCACGACATATTTCCTGGTGGACATGCCATCTAAATGAAGAGATACCTTCCGGATAGTGTGCGATACTGTAGTCTTGCAAGGGTCCACAAAATTACTAAGTATTTCCACATGGTTGAGGCTTCCCAAAAGGGTTATGTCACCCATGTGGTAATGTGCGACCGTATAAGCACGGCCCTGGTAGCCAGTGACCTGACTTAGCCAGTGCTTTGCCGCGGAATGTGGATGACCAAGCACGACGTGCCATCGCCTTGTATGCCCCTGACAGTCGGTTTTCCGAGTGATCAAGGAAACTCCATCCAGGCGTCTGACAAGTCAGGTCGTCGCGAATTGCAGAAAGATCGATTACAGGGTCCCAGCCCAGCATCAGCTCGGCAACTAACTCCTGTACCTGTGCGATTGCTGCCCGATATGTCGTACAGAACTCGGACAATCGTATCACTTTGTGATTGCCAATCGTGAACGAGCCCCCATCCGGTGCCCAGGTAAGCGTCGCGCGCGCCCCCTCCCTCCGCGCTATGCTCTTGCCGAAAGCTTTGAGCTCGATTAGCTCGGCCAGCGGTGAGTAGCATCCCCTAAGCATATACTTGGTCCGAATCGCCTCTAGGCGCTCAGGGTGTGACGGGTACGCAGCTCGGCACGGCCAGCGGTATACAAGCGTATCGTAGCTGAACCTCGGTAGGCTGTACTCGAGGAACAACAGCCGGCCAACCCAGACTAGGGCTGCGAGATCCGGGGTGTAGTCGTATGCATTGCGGTACGCCAAGGATAATAGGTGAATACCCAAAACGGCTACAAAGTGTACAATAGTGGAGCACGTCATGGCTTCATCTTGGCTCTGGTAGGTCCAGAACATCATCAAGAGCTGCAATAAAGCCTCTAACAACTCCAGACGGATACCTTGGGGAAGGCGGAAGGTGGCCTGACTCGCCCTAAGGTCCGGGACATAGCCAGATTGCATCACCTCATCATCGTCATCGTCCTGAGACCTATCGCCTCTATCCTCGTCCTTCTTGCTGTCGTTATCGCTGCAATCATCTATGTAGTCGCTGTCGCTATCATTTTCGCTGTCGCTTTCGCTTTGGCTGTCTGAATCACTGCCACTATAGCTTTGGCTGTCCTCCTCCTCGTCATCATTGTTATCGGGATCGCGAGGTTCACCGCTCTCGCCTGTAGCTTGGTCGCCGTTTTCTCTAGCTCTCACCATATCCGATGCCAAGTTCAATATGTGCCTCATCATCTGCACGTAATCGCCACGCAGCGGCACGTTATGTATATCCCGGCGTAATGATGGGCTCATCTCGAAAGCCCGGAATATATAGCAGATAAACTTCTTCCACTTCAACTTATACCCTCGAGCTGTAGCAGCTGACATGACACGTAGGGGGCGATGTCGGAACATGCCCTGCTGGTAGCTTGTGATCCAGCAACGCGATTGGTAGGGAGTGTATGTGAGTGTATCCTCGGCCCGGTCAAACATGTCGTCCACGGCGTGCATCAGCACTTGCATCCGGGCTTCGCTTGCTGCTATGCTGCATAGCAATTCTCCCCTCCACCTCCCAAGCATAAGATCCTCCTTATACGTATTGGGGCCTCGAACAGGCAGTCTCGCAGATGCAGTGATAATATCAAGCGGCCGGTTACAAAACCGTTGCGGCCACCCTGTATGCTTCAACCAGGGCGTCGTCTCGCTATCCTCGGTACAGGAGTGCTCCTGGCCCTCTCGCTGCATACGCAGCTCCCTTAATCATATACATTTATCCTCAGCAATCTCCTGGGCGTGGAGGATATGGTCATAGAGTTCCCGTGCGGGCTGGGGTGGCGATATCTATAGCTCGAGCGGACCGTCTCTGAGCGGCTTATAAGAAGGAGGAGGGGAGCTCGTAGCCGGTGGCGTTGCCAGTTGCAGGGGCGAGTGCTTGCCTATATCGGACTCTGGCCGTAATGCAGGGAGGAACATAACGATGATGATAGTGTCTTAAGGGTTTGAAGTGCTGTTATGATGAAAAAGAGAGAATTCGCTCCTCCTCCCGTACAAGTATAGTTGGGGCCTACTCCTATTGGCGTCCGGCACTTGGTAAACGGAGTAAAATTAAGGGGCCCTTTTTTAATGAAAAAGGCTGCAGGTAATAAAATGTCCCCCGGCTCCCGGGCCCTTGTGTGGGGCCGAGCGGGATTGACGTGAAAAAGGACCAAACAAGATAATGATTGGGCAGGCTGAGCAGGGGACGGCTTTTTGACGGAAAAAGGATGCGAGACTAGTAGTCCTGTATGTAGGGTTGTCGGGATGATGAGTGAAGTTACAAGGTACCTATTGCGCCATAGATCTCTCGGGGAGGATAGACGTACTCACTAACACGTCTTAGTAATAAGACAGATTCGTGGCGAACGATGAAGCCTACTGGGGTCGTCACGTAAGATCGCGCCAGTAGCTTCTTAATGCGTCGATCAATTACGCTAAAATTTAGGCCCCCTGACGTGTTTCTGCAATCGGGAGCCCTGTTCGACCGAATCGATCGAAAATCGATCGAATGCTTAGCGCCGTTCGATTCGATGTCGAATGAAATGTGGCATGTTCGATTCGCATGTCGAATGGAGTGCGCCCATTTGATTCGATGCGAATCGAACGCCAAGAAATTCGATTCGACATTCGTAAGACTTGGCATCGAATGAATCTATCGATTCGATTCCCGTTCGTAAGATGTCCAACCCTGCTCCTCACCTCCTTTGCGTCGCACTTTCCACTTCGAACACGGCAGAGCCCTGCGATTGACCTGGCGCAGCTGCACATCCCATTACTCGGCAATCCTATTGGGCTCACAAGCTGCTGAGGCCTACCCGCATGCAAACCCCGCAAACACGTTGCTCTCCCCACGTCATAGTGATCACAATCCGTTTGTCGTCCTGACTCATCAATCCGAGCAGAAGCCATCTCGCTGATACCGCCATATATCGCACAACAAGGCCAAGGTATCCCCTTCAAAGTGAAGATGGCGCCTCGCTGGTTTGAGAAAGTCGAATCCAAGGCCAAGAGGCTGTTGCCGGCCCCTCCTTCACCACCTCAGCCAACGCCTTCTCCACCTATCTCGACGGATTCCAACACCTCGCCGCTGCCGAGTCTACAAGAGCGACTTTGGAACCAGGCCTACGACGAGCTCAAAGCCGGCGAGCCCAAACTGGTCGAAGCGTACGAGAGGATCTTATCAGCTGAACTTTGCCGAAACGATTCGACCTCCGTTGCCTCTCGACCAACGGAAAACGAGATAGGAAGGAGTCGGGACACACGACGCCACCAAATGCAGCAGCTGGTTCAGGCTGGACTGGACCGGACGCAGAAGCAAGCGTCCATCAAGCGAGGCATCGACGAAGGCTTGCAAGCGGTGCAAGCAGTAAGGGGAATAGTGGACAAGGCGGTTCATGCTGCTCCGGAAGCCGCCGTCGCCTGGGTCGGCGTCTGCCTTGGACTAGAGGTGTGTGAGATCAGCTTTCCCAACCGAAGAGAGAGCGGTGGATGATCCCCCCGCTGACAGATGATAGATCCTTTCGAACCCCGTCACCGAGGCACGCGACAATCGCAAAGGCATCGCCTACGTCCTGTCGAGAATGGAGTGGTACTGGAACTTGGTGTCCCTGCTTCTCGACGAGAACAAGGCCGAGCAATCTTCCGCGGGACTGCGAGTCCAACTGGAGAAGCACGTCGTGCAGCTCTACGAGAAACTTCTGTCGTATCAGATGAAGAGCGTCTGCCTTTATCACCGTAACTGGGCTGCCGTCATCGGAAGGGATATGGTCAAAATCGATGACTGGGCTGGCCAGCTCAGCGAGATCCAGGAAGCCGAGGCTGCCGTGCAAAGATATATGGAACAATACAATACAGAAGAGAGCAAGATGCGACTTCGGAAACTCACCGACGCCGCAAGCGCTCTAGAGATGAATCTCCAAGACATCCATTCGGCCATCCAGGATCAAACCAGGCAACAAGACAAGAGGCATAAAGACGACAAGTACGAGAAATGTATGCAGGATCTGCACGTGACTGACCCCCGCGAGGATAAGAAGCGAATCCAAGACACAAAGGGCGGCCTGCTCCGGGACTCGTATCGCTGGATTCTTGGCCACGCCGACTTCCAGCGATTTCGCGACGATCCGCAGAGCCGACTGCTCTGGATCAAGGGCGACCCTGGTAAGGGCAAGACCATGCTCCTGTGCGGCATCATCGACGAGCTAGAGAAGGGACCCAACAGTCTCCTGTCCTATTTCTTCTGTCAGGCCACTGAGACTCAACTGAGCAATGCGTCGTCTGTGCTGCGTGGCCTCATCTACCTCCTCATCATCCAGCAACCATCGCTTATTTCGTACGTCCGGTCCAAGCACGATGTTACGGGCGAGAAACTCTTCCAGGGCATCAATGTCTGGGTGTCTCTGGTTGAGATACTCACGGGCATGCTGAAAGACCCGACTTTGAAAGACGCAGTCTTGGTCGTTGACGCCCTTGACGAGTGCATTACCGATCGACCCCAGCTTCTTGATTTCATTATTCAATCGTCGTCGACGTCTTCTTCCCGCGTCAAGTGGATCATATCCAGTCGCAACTGGCCAGACATTGAGGATAAACTTGACAGTGCGAAGCAGAAGGTCAGGTTGCACCTAGAGTTGAACAAGGACTCAATCTCGAAGGCTGTTGACACGTACATTGGACACAAGGTCGATGAACTGGCATGCAACAAGAAATATGATAAAGAAACAAGGGACACTGTTCAACGACACTTGGCTGACAATGCCGATGGCACTTTTCTCTGGGTGGCCTTGGTCTCTCAAGAGCTAGCAGATCCTGAGGTCCGACGGAAACAACACACACTCACCAAATTGAAGTCGTTTCCCCCAGGACTCGATTCTCTTTACAAGCGAATGATGGAGAAAATCTGTCATTCGATTGATGCGAGCCTCTGCAAAGGGGTACTCGCTATCGCTTCGGTAGTATATCGACCTATCACCTTGGACGAATTGAAGGCTCTTGTTGAGCTGCTTGAGGACTTCGACCGGGGCGACCTGGAAGAAATCATCCGGTCATGCGGCTCTTTCCTGACTCTTCGAGGAGGTATCATTTACTTTGTGCATCAATCGGCCAAGGATTATCTGCTTAACGAGGCATCTGATGAAATCCTACCTTCTGGCACCGCGCACCAACACTACGCCATCTTCTCAAGGTCGCTGGAGGCTCTCTCGAAGACTCTTCGACGTGACATCTACGAACTGAGGGACCCAGGATTTCCATCCGATCAAGTCTCGTGCCCTGACCCTAACCCATTGGCATCGGTTCGATATTCTTGCGTCTCTTGGATCGACCATCTCGATGACTCGGAACCCGGGGCGAAGATGCGCGATAACGCCCTACAAGACGGCGGCGTCGTCCATGACTTTATTAGAAAGATGTATCTGTATTGGCTAGAGTCTCTTAGTCTCTTACGCGGTCTGTCAGAGGGAGTCTTAGCAGTGCAGAAGCTCGAGGCCTTAGTGGTGAGTTGCTGTGAAGCCACCCATTTGCTTGAGGCGGCCTAACATGCTCGCAGAGACACATAGAAGCGCGAGAACTTGCGGAACTACTCCAAGATGCACGTCGCTTTATTCTTCATCATAAACGGGCTATGGAAGTCGCTCCATTGCAGGTCTATACGTCAGCCCTTGTGTTTAGTCCCACGCGCAGCCTAGTCAGGGAGCTCTTTAAAGAAGGAGAGCCGGACTGGATCATGTTAAAGCCGCATATGGAATCAGACTGGAATGCATGCCTGCAGACGCTCGAGGGCCATAGATATTCGGTAATGTCGGTGGCCTTCTCGGCGGATGGCCAGCGGCTCGCGTCAGGCTCGCACGATAACACGATTAAGGTCTGGGATGCGGCAACGGGAGCGTGCCTGCAGACGCTCGAGGGCCATGACAGTTTGGTAAAGTCAGTGGCCTTCTCGGCGGATGGCCAGCGGCTCGCGTCGGGCACATGGGATAGCACGATTAAGGTCTGGGATGCGGCAACGGGCGCGTGCCTGCAGACACTCGAGGGCCATGGCAAGACAGTAAGCTCAGTGGCTTTCTCGGCGGATGGCCAGCGGCTCGCGTCAGGCTCGCATGATAGCACGATCAAGGTCTGGAATGCGGCAACGGGCGCGTGCCTGCAGACACTCGAGGGCCATGGCAAGACAGTAAGCTCAGTGGCTTTCTCGGCGGATGGCCAGCGGCTCGCGTCGGGCTCGTTGGGTAGCTCGATTAAGGTCTGGGATGCGACAACGGGCGCATGCCTGCAGACGCTTGAGGGCCATGATAGTTTGGTAATGTCGGTGGCCTTCTCGGCGGATGGCCAGCGGCTCGCGTCGGGCACATGGGATAGCACGATCAAGGTCTGGGATGCGGCAACGGGCGCATACCTGCAGACACTCGAGGGCCATGGCAGGTCGGTAATGTCGGTGGCCTTCTCAGCGGATGGCCAGCGGCTCGCGTCAGGCTCGGACGATAGCACGATTAAGGTCTGGGATGCGGCAACGGGAGCGTGCCTGCAGACGCTCGAGGGCCATGGCAGTTCGGTAATGTCGGTGGCCTTCTCGGCGGATGGCCAGCGGCTCGCGTCAGGCTCGCACGATAACACGATTAAGGTCTGGGATGCGGCAACGGGCGCGTATCTGCAGACACTCGAGGGCCATGGCAAGACAGTAAGCTCAGTGGCTTTCTCGGCGGATGGCCAGCGGCTCGCGTCAGGCTCAGACGATAGCACGATTAAGGTCTGGGATGCGGCAACGGGCGCGTGCCTGCAGACACTCGAGGGCCATGGCAGGTCGGTAAGCTCAGTGGCCTTCTCGGCGGATGGCCAGCGGCTCGCGTCAGGCTCGCACGATAACACGATTAAGGTCTGGGATGCGGCAACGGGCGCATGCCTGCAGACGCTCGAGGGCCATGGCAGGTCGGTAAGCTCAGTGGCCTTCTCGGCAGATGGCCAGCGGCTCGCGTCGGGCTCGCACGATAGCACGATTAAGGTCTGGGATGCGGCAACGGGAGCGTGCCTGCAGACACTCGAGGGCCATGGCAAGACAGTAAGCTCGGTGGCCTTCTCAGCGGATGGCCAGCGGCTTGCCTCAGGCTCGCATGATAGCACGATTAAGGTCTGGGATGCGGCAACGGGCGCGTGCCTGCAGACACTCGAGGGCCATAGCTATTCGGTAATGTCGGTGGCCTTCTCGGCGGATGGCCAGCGGCTCGCGTCGGGCTCGTGGGATAACACGATCAAGGTCTGGGATGCGGCAACGGGCGCGTGCCTGCAGACGCTCGAGGTTGGCAGGGCGATTACCCACCTTTCCTTCGATCCGATGACAACTTCTCTCCTCTCTACCGACATTGGACTTCTGAACTTGGACCTACCGACTCTACCGCCTGCCATCGACATTCAGTCGACTGAGGCTGTTTCACGAGGTACTAGCCACTCTGGTTACGGTATAAGCACCGACGGTGTGTGGATTGTGAAAGATGAAAAGGGGATGCTTTGGCTGCCTGCAGAGTATCGCAGGTCTGCATCGGCTGTGGTGGGATCAACGGTCGCTATTGGCTGCGGCTCAGGCCGTGTACTGGTGATGAAGTTCTCTTAGAGCGGAGGCAGGCATAATTATGTCTTTGGTTACAAGCAGCCATTTCCCGGTTCTCAGTAGCGATCTACGTAGTTGGTTATGTTTAATTCCACGTCGCGAAGCTGCTATAGCTTTGGGAGCAGGAAGCCCGGCTGGCAACTAATTATTTCCTACCTTAGTCAGCCAGCCCTGTATTCGCTGAGCTTCAAGTTTGCTATAGGAAAACGCTAGCGTTATTTCCTTCTCTTTAATTTCCTTTTCACTTTGATCTCGGAGGGTCGTAGAGGCCGCGCAAAATTTATATTGGAAGGGACTGAGGCGTTCCTGCCTTCTAGACCAAACGAGAACTGTTTAGCGTCGGGAATGATGTGATATGAGGTTTCTTTTACGTTGGAAAATTCTGTGGATGCAGTTTTCGTTTGGTTAATGCTTTATTTTACGTTGAGACAGAGGCTGACGGCTGCGGATAAATAGATCTTGCTTGTCGAACGGCTCCTGTTTCCTGGCCGTCCGGGGCGCCCATTTCGATCGCGGGCGGAGAGTGGTTGTTCCAACTCGACCCCGTCAGCCGGGTCCGCTGATGACCAAGGCGACGCCGGATGGCCGGCTCGGCATCGATTGTACCCACATTACCCGATGGCCGATTGTGGCCTTCGGGTCCTTGTATGACATGCTTGGATCAATTTTATTCATGTATGAAGGCGCGCTTCTGTCCCCATATGTCGACTGTAATGCTGTCTTATTGCTGAGGCCACAACCGAGTAGGAATAAACCAACCAACCGTGCCCCTTCAGCCTCGCCATCGAAGACTTCGGCTGCGCCCAGGCGGCCTCAGATACTTCTACTGTTCTACCGGGTGGAGAGGCTCTGCAATTCTTCTCGGGGGCAGAGGGCTCGATCTCCAAGAAAGACAAGATATTGGTCTTTGAAGAAGTCGACAGCTGGGCCGATCCGCATACGGGTACCTGCACTAGACCTTCCTGGGACGGAGCAGTTCATCGGGGTGCTTATATCACACCCCATCGGTATCCTATTGGGCCAAACGAAATAGCATCTACGATGAGCATCAAGCTACGGACTATAGTCTCGGGTGTAGAACCGAGGCATACATGCCCTCCAGATCACCTAGCTGACAACTCCAAGCAATTGTGAGGGAACGATCATGTGACTTTCATACTTTATGAATAGTCTCACTTTATGAATTTGTGTAAATAGCTTAAGTCAGAGCTTTCCTTAGGAATCTCTTTCTCTCCTTGTAAACAATATGTGACGGTACAAGAGCACGAACGAGGTCGGGTGCGACTTGGGTAAAATGATTGTTTACAAGGAGAGAAAGAGATTCCTAAGGAAAGCTCTGACTTAAGCTATTTACACAAATTCATAAAGTGAGACTATTCATAAAGTATGAAAGTCACATGATCGTTCCCTCACAGTAGCCTGCAAAGCCTTAATGGACCGCTTCAGCTCATACAACCTTCGCCCGTTCGATCAACTTGAGGTTCCACGCGAGAAAGTACCTCGGATTTCTGGCCTACCCACCCACAGTGGTTTCCGATGTAACGTCTGTCCTGAGAGTTCTGGATCCTCATACTTTACAGTATCGTCGAAAAAGATCAGAGATCATATGCCTATCCATAACATGGGTATCACACCTATGAGGGCGTTGCAATTGGAAAAATTTCAGGCGTGTTATATCCAGACGTTCTCATCTGCTAAGGGTAGGATTCAGTACTTTGAAGTCGAGCCTGTGAAGTATTAAGGCATATTTACTGGGTGAGTTGGATTTTCCGCCATGGTCCTGCCCTTGATTGGGTGGCGAGACGAGATGAAATTAGACCACATATTCATTTCAGGGAGAGTCTCGGCATCACTAAGCTTAATTAGTCCATCGATTCAGTGATACCCATCCGACTGTGACGATCCTGTATCTGCCACATGTGCGTCTTTTCTCTATGACCCTGACCATCGGGTTGTCGTCTGTCGGCCGTGCGGGAGATGTCTTGTCCCCAAGGCGGCAAGTTGGAGGAACCACCTTGGTTATCAGCTCAGAAAATGAGGGGTGGGTTGTCGTTGTGTCGCGTGGGACAGTGAAATTTCAAGCGCGGTTCTAAATGGACATTTCAGCGCAGCAACGGTCAACCACAACAATAATAGTAGCAAAATAAGCAATGCGAAATAGATAAAACTGTACTCAATCCAACTTACCAATTCACATTTGTTTGCAAATGTTGGTGCGCACTTTATGCTTAATCAAAGTCGCAAATCGACGTCAAAAGTGAGAATGGAGACCGTGCACCGTGACGATGCTTATCGATGGTGCGCGTAATTGCGTCGTAATTCGCTTAGACCACGTGACGACTTATCGCCCGCAAAACCCGACCCGTGAAATCGTGTGAAATCGTGTGCGCGACGCCTGATAAGTGCATTTGATAAGTCCCCCCATTTATCAGGTCTCCAGCCTACCAAGCCTAAGAAAAACACCACCTCGAAGGCCCCCGGTCGACCGAGATGGCCGCCGACGACTCGTACACCGCCGCTGAGGAGCGCGCCCGTGCTGCCCGGAGGGCGGGCCTCCAGGCGAAGAAGGACGAACAGCCGGCGAACACGGCGCGGAGTTACGCGGCGAAGCAGCGGGAGTGGAAGGCGCGTCCCCCGGCCGGCCCCCCCTTCCCCCTCCTTTTAAGTAGGACCCCCTCGGCGGCTAACAGACGAATACCTATAGGCCTGGTGCCATATGCCTCGGGCTGCAGCTGACGGCTCGCTCTATAGCTGGCCCGACGGCGAGCTCGTAACGCCGGACAAGCTGGCGGCGTGGCTCAAGGAGGATATCCTCTTACGACGCGTAGCGCCGCCGCAGAAGAAGCTACGGGCGCGGGGTAGGGGTAAGGGCAAAGGCGAGACCGTACAGCTACGGCAACAGCTCGAACAGGAGCAGCTTGAGGCCGCGGCCCTGGCAGAGGCCGAAAGCCTAGCCGAAGCCTTAGAGATCCCCCTGGCCGAGGCCGCCGAGCTGCTCGCGGACGACCGCGAGGGCTACGTGCCACCCACGGCCCTTGCGCCGGCTGCAGTAGACCTTACCGAAGGATCCCTGCTTACGAGGGGCACTATCGACGCCTATGTCGCGGCCGTTATCGAGCTCTGGCGGCTCCAGGTGGCCCACGGTAACGCGAATATGGAGAACCCCCGGGGCGCCGCCGTACGAGGCTTCCTTGAGCAACGGGGCCGGCAGCGGGGGAAGCACGACCGTGCCTCCTTTAAAGACCGCGGGACCGACGGGATCCAGGCCGGCTATTCCCCCAATGAATGGCTCCGGATCCAGGATCTCCTTCTCAGCGGGGCCGCATATACGCCGCAAAACCTCCGTACGCGAGTCGACCTCCTCTTCGGCCACTACTACCTCTTACGGGGGGAGAACCGCCGTAAGATGGAGCTTGCAGACCTATCCCTATTGGACTATCCGCCTTCGGAAGGCCCGACCCTCTGTGGTTGTCTTGTAAGCCTTTTACGAGACGGCAAGCTAAATAAGACGGCGAGGAAGGAGTTTATGGGCGCCCTCCGGCATAAGGACCCCTTATTCTGTACGCAAGGGGCCCTAGCGCAGCTCTTCTTCTGGCGCTGGCACGTCGCCGGCGAACCGCCCCCGTCCTTCCGGCGCCGTCAGGACTGGTATCGGATCAAGGTCCTCGTCGGACGGGACCGCGAGCAGGAGCTCTCGTACCCGACGCAGCTACAAGAGACCTGGCGTATCTTCGGCGCCGCCGGCCTTATTGCGTCGAAGAAGACGCACCTCCCGCGCAGGGTAGGCGCTCAGGACGCGGAGACCCACGGCACGTCGCTCGCCCAGATCTCGCAGGCCGGCCGCTGGAACCAGAGCGTGCTCTGCCAGGCCTATCTTACACACCTACCGCGCCAGTTCATGCGTATCGTCGCCGGCTTCTCGGCGTCCCCGGGGGACTACTTCCTCGCGCGTGCCGCCCACGAACCCCCTTACGTCTTACAAAAGCAGCTCTGGCCGTGGATCGAGGAGTGGGAGCCCCGCTTTGAGGCGCGCGCGCGCCGGCAATGCTGGGCAGAAGGCGGCCTCGATGACGATGATCTAGCTGCCGACGGCTTCCTTAAGCTTATGCGGCGGCTGCGTATAGTACTCTTGCAGGACTTGGCTGTCTTACAGCCCCGCTATCCGTCGCTACCCTTCTTCTCCTACGCCCCTTTTAACGGGCCCGAGTGGGACGAGTTCGCCGTCGTCGTGCGGTCCGACGCGGTAGGGGCTACGGAGCCGGTAAGCCTGCTCGTACAACGCGCGCTGCCAGAGCTAAGCGGCGTCTTAGAGAGCACGCGCGAGGCCCTCTTACAGAATAGCCAGCGGCTCGCCATCCGGCTAGAGGCCCGGCTAGAGGGGCTTCAGGGCGGCCTCGATGCCCTCCTCCAGGGCAAGGTCCCTATCACCTTTACCGGCTACTTCGGAGCCGGGCCAGCAGTGGCGCCGGCGCCGGCGCCGTCAACAGCTCCCCCCTTGAATCTCAATACGGCCCCGGCCCCAGAGCCTCTAGTACCGGGTATGCCCGTCATTACAGCCCTGGCTAAGGTCTTTACGGTGCGGGACGTCTGGAAGGAGTGGGAAGAAGGGATTGCGGGCCAGCCGGCCGTACGGGTGCTGGAAGAGATGTGGGGAAGCCGCTGGCGCCCGGGGAATGGGGTTAGGGTGCAGTTCTGTCGCCGGAAGGTGATATGGGACGAGCTCTTGGCCCGCACGGCGTCCGGTAAGAGTGAGGAGGAGGCTGTTGCAGAGCTAGAGCTCTTACGCGCCGGCCGGAGCTTGAACCGGCTCGTTAACGAGCTGAAACAGCGCCGCCGGCGGGGCCAGGGTCAGGGCCAGGCCCAGCAGACACGAGTACAGGTAGGGACCCCCGTGCCCGATGACCCAGACCCAGGCCCGGGACCAGGTCCGACTCGGGGCCGGGGCCATCGGGGGCGCTGGACCCGGCTAGGGAGGAGGCGGACCGCCCCTCGTCGACGGTAAGCCGGCCATCTACTAGGGTCTTTATATATATATATATCTATTGAGAAGACGTATTTTTAAAGATTAAAGAGCCATAAGGTTAGTGTATTATTATCTCGTAGTCCTTGCAGTAGAGACGAGCCCCCCCTTATCCCTTCCCGACGCTACATACACAAATATCTCGACAGCCAGTAGCCTAAACAACGCCACTCCTGGACTAAACGCACCGCCGGAGTGTAGCAGTTCCCCAGGATCCGGAACGGTCTTGATTGGGCCGCTGGCCGTCGAGATATTCGCGTGCGCGGCGCCGGGCACTTATCAGATGGTAGTTGTGTAATCGCATACGATTTCCCGAAATTACTCCGCAAAACGACCCCACGATAAGTTCTGCTTATCACCCCAGACACCGGAAACAGTCTGCAGGTAAATGGCTCCATAAATATAAAATGCGAACGCCCCAATTAACAGCAAATGCATTCTCCTCCTTATATGAATTCGGCACAACATCATCTCCAAGTACACTTCAAAACCCAAACGGTCAATTCAGGCTATGGCTCCAGTCCGGGAGTCGGCACGCCTCAGCATCTTTACATACACTTTTGTGCAAGGATTAAAAACCTGGATGGCTTTCCGCTGATCATTCCGGGTATTCGGCACCTTGAGGACAGGTATCATCATATGCACGCTCCCCATGAATCCATTCAACCAGAGTCGCTTGCTGGAGTCGTCCAAGACTACCAGGCAGCCTTATTTGATTCTCTGAAAAAGGTGCTGGATACTCCCTTTACATCCCTGCAGGGGAAGTTCCGTCCTTCACACCTAAAAGATCCCACCACCCAAGAACGAACGCGTCAATACAGTACCGGTAATCATCACGTTTTCTCACGCTTTCGTTTCAATTTTCGGCGAAGAGGAACACCGAAGTCCGCTAAGTGCCGAGTGCCGAGTGCTGAGAGCAGTTATACTTGAAAGGGTACGCAGGTTAAACCTTAATATTTCGTATTCGGTGATGTGATGTTAGATGATGGGCTTTGGATGTCAATAACAGGGCTGAGCTATTCCTATTCGGATCTTGGTCCAGATATGACGTCACTTAACCCTTGCCTAGCGCATTCAACCCTGTCATTTGATTGTCCCGAGGCATTCCGGAACAAGATGGCCTCCAAAAGCGGCACCACGAAAACCCAAGAATGTATCCCCCCTCCTCCGAACATCGATGTCAACTTCCCGTTACTCTGTAGTTGGACTGTGAGAAGCATCACCCCTGTGTCTATCTTCATTATGACTGCCGCGAATAACCTCAAGGCCGCCAGGGAGGCGATTCAGTCACGTGCCAGAGTTCACAAATCACAAAGCCAGCCCCTGTCAGGCAGACTGCTCAACAAGCAGTCAGTTATCAAGCAGTACTGATTACTGATTGATACTGATATCATATCAGTATCAGTAAGTTTCTAATCAATCAATCAGTAATCAGTAACTCACGTGACAATGTTATATTTGGCGTCGAGATTTATGGTATATTTGGCTGCCGCAGAGCTTCGATTCAATCACCATGAGATCCGACACACCCGACGAGTGGTGGGGGATTTCATCGACGTCCCTCATTAGCTAAAATGTGATAGCGAGTACCGCCATGACACTGCATCGCTCTATGATAACACAGGTATCTTAACAACAGTGTGAGGGAACGATCACGTGACTTTCATACTTTATGAATAGTCTCATTTAACTTATTGTGTAAATAGCTTAAGTCAGAGTTTTCCTTAGGAATCTCTTTCTCTCCTCGTAAACAATCATTTTACCCAAGTCGCACTCGACCTCGTTCGTGCCCTTGTACCGTCACAAACAGAAGCCATCGTTCTGACAAAAATCCAGAATTGGATATATTTCACACCTTCAGCGGCAGATTAAGCTGCAGCTTGGGGCTATCTCGCTAGTTTCCAAAACGAGTGTTTGGAACATGGGAGAGGGCCGAAGCCCATGTTATCGTCCTGGGAAACCAAAGCCAGTGGTGTTAAGAGGTACTAGCCCCACACTTTAGATATAGGCCGAGCTCAGCTAGCCTTCGATGCTGTGGGGTACTTAGGTGGATTACCGGGCCGTTCCCTTGCTGAGGTGCGCAGGCAGTCATGTTTGGATGGGAAAGAGATGGAGGATAGAAAGGATAATGTTCGTGTTTGTTCGTGTTTTTATCAGAAATTCGTAAAAGTAGAAACGGGGCCCGTTTCTACGCACAATACTTGAGTAGGTCTCAACATAATAATCCTTAGTTAACTCTAATGAAATGTCAATTTGATAATCATCTCTTACCTGCAACCATGCTTTTATATGCTAAATGTAGTCCTTTTGGCATGGAGCTGGCCGATCTATATCTTTTCGAGCCTTGCGACAAACGGCATTCACAAGTGAAATAACTTGCGTATAGTTTGAGTTTTGATAAACCTCTGCAAAACATAGCCGGTCCGTGGCCATCTGACTTCAAATGCCTGACTCGTGGTTATGTTCAAAAGTAGACAAGAGTTTATGACATGCGGCAGAAGCTGAGAATCAAGCCACATGGAGTTCGGGGCTGATGGGTCTGGGAGCGGATTTTTCAATTGGCTGAGCTCCGTCATTTTCGCGGGACCCCGCGAATTCTAACGGCACGGGGCCCTGCGAACCTAGGCGCTCCCACGCAACGCCACGTGAAGGCGAAATTGATGGAATTGAATTGATCGCCAGCCTGTGTCAGCTCAATGGGACTAGGATAAAATTATGTTCCATCAAGATTCAGATCTCGTTTCATTCCCTGAAATTAAAGACCTGGTCATACTTCATTCCATGAAATAAGAATCTAGTCCCATCTCGTTCTACGAAATTAGAATCCGGCCCAATCCTGGTTCCAAGCCCGGGATGGGAAGAGACCAGGACGGGAAATCCTGCTCTGGCGGTCAGCCTAGCAGCCTCGACTGATAAAAAGCAGCCCTGCTCTGAAACAAAAACACAGAGACGTGATCGTCAGTTCGGGGTGTATATACCTACCTCCCATGGTTACGCACCGATCTTGGTCTCCGTAATTGCCAATCTCTTCAGTATAGACCTAAAGCCCGTTTTTGGTGAAAAGGGGGCCATGTTAAATGTATGGCGTTCTCCCTGGCTCTAAGAGATAGAATCCAATTGCATCACTTATCTCGCACTCTCCATACTAAGAATCTGCAGTTTCCGACTATAGAAGGTGTAAGACCTACCCGGTATATATAATCTCATGACCTTCCAACACCCAGAGCACACCACACTATATGCGGAAAATTCTCCCGCGATTTTTCAGCGAAAAGAATTATTTCACTTTTGGATCTCACATTAGTCAGGATTTGGTTTTGCAGTCTTGGAATTGGGATCTCCATGAATTCTTAACGACAGATAAAGATTGGGTAACATTATCAAAATATCCAAATCGTCATCGAATCAAATCATGCCAAGCGACTGTGTTTTCAAATTGTCCCAAATTGATTATCAACTTTTGAGTTTGCTTGCCCGTGGAAGGAATACAGCCCCTTTTGCTGCATATATAATCCATTACTGTCCCACCTGTAGAGCGAATTCTGCAGAGGAAAAAAACGAATGATAAAAATTCGCTCTGAAATCTCACTCAACTTCTCAACTTGCTTGCGTGTAGAATGAGCGACAGCTTCTCACAGCATGTAGGAGATGATCAACTTGGTATGCGACCAGGAAGCGGCTACCGCGCAAGAAGGAAGAAAATAAAAATCCACCCTGAAATATCATCCACTATACCAAAATTGCCATCAATGCCCCAATTTCCCCATCACAATGCCTGTAGCTTCATCTGCATATTTCCCGGGGGGACACTACATTATAACATCTCAACTAGTCAGCTTCACAGCGAACAGAGCATGAAATCATAGTTTACTTAAAAATTCACGTACCGTTACACATCAGTCTTCACAGGTTCCATCCCTTTTACTGTGCTCTGGGCCACTTGCATTGGCCATCCTGACAAGTTTTTGGAGCCACGCACTGTAGCTAGTCAGCTCTATAACATCTAGAAAAAGGAATTTTTACTTACTGTTGCACAATTGCTTCCACAAGTGCCAGATGGACACTTGCATTGGCCATCCTGACAAGTTTTTGGAGCCACGCACTGTAACTAGTCAGCTCTATAATATCCAGAAATAGGCATTTTCACTTACTGTTGCACAATTGCTTCCACAAGTGCCAGATGGACACTTGCATTGGCCATCCTGACAAGTTTTAGGAGCCACACACTGTAGCTAGTCAGCTCTATAACATCTAGAAAAAGGAATTTTTACTTACTGTTGCACAATTGCTTCCACAAGTGCCAGATGGACACTTGCATTGGCCATCCTGACAAGTTTTTGGAGCCACGCACTGTAACTAGTCAGCTCTATAATATCCAGAAATAGGCATTTTCACTTACTGTTGCACAATTGCTTCCACAAGTGCCAGATGGACACTTGCATCGGCCATCCTGACAAGTTTTAGGAGCCACACACTGTAGCTAGTCAGCTCTATAACATCTAGAAAAAGGAATTTTTACTTACTGTTGCACAATTGCTTCCACAAGTGCCAGATGGACACTTGCATTGGCCATCCTGACAAGTTTTTGGAGCCACGCACTGTAACTAGTCAGCTCTATAATATCCAGAAATAGGCATTTTCACTTACTGTTGCACAATTGCTTCCACAAGTGCCAGATGGACACTTGCATCGGCCATCCTGACAAGTTTTAGGAGCCACACACTGTAGCTAGTCAGCTCTATAACATCTAGAAAAAGGAATTTTTACTTACTGTTGCACAATTGCTTCCACAAGTGCCAGATGGACACTTGCATTGGCCATCCTGACAAGTTTTTGGAGCCACGCACTGTAACTAGTCAGCTCTATAATATCCAGAAATAGGCATTTTCACTTACTGTTGCACAATTGCTTCCACAAGTGCCAGATGGACACTTGCATTGGCCATCCTGACAAGTTTTAGGAGCCACACACTGTAGCTAGTCAGCTCTATAACATCTAGAAAAAGGAATTTTTACTTACTGTTGCACAATTGCTTCCACAAGTGCCAGATGGACACTTGCATTGGCCATCCTGACAAGTTTTAGGAGCCACACACTGTAGCTAGTCAGCTCTATAACATCTAGAAAAAGGAATTTTTACTTACTGTTGCACAATTGCTTCCACAAGTGCCAGATGGACACTTGCATTGGCCATCCTGACAAGTTTTTGGAGCCACGCACTGTAACTAGTCAGCTCTATAATATCCAGAAATAGGCATTTTCACTTACTGTTGCACAATTGCTTCCACAAGTGCCAGATGGACACTTGCATTGGCCATCCTGACAAGTTTTAGGAGCCACACACTGTAGCTAGTCAGCTCTATAACATCTAGAAAAAGGAATTTTTACTTACTGTTGCACAATTGCTTCCACAAGTGCCAGATGGACACTTGCATTGGCCATCCTGACAAGTTTTAGGAGCCACACACTGTAGCTAGTCAGCTCTATAACATCTAGAAAAAGGAATTTTTACTTACTGTTGCACAATTGCTTCCACAAGTGCCAGATGGACACTTGCATTGGCCATCCTGACAAGTTTTTGGAGCCACGCACTGTAACTAGTCAGCTCTATAATATCCAGAAATAGGCATTTTCACTTACTGTTGCACAATTGCTTCCACAAGTGCCAGATGGACACTTGCATCGGCCATGCTGACAAGTTTTTGGAGCCACGCACTGTAGCTAGTCAGCTCTACAATATCTATAAACAGGAATTTCACTTACTGTTTCACAATTTCTTCCACAGGTGTTAGATGGACACTTGCATCGGCCATGCTGACAAGTTTTAGGAGCCACGCACTGTAGCTAGTCAGCTCTATAATCTATAGGACAGAAGGATTTTACTTACTGTTAAGCATTGAGGTCCGCAATTACCGCCACCAGACGGGCACACACACTCGTGATTTTGACAAAACCTGGGAGATTTGCACTGTTATTTCTCCCGTACAGTGGTTAGCTTTACAGATTGTGGAGCACAAAATCATGTTTTATGAAGAACACACGCACCAGTGGACAGCAACACTGAAAGTCATTATGTGCTGCAGCTGAAGCACATCGTCCAACATTCTTCCAACATGGCGAAAAATGGTCTTGGCACCAGTGTGCACAGTCACTGTTGCCTCCTCCCTGTGGAATGGCCCAGGTAGTGACAACTGCCGCATCCATTAGCGAGAACTACAGAACGCCACGTTAAGAGTGCCTCCGAAACTCACTAAGAAGGAGCCAACTCAGCAAGAGCAGTCTAGCCATTGCAAGCCGCTTTAGTACACACACTCGGGTCTTTTGGTGAATAGTTAGGTATGAGGTGCAGAGAAGCAGAGGAGAAGATAAGCAGAGGAGAAGACAAGTACAGAAGAGCAGAGGAGAAGATAAGTAGAGAAGAATAGAGGAGAAGATAAGTAAGAAAAAAACAAGCTAGTTGCTGAGAGACAACACTATACCTTTTATTCCCCAGGGGGATGGAATTCCTCAAACCACATACGCAATGCCAGCCAGCCACCTGAGTTACTAAGATGCTCGATGTTGTGGGTCACCCCTCTTCAGTCGGGAAAGGCCGAGATGGAAAATACGAGAGTACCGTAACTATAAATAAGACTTTTAAATATCTTGAAATCTTATAAATCTAATAAGACCAAAAATTTTTAAAGGTATTGAGTTCTGGTGGATACCTGGGAATGTGTCGTCATTAAATCAGGCCCACTGTAGACGGCCCAATGCGATGGTCTAGAGTCTGGCGAACTCAATTATCGCCAAGGTATCCAGCCAGCCTCGTAAACTAAACGTGGTGGACACCTCCGGCTCGAACTGGTGGGATAATGGAGATGGTGGTTGCCAATGAAAGTGTCTCAGAATGAGCTCGGACACAGGTGGGTTCCACATGAATCTCGATCCAAGCACTTATGTAGGTGGAAAAAAGTTTGGAACATATCAAATACCGCTGCAGCTACTCAGGGCCAGAGCATCCGACTGCGACGGAGCGGTGCCATTCCACGATTCAGCTCCTCGGATACGAAACGAGGCCTAGATGTTCAAATGTCATAATGATAACTCTTCGTGACTTGCGGCCAGTTACTAGCGTGGATCCAGAGACGGTTGAACAGTCCGGACAAAATGCGACTGGCAACCAAAATACTCTGCTTTCTTGCCATACGATCCAGCACTTGTCTTCGCTAATTCCAAATCCATAGCGGGAGGAAGAGATGGCTGGAGTAGGACTTCCACTAAAGGTAGATGGGCTCTGAACAGGGATAGCTCCGACCTCAGTAAGGAGGCGTGAACTGACGGGTTCAAATTCAAGATGACGGGATGCAGCTGCAATGATGCTAAACATACGGACCTTGACAGCGAAAAAAAAAAAAAAAAAAAAAAAGGTAGGACTAGGCCACCCGGAAGAAGCTGCCTAACCAGGGCTTCCAATTGATGCCGTTCCGCGGACATTGCGATCCGGGCCAAGGCCTCCCACCTGGATCCTTACATAGTACAAGCCTTTGCGCGACCCAAACCGTCCAGCAGTTGATTCCGACCCTCCAAGTCTGGCCTCTGGGCTTTTACCTGACCAATCTACCTCACGCGGCGTCCATAACAATGACGACAACATATAATAAGAGCTGTGAGAAGCGGAAGTCGCACTACCTCTTCACATGTTTCCCGCATGCGGGGCGTCGGAGGCGGAACTCGGCGGGAGGTCGGATATATACCGGTACTAGAAACTCAGATAAGCCCTGTAGCGGCAGCTGACTAGATTTGTATAGCTTAGCTATTGAGGGAATGGATTTAGCCCGTCGCTTTCTGGCATCGCATGCTCGTATTTCTCTCTCGCCACCTAAACTTAAAATGCCCCGTCCAACGCATATGAGCTGGTGAATGCAAGATCTTCGGCGAAGAGCCCCTTGGACGACTCCGCCATAAAGATGAGACCTGCTGTGATTTAATCGTAGAAGCAGCATCCACAAGGTGCACCAGCGAGATTTCGTAGCTATTCTCCGTACCTTGGTGTTGAGTTCCAGCCCTGCCAGCCCAGACATTCGGGAATGGTACCACCCCCTACAGATCGAAGGCCAATATACAGACGCCTCTTTGTCACGATCCGTTCACCATCACGTCAACCACCAGCTCCTAACGCTGAGCAGCGCCTCGAAGGGCTTCCCAATGATGTCTAGTATGTCTCATTCCACGGCGCAGATATTCGTTCAGCGCCAGATCTCTTTTCATTCTCATCGTCTAAATACCAAGAAATCACATGTTAGTACCAAATGGACATTTTTCAAGTGGTGGAAAACACCAGTTCGTGACGGAACATCGTCTGAAGTATAATAAGGAATATGGTGGGAAGGACAAGTTCAGCATGTGAACAAAAGATTTGTTCATAGTGATGATCTTTGGAAAGTGTGGTATGATTATGATGATCATATCAGGGTCTCGATCTTTCTGAGAAGGTTATCGGGATCCGCTAATTTCACATGCACCTGGGAGCAGACTGCTGGGAGACAAATACAAGGACATTGCGGCTGCAAGCCAGCTGAAGACATCTCAAGGCAGCTTCCAGTGAGCAAATAATGCGACCATTCCCAGGTGCTAATGTCTCTGCATCTGGACAGGACGACCTAGGTAGCAAGGCTTGCAAATTGTGGTTCCACCGCGAGAGTTGCCTTGCGACATGCGTCTTTACTCAAACAAAGCGGGAAGCTACACAGCTGAGTGACGTACAACACAACTTAGGAATGAATTGATTATCTCCGTAACTTTCTCGGCCGCCGACTCGCGCGTAGCCTTTACAGAATATTACTTTTTGCCATCGATCCAGCTCTGTACTCGATCTATTTTTATTTCACATGGCTGGTGCTGGTGCAAATCTTGATTTTCTTCTTGTAGACCCGAAAGACTCCAAGCTTGCTAGCACTCACTGACAGACGCCGCAGCCATCCTGTGCACTACAATACTTAAGAGAATTCAATAATGGCCGCCCCACGAATTTTGGTAGTGTCCGGAGAACTTTCTGGCGTTGGCCATGAGACATTTGGTTCCAACGAACTGATGCATAGGTCCATCAACCCGCCTTTGAGGGTGGCGCTGACGGACGAGGACGTTCCCCAGACCTTTGCGCAGTTCTCCGAGGGTTGGGGCGGGGAATGCCGCCTCGAGATCACAATGACCGCCAAGCTTGTGACAAATCGACACATCCTTGTCACAGTCAACGGGAAGTTCTTTGAAGGCGATAGTGAAACAACTACAGACTTGGAAGACGACAGGACTCAAACGGTTCTCGTCCCAAGGGGTGCCATTCCAATTCCATTCGTTATGCAGTTGTATAATCCAGGTGCTAGCGATACAGGAACTATCCGCCTGACCTTTACGAACACGCCCCGCGATGAGTAAGATGTGGTCCTACCTCAAATCCTTATGTGGACTAGCTGCCAGTTACATAGAACTTTCTGGGTCGAGCCTGGTCGCTCATTGTCTTCGAACTTAGTTTAACTTCAGAACATGATGTTTCGAATTTAATTCACTTTTTTTAGGAACTAAGGCGATACTGTCAGTCTTATCTTCAAGAGCCAATTTGAAGGCGTTGAGTGTTCATCGACATACTGAGATAACTTTTGATAGATTGAATTGCAAATGTTTCCGCACTCATCGAAAGTCTCTGCGCCATAGGCCATATCCCGACTAGACAGAGAAACAATGCCTACTGTAGACACACCCACACAAGTCTATTACGCCTGGTAGGCCATGCCCAGAAGGGCTCTAAAGCTAAAAAAAAAATACATCTAGTGCTACATACCCAAATCAACTTTAGTAGAGTTAATTTATTTCGCCCCACTTCACAGTGTGTAGAGTTGATTTTATGACTAGTCATGAAGCTTGTCTTGGAATGAGGCGCTTGGCATGCGAGTAACGCCAGTACTCGTCGCAAAAAGTAGGATCTCTAATTGTTTGTATTTAAGGACGACTTTGCTTCCAAAGAAAGTCGGATTTCTGACTGTTTTCATTTGAATTCCCTTATTAATCAGGTTGAGGTGCTCCAACGGAGGCGGTCTAGCCATGAGTCCTGCCATGTAGTAGTGCTGGAAGGCTCACAGGGAGGCATACAAGCTTTGAACAGCATGTTTCATACGGATTGGAACTTTTCGATTTAGAAGAGACTGCCACAACAATAGATTTGAACGTTCTGTATTTGGGCTTTTCGGGGAACTTGGTGTGTTTTACCTACTCTTGCGCTTTTGCATCTCGATGCTCAAACCGCTAAGGTTCTCGCAGGTTAATGAGCGAAGCCAACTGCCACGCCGTCAAAGATGCCATGACTTGGTAAGATGTCCCATCTCCCCGGCGGTCTTAAGCCTCCAAGCCGGTCACGGCGAGGGTTTCAGGCCAATCAGAGCACTTGGTAGTGACGATACCTTTATCGTCTGCTATATTCGGCCCGAGCAGAAGGTAGTCTCGTAATAGCGCCTTATTAGTTATGCCCCTTATGCCGCTCTGTATAAGGCGCTAATCTGTTAACGACCTAGCAGTAGGGCCGAGTACGGCTTGGAGGCTTAAGACCGAAGAGGAGATAAGAGCTTTTGAGTAGTTTGAAGCCGAATTAATGTATTGCCCGCCCGGGTTGAATTTATTGTTCATCCAGGTCGATATGGTCAAGTGTGGGGCAACCCATGGGTGAATGGCATGAGTCAGCAAGGGCGAGCTACCGGCGCCCACTGGAACGGCGCCCAGGCGCCGCTGGCCAGCTGGGGATGATCCCGGCGGTGCGCTAAATTTGCCTTTGAGGCCTACCACCGGGGGGGTCCAGGGGGTAGCCGCTGATGTCGCCCTGTCTCTGTGTGTTTTCCAAGAACTCTTAAAAGTTTACAGTTAATTTTGCTAAGGTTTTGAAACGTAATAATTAGATAATAAGGCATAATGTTAAGGACTAGATTTGTTATTTTTATATTTACTAAATTAAAGTAGGAGATATCGAGGCGTGAGTGGCGCAGAGCGGGACAATTGGGGGGCCTGAGTGACAACCTAAGCAAGAGCTGAACAAAACGCCACAAACTATCTATCACCGAGGGCTTGAAGCGTGACGAATAGAATCAGGCATAAAAATGTCACCAACAACGTCTCACTTTCCTCAGGAAAACTATGTGCTACCCAGCGAATCATCGACAAGGTAGAGTTCATGTCTGCATGTCGTGAATGGTTTGCTTTCTCCCAACTGAAACACTATGTGTCATGCTTCGACCATTGGCATGCTTTATCTTCACGAGTGGCTTGCATTGAGGCAGCATGCACCCAGTGCTCAGCGGCAGAGGAGCAATCTGGCCAACCCCTTGAAGCTTAAACCGCCGAAGCCATCGACAATGCCTGCTGTCAGCCAGTCTAAGATCCGCCACTAGCCTAAGCTTGGTGTCCATCCTTAGGTAGAAGATTTGAGATTTTATGCCGCAGAAGCTATGGTACGAATACATTGCGTAACCTCAAAGCCACACAAAGTCACACACGAGGCACACGGGCTTGGGATGCCGCAGTATTACAGCATAATGATGCGTTGCCTACAAGGCCTTAATATAACCTTTTCGTAACCCCGCCGATGACGCCACGACTCCAGAGACTTCCGCGCCTCAGTTGGTCAGCCTGTTCACGCCTCCGCGCCCGCTTCTCCCAAGGGTTTTTGGACAGTGTGCATCGTGCGTCGGCGTAACAAAATCTCTCTCCACACGTCAGTCTTGATCTTTGATCTTTGGATTCCAGGTCAAATGCCCCTCATCCAAGGTTTGTCAAAATCGATAAGGCCAATTAGCACAGTGTCACCGTGTCGGCACTCAGTCTGCAGACCGGCCGACCTCGACAACTAAATGATCACGTATCTCAACATCGACCATGAATCCGGGTTTGTGTTCCTTCTCAAATGACACGAATAATCTCAAGTCGCCATGACAAAGACGCGGAAGAAGAATAATTCCACGCACAGATCAAAAACAACACGCGAACCAGCCTCCGCAGCCGATCCACAGAACAAGAGCAGGCTCTTTCAACACCTCCCTCAAGAACTTCGCGATAAGATATACTCACATGTCTTCTTTTCTACCGAGAGCGTTTTGAGCGGGTTTGATCCTGATGCGATCAATTCGGTCGACTGCTCTCTGACCGTAATCAAGTCAGACATCCCAATAATGAATAAATACATAATATTGCCATATTCTTATGTATTCATAGCCGTGCCCTTATATTCTAATCTATTCTTAAGCTTATGAATTATTCCTAATATAACTTGAGGGCCCACTTATATGGTCGTCGTCGCTTGCAACTTCCATGACCTCGTCATCTACTGCCACGTAGACTTTGTGGATCAAATCATTCTTCACCGAGTTGCTCAGGCATTGAAGTTTCTCGATAGTATCAGCCGAGAGCCGCGCCCTGTCCCAAGAAATTGTCCGCCTTGCGCAAGAGAATACCCGTTCCGGGTCGTCGGACATCGCCGGTACACTTAGTATGTCGATGGCCAATTGGTGTAAACGTGGATACTAAATCCTCTGTTCTTCTCGGCACCACCATTCCAGCGGTGTTTTTGTCGTCATAGGTCTTGGCGGAGAATTGACGAATTTTTCGAATTCATCCTCATCTCCGGGTTCATCCAAGACACTCATTGACTGCTTGATACGCTCGTACGGTGTTACTTCCCGCTGTTCATCGTTCAGCCGAGCCGCGGACTCCGACGGGAGTGGCCGGTCCTTGTACTTCGCCCAAAGCTGCCGTGCACCAGCAATGGCGGTATGTCTCCATTCCTCTGCCCAGTGGCGGTCAAGGTACCTCCGGAGCTTTTCTGGACGGAGCAATAATGCCGTGGCATATATTGGGTTTCTGTCACTCTCTTCATAATACTTCAAGAGAACCCACCAGCCCATGTGAATGGAATGAACCATACACGCGTTGCTGGCGTATTTGACCTGCTTTAACATCAGTACAGGTCTGGTAATAGATCGTACTGGCCGTCTATGACTTATCTTGGCATTCTCAAGCTGCATGAAAAGAATATCGATATTCTCTAGCACCTGATCTATTGATGTCCACTCCATTTGCTGCTCCAAGGTCGCTTGGTAAAACGGCTGCAAGAACTCGTGAGTCATTTTGAGTACTTGCCAATCATCATGCGTGAGGATGTCGTCTTCCAGCTCGTGGTGGTATTGGTTGAGGAATATTGGGCAATGGACCCTCTTGGCTGATAGCCGCATCAAGCAACTTGAACCATGAGTTCCAACGGGTGATATTGTCAATTCCAAGCGCCTTTCCTGCCATGTCATCCCATGCATCGTTGCGCACCGTGGAATTACGGATGAATACCGCAATGTTGTGGAGTTTACCCATTGGGCCGATGCTCCGCCAGCCGGCAGTGTCATGGCGATTCTTGCGCCTGTCGTGACTCTTGTGGCAAGTATTCGACTGAATCTGGTCGTGTAACGTGTCCGCAACTGTTACATCATTTGCCTCGTGTTGCGCCTGCGCAATTGCGGCCTGCAGAGCGTCCTCACTAGTTGCAAAGAGAAAGGCTTGAAGGGACAAGTTAATGATATGGCCGGCACACCGCGTTCGAGAGGACACTGGATCAAGTGTAAGGCCGTACTCTTGCGACAGCTCAACAGCAAGTTGGCGGAGACAGGTGTCATTCTTTGCGTCATTATCCCCAGTGAAGTAGCCGATTCGGTGCGCTAGGTTGTACTGTCGGATAACCGTCATCAAGTGAGGTGCCATAGCCGCGCCGGCGTGAGAGCGGCGGAGGTTTGGTAGCCCTAGCAATGATTTTCGAGGTTTGTAGGTCTCGTCAACCCATTGGGCGTGAACAGCGATATAGGCCTTGCGCTGAGGAGAAGACCATACGTCCATGGCAATATGTACGAGCTCCGGGCGCGTTCTAACCATTCCTTTACGGATTGTTGATGTGCATCGTAGGCCCTGTCCAAATCCGCCGCAACTGTGCTACCGGAATCAGTCAGAAACTCTTCAACGGCAGGGTTTATCGCGGCTAGAAGTGCCTGGTATTCCGGCCACGTTATGAAGTTGAGCGGCAAATGTTTATGTGCGGATAGCAGCATCTGTGCCTCTCGAAAGGCATCGACATTGATTACACTCCGTAGAGTGTTCATCTCATTCTCCCTGACTTGCTGCAGCTGCTTGCCAGTTGTTCTTGCGAAGGCATTTTCGATGGCTAGCTGGAGCCTGTTTTGAGATTTTGAATCCTCTCGAACAAGTATGTGATGAACCTTCTCGAGATGATAGCGGGCGTTGCCAGATATGTGGGTTGACCAGGATGGATTGCGACAACGCGTGCAGTAGTGAAGTAATTTCCCGCTTATAGTGCGTGGCTCGTCGCCTTGAGCTTCTCGAAAGTGATCCCATGCAGTGTGGCTAACAGACCGACCGTCTGACAGACCGTCTGACAGACCATCTTCAAACCGCAGACCGACCGACCGTCAAATCTCATCAGACCGACAGACCAGACCTGCCGGTCGGATTGGGTGGTCTGGGTTGGTCTTGGTTGGGGTGGTTTCTAGGGCTGCCATTGGTCAGCTCCAGCTTACCTTCACTTTAAGTTCAATGACACGACGCGTCTGCCTGACACGACACGTTTGCCTCAGTGAATTTTCGTGTCATGCCAATCTGTCTGAGCCATTGTCAATTCGTGCTGCATTATCATGTCTTCTAGCAGAACTACGAGCCACGTGTCGTCAACACCGCAATCTCTTCCATCTCGCCCACCTCCCATCCCGGCTGATGACGGTTTTGAAGGCACGCCCGCCTCATGCGAGGCTACAACTGACGAGACAGATGCATCACCATGCGAATTTGAAATCGATTGGGAAAATATCTGGCACGGTGGCAAACGACTTATGGGCGCCAAAAAGAGGCCCCGTCACAGGCGGGTCATCGGCACCAAGATCAAAGAGTCGTAGATATACCGACATAGCGCCAATTTGGAGCATCACGGGGTACGTTACTGGCTTTGCAGGATCTGTCATGTGAAGAAGAGCTATTCGACAGCTCTATACGTCTCATCCGGGACGTCTCATGCCGCGAGGCACCTGCTCCGTCAGCACCAAATCACGGAGGCAGGGGAGAGTGGTCCCGGCTTGGCGACTCCGTTTACGTTGGCGGCGACGTCTGGCTCCTCGATATCCCGTCTATTGTCGCGGCAGGCCAGCTTAGGCTTGCAGCTTGCTTCCCATTTTGACGAAGGAACATGGAAAGCTCGCTTCGTGGACTGGATCATAATCGAAGATGTCACCTTCCGACAGGCATCCAGCGAGCGCCTTCGGTGGCTGATAGCGAATGGTGGGGAGCTTGCAAGTCAGCTACTTCCGGAACATCACACCACAGTTTGTTCATGGATCCGCCAAACCTTTGAATCCCGACGGCAAATCATTGTCAATCTCGTCAAGAACGCGAGGAGCTCAGTTCACCTAAGCTTCGATCTATGGACTGCTCCTAACGGGTTCAACTACGTCGGAATCGTCGGCCACTTCGTTGACAGCAACGGCGAAAAGCGTGATGTCCTTCTTGGGCTGCCGCGCCTAGTCGGTCCACACTCCGGTGAGAATATTGCCCCTTATGTGAAGGTGGTAATCGACCAATACGAAATGGGCTCCAAGCTTGGCTACTTCATGCTTGATAACGCTGAGAGCAACGATACCTGCCTGGAGACGCTCGCGAGATGGTTCCCAATGGACGTTGGCCGACGCCGCTTACGTTGCATCGGCCACATTATCAACCTGGTTGTCCGGGCCGTCATCTTCGGCTCAAACGTTAGCAAATTCGAGATGGAGCTTCGTGGGGCTACGGATGAATTCAGTTTTGACATTTGGGCCAAGAAAGGGGCCATTGGCAGACTCCACAACCTTGCCACCTACGTCCGCCGGACAGACCAGAGACGACAGGCGCTTCGGCGTTTCCAGACCGAGCTCGCAGGGGACGATGCCATATTTACATTGGAGATCGTTGTTGATGGCAAGACACGCTGGAACTCAATTTACAGTATGATCACACGTGGTATGCCAGTCTGCCCTTGCCACCTGTGTTGGACATTTGCTGACTCCGGATTGACTTATCCTAGCACTCGAGCTGCGCAGCGCTATCGAGCTCTATCAATCCCGCTGGCAAAAACCGAAATATGACCCGGTCCACCGTGACCTAACGAAGGACTTCCTCAACGCTGCGGACTGGGTTGAATTAGAGCGCTTCCACGATTTCCTAAAGCCGTTCTACATCCTTACGAAGACTATGGAGGGCAACGCCAACAAACCGGGCGCAGAGGGCGGGCATGGTGCAGTGTGGGAGACCCTCAAGACAATGGACTACCTGTTTGTCAAATTCAAGCAGGCCGCGGAGGAAACTAAGTTCGAGGAGCCCTCCCATTTTAAGTCGGGAATCGACTGCGGATGGGCGAAGCTTGAAGACTATTACGTCAAATCGGACCGTACACCTGTCTACCGAGCAGCGCTAGCCCTTCAGCCATCATATGGGTATGACTACTTTGAGCGACACTGGAAAACCGCGATGGATAGGCCGCAATGGTACAGCGACATGCAGTCCGCTGTGGGTAGCCTATTCGACGACTACGTCCGACAGGCTGAAGTTGAAGCTCAAGCTCAAGCGGGGCTTTTGGAAGGCGAAGTCGATGAGATTGAAGCTGACGTTAACGACTACAGTTCATTTGGGAAAAGATCAATCCGCTCCTTGAATACACAGCGAAAGAAGGTCAAGGCAGTTAGCGAGCTTGACATATTTCAGACACGGCCAATTTACGCGCATGATCTCGACGTTGCAAACCCTCTTGAATGGTGGAATCGACATCAATTGGAATATCCAGTCTTGTATCGAATGGCGCTAGATCTATTCTCAATTCCTGGCATGAGTTCTGAATGCGAAAGGGTGTTTAGCCAGACCAAGAAAATGATCACGGACGAGCGCAACCGGCTAGCACCTGAGGTAGTCGAGGCCGATCAGCTTCAAAAACAGTGGCTAATGAGAGGGCTGGTAGTCTAAGTACGTTAGTAGTGCCTGCGTAGAAGAGCAAAAAGGGTTTCATTGTATCCTGTAACCAGTCAGGAAATCATTTCAATTGCACTGGTAAAACCTCGGTATGGAGCTATCAGACCGACCTAGACCGACCGGCCGCGCACCCAGACAGACCAAGACCGACCGACCGGGAGCCTTGACCAACCCAAACCGACCGACCGAAGGGGCCGGTCTAGGTCGGTCGGTTTGTTAGCCACACTGATCCCATGTTGATGTGGCTCTCAGTTTCCTTCTCTTGACCGTATGCTGAGCTGACGACGCCTCGGGTTCCGACAGTGTGCTGGCAACTTGTGAGGCACTGTCAGAGGGTAACACGGAGGAAGAACTTGACGGGGCATTGAATTGGGGCAGTGAGGATATGTTGACGTCCATTGTCGTGTATAGAGATATGTCGCTGATGTATTTCTAACTGCGTACTTGCAACGTGACGGGTACGGCGAAGCAGCAGTTTCAGTTGCTAGGAGTTACGAATATTGGAGGAGTTCACCTCCTATCTAGGGGCCTGATAGGCAGCAATATGCGTACAGGACTGCAATTTAACCTGAAACACGCTGGGGAAATTGGCACTGGAAAATAGCGGGTCCATATTATTAAATATTATTAATAGTTAACAATATGTATTTATTGGCAGCGTCTATATTATTATCCTTATGGATAAGCTTAACAATAAATATGCCTTTAACAATAAATATATTCATTACTGGGATGTCTGGGAAATGCCCGACATGCTCTGTGTGACTTGATGTGGCTCCTGCGTGAAGGTATGTGTGTTCCACGCCGAGGTGGTTGCTGCTGGCGTAAAGAGGATGCCGGTCTCCCGATCTTTCTGGTATCGGTCTCGAAGAAGCTTCTGTTGAACAGAAAGGGGGTCACGTGCGGAGTTATGGGTCCTACTTTATGTATCGACCCTGCCTTTTTCGCCGCAAAGGCGTACCCTGGCCCCTGTCCGTCACTGCCATGCGCCACTACACCATCCCAGCCAATCATAAATCCCCAACTTCTACACTTTCCTTTTTCACTGTAATCGCAGACACGCTGCTGTGATCTGAGCCCCACTTTGTAATCTAGCCTCATTACCCCGTACCCCAAAGAGCGATCCACAATAATGATCCACAACGCCAAGAGCTGTTAGAGTACCCTTCAGCTCCCTGTGAGGCTGCAATAACGACCGACTGGTCTGGTCTCCCCTCCCGGATCCATCCCCGCAACCCCCCAGTAAGCCAACTCAGCTCGACCGAGGCAACGTGCAGTTCGGATGACAAAGTGCATGACTGTTTTGGTGATGCTGCAGGTTTGAGCATCAGGCAGCAATGGGTCGATGCATTTCCGGCAACGTTGGCTGAGAAAAACACCGCATCCTGCCGGTTTTATCCGCCTTGGCTGCTGCCGGTAGACAAGTAACTCATGGGTCTACTTTCGAGAAAGCCACGTCAGCTCGCCATCTCTAGGGTGTTGACTAAGGTAATGTATGACTCGGATGGTAAAGTGCATTGCCGTCTTGGTATTGGTGCAGGCTGCATGTCAGGCAGCAACGGCCCAGGACTAGACAGCAAGCTCCGATTATAACCAATACCTGCAATATAAGCAACAACAAAAAAATCTCTTTCCGCGCGGAAAGAGATGATGCGGGTCATCCAATCAGCTCTAAGGGATCAGCCCGCTCCGCGCCCATCTAACTAACTCAAGAAGTCGATTCAAGTCTGGCTAGGGTCGCTAAGGAACACAATTTCAATGACCCATTGATTACTGCGACCTTCAACACTACCCCACAATTGAGACAATAAGCCACGGACATTATGCCCGGTCTAGCCGCAATTGTGTGAGGTAAGATAGGGATCTCGGTTACAATCAACACCTGCAATGCAACAGCAATTTTTTTCCTCTGAGGGCGATAGATAACGCAGATCATCTAGTCGGGTCTAAGCGATCTGCGCGGAACGGGCCGGTCTTTGCCCTACTACGACTTGATGCTGACAGGGTGTGCGGGGCAAGTGATTTACTTTCAGCTACCCACCGTCAGTTACCCACTGCTGCAACCTTCTGTGTCACCTCACAAACTGAGACAAGAAACCACGACCATTGATTCCCCATCCGGTTGCACTTGCTGCTGAGTCGTCAGTTTCTCCCCTCGCTGCCCCACCACGACTTCTAATGCATCCGACCCCTCTCGCACCGGAAAGTGACCCGCCAAGCCGAATAATCGCCTTCTTGGCTTTGGGTCGCTCACCCCTACATTTGTCTGATGATCAAGCGCCACCAAAGGTCTAATACCCATGTGCCCCCACCACGACATGATCAGCTGCCTGCAACCAGGCACCTGTCTGACGTGTGCTCATATCTGCCCTGCTTGTACGGAGTAAGATTCAACCCCGACGACGGGGTTTTGGTGGCTGCAGCCGGTCAAACAAGCCGTTTTTGGGGTTTTCGACAAGAGACTTCATCAAAACCAAAAACGGCAATAGCTTGACGCCGTTTTCTCTTTCCCCGGAGAGAAGATAATGTAGATCATCCCATCAGGGTCCTCGTCCCCTCGCTCCGCGTCGGAACCATGGCCTGAGAGCTTTAGCAGGTGGCCAAAGGGCGCTCGAGCGATGCTACGAATGTGAGGGCAACGGCCCCCAAACCGAGGCGGTCTCTAGCTTTTGTTTTTGAGTAGAAACAAGAGGTTTGTAGGTTGGGTTAAGTTTAATCATGTACTTGAAGTGTCATCATATAGTAATTTCTCTTCCAGAGAACTTCTCGGGTGAGATGACCGACCATCTTGCCGAGGAAACCTGGGCGATGATGGTGCTGAGGCCGTCGGTTGTGACCCGGCATTAACATCAGACACGGAGCTCTCGGAGTCATCGGCATCGTCATCCTCGATATGAATGGGCGAAGCAGTTGGAGATGAGGGGAGGGCAACTGTCTCAAGCTCGGGCGCGGGCCCAAATTGGTCGTCTGATCTGTTACCCGACCAAGGCTGGATTTGGACGGGAGGAGATGATGGGTTGAATCATCACGTAATGTCAGGGCAGAAAATTCGACGGTAGGTAGCAGCTCTTGAGTGACCGCAACATTCTGAACAATTTGTTGTGCCCTTACAAGGTGCTGTTGGTCGCGGTGTCGTTGGACGTGGAGACGCGTTCGCTCGGCGGAGGGCCGTTGAGCAGGCGAATACTTGCACTATGGGGACTTTTTTTTATATGTTTACAGTGTCTACTTCGCTCAAAGTGCTTCCTGATATGGTCTCCCTGCTTTTTCTGCAGCGCGGGCCCGTAGACTTACCCTCATCCGACCGCTCATTTTCGTCTCTATTCTCCATACGCCCTCAAATCTCGTTGAATGTGTCAAAGACTTGAATCTCTTTTTGGGGGGGCTCAGTCTGAGCCAAAATTTGCCGGAGTAATGAATGGGGCAGAGTCACAATGTCCATCTCTCTTTGCTTCGCCTCAAGGTGACTGCGCAGTTCATATTGCTGCCCAGTGGAGTACCTCGCGGATCCATTTGGCTCGCCGAAGGACTGTCTGATTAAGTCGAGGAAGAGATTCAATTGCACCAACCAGGGCCATGACATTATGGCGGGATGGTAACAGAATCGTAGGCTGGCCGGGCTTGGTCGAGAAGCGGGCAGACGTTGTCAGAATGGGCAGACGGAATGGGTCCTCGCGCTGTTCGATTTAACTCAGATTGACGATTATCTCCACGCCCATATCTGGCAGGTGATCAAAACCACCGCTCACAAGATCCGTGGACGACGTCGTATTTGAGGACATACAAAGTGGCATGTTCCCAGAACCGAAATAACACTTAGTTTTACGAGATGAAGTCGCCATGCTGATCGTTGTGATGCTATTGTAGGTAGCTGTATTCGTCTGTTTAGACTGACAATAGAGTCCTCCGGTTGGCTCATTCCCAGTTTGCATCTAAACAAGTTGCATACATTCTGGATGGCGTGAGTTACGCCTATGCATCCTTTTTTTGAGGTATAAATGAGAAGACAAAGGGTCCCTCCAATTTGATTTCATGTCCTGATTATTTATCACAACCTATGCTACCTCCACGAGTCCAGACACCACTGGCCGTCTTATTCTCGGAGCCTACCCTACACCAAGCCCAGGTCCCCACTGACAGCGCGATGATGGTCGATGTGGGACTGCTGGGTGCTAGTCACGGACCAGCGATGCCGCCATACCTGACTCGCAAGAGGCGGCAATAGCCTCGTACCGAGCAGGAGATTTGGAACTCTGGTTTTTAATTAAATTTCAATGACCTCCGGGACGAGACTTAATGACTCTGTGCGTGACTATATTTGCTCTCTAAACACAACACGATCTTTGTGTTGTCATTAGAAAGTGGTTGCCGTAGCAACCCTACGCACCACGCTAAACTTTTGTGGTCTCGACTTGCTTGCGGGGCGCATCTTAAAATAACATCTTCCTCCATGCCCTCTATCATCGCTACCCATGAGTGATTGCGTACCCCCATTATGACAACTTCCAGCGATCGCATTCTCAGCTGGTTGGAAAGCGTCTTATCAGACGATCCGCAATTCTCCGAACCATCGCCATCGACGTCCAAGAAGCGAAGAAGACAACAGCATAACGATCGTCTTCTGTCACCACCCGTTTCGCTGTGCAATATCCACGACCACCATCACGATCCCGCTACCTGCTACTCTCAAAGCGGCGCCGACCATTCCGACATGTCCCCTCAAACGCCTAAGAAGCGAAGACTCGATACCGTCGTGGCCGGCGAGAACGAGGAGACACCGCGGCCGCAGGGCCGGCCACAGCCCACGACGTCGCTTGCCAGCTCTGATGCGATATCAGTCTCCTCGTGCGATGATAGCCAGGCTTCCGGTCATTCGTCTCCCAGCAAGATGTTTTCGGTTCTCGGGCTTAATCCCAAGGGCGTTGATCGGAAGGCAATGGATCGTGATGACCCTGATATGCCAAACTCTCTGGCTGAGCTTGTTGCTGAGGTAGAGTTGATTGCGACATCTCTTCATGTCGTACCTGCGCATCTCGAGGTAAGCAACGCTTGGGTCATTCGAGATGAATCCATTCCCTTGGTTTGGCTGTATTTAGTTCTCACGGCTCTGATTCGCTAACACCTTTCGCATCATCTAGTCACAGATATCCCGTTTGAAGACGTCCATTCGATCCTTGTCAACCTTTTATCCACACGTATACGCCCCTCAAGATACAACCTCTCCATCCGAACCGAGTCCCGATGCCTACAGCTGGAACAACATCACCTTGGACGAAGTCATGGGCATCGTCGAGGATGCAAAGGAGTGCGACAACACGGAACAAGACGAGGCGGGCTGGAATAACCTGGTCCATACGCCACTCCTGCGGGCCACCCATCGCCGTCAAAGCCAGCGGCGCGATCTTGCAGGCTTTTGCCCTTGGTGCGTTGCCCATTTTTGTCCCCTGCTATTGTTCTGGATGGACTCTTTCCCCGTCGTCTTGAAGCCTCCTCCAACCTCTTCGCATCCCTTCCCATTCTGCTCTCCTACTAACTCAAGTGCCACTCCAGCATGTCAGCTAAAATTATTCCATCTTATCGCATCGATCATCTTCCCGGAAAGAAAGTCGACTACGTGCTCTTCATCGATCCCGACGGGCAAGACAGCCAGCAGGGCGCCCACGAAGCTGTCCAAACCCTCCGCGAAAAGTTGCAAGAGAACTCCATCAACCACAGCAGCTTTCCACCCTTGCGTGAGCGGCCGGTCACAGTGAGCATCGAAACGAAACGCGGCGGGGATCATGAGCAGAAAGCAAGGTTGCAGATGGGAGTTTGGCAGGCGTCGCAGTGGAAGCTGCTGTCAGAACTCGCCGGAGCTGGCCTGGAGGAGTTGCCCCTTATCCCTGGTATTGTCGTCCAAGGGCACCAGTGGAGGTTTGTTGCCACGAGCCATCGCGATGGTAAGACAGTAAGTATAAGCTTCACCCTTTGCTTTTTTCGATCACAACACTAAATGCCATTCGCGCCTAGATTCTATGGACAGACCGGACTTTTGGAACCACTCAGACAATCCTCGGAACCTTTCAAATCCTGGCAGGCATTTACCGGCTAAAGAAGTGGTCACTTGAAGTTTTCTGGCCGTGGTATAAGATACATGTTCTTCAACTGGGCTTGCCTCCCTAATTGCCAAGCCGTCTTGATGTACGATATCCCAACACTCACAGGGTCGTGAGATCTGGCCAAGTCTTGAGCCGCCGGTCTACGAGGTAGCTTGATAGTGCCAACTATCGGCTCCTGCTGTTCCGGAGTCATGCACATCAAAGGATGGCGAGTGAGGGCAGCGAATCTTGCTGGGCCACACTCCGCGTAGCATGTTATGCCAGCCTTGACAATCACGAGAGTGGGCCTGAATTTTCTGGACCTACCGGGCAATATATGGACATTTTCGACACTTGAGTCCATCTGGCTGTGGTGGAGAGAGGAAGGGGATCGGGTTGGCGGTAGGAGGTGGGAATTGGAAGTCAGCTAGTTCAGACTGACTTTTAATAATTCCTGGAATGCTCTTGATGTCTTTGGCTGCTTTATTCCGATTTGTTGGTGTCATATCTCGATGTCTTATCCGTAGATGAGTAGGCACCCCATTGGATACGCATGCGAAGGCACACTTCTTGCATATCACGGCTCGGTATATTTCAAGATAGACAAAAGGCTCCATAATGAAGGAAAAATAACAAATTTCACTTGGGTACAAGACGTTTCGTTCTTTGTGAGAGTAAATGATGCCTAGAAGCCTCTCTACGCGGTTCACCGTGTCGCGATCCTTACATAATACGCGTTATAGCTATGATGATTGGCTGACAGAAAATCAACTTTACCCCTGTCGTTTAAATCAACTCTACCCCTTGCAAAGTGGGGCCCGAAAAATCAACTCTACTACAGTTGATATTGTTATTGTACAGTAGGGTAACTAGGTATAACTACTACTAAAAATAATAATAGGATGGATCTTAGTAAGCTAGTAAGTCTTAGGAAGTCTGCAGATAGTATAATAGTAGAGGATAAAAAAGGCCAGTTTAATAGAAAATATAGTTGTCACGGGCCAGGGCCCATATCCTTGCGGCTGTGCCGCAAGACGGCTCGTGCGCGCCAGGGATGAGAAATCGTTCCACAGCTCAGGGGCACTTGGGAACTTCTTTCTTTCTTCTTCATCTTTGATGTAAATAGCATCCTGGACTAGATAGCTGGAATCCAGCTACTAGAGGCCGTTCACAATAGTA
Source organism: Ilyonectria destructans (assembly GCA_020740775.1). Classification (NCBI taxonomy): domain Eukaryota; kingdom Fungi; phylum Ascomycota; class Sordariomycetes; order Hypocreales; family Nectriaceae; genus Ilyonectria; species Ilyonectria destructans. The sequence continues at coordinate 122,608 of JAHEWK010000028.1, forward strand.
AGTATTGTAGTATATTAAGTATCTATATTTGTTGAATTGGTGGCATGTTGGAACACCAGGGCTCCAGGGAGTCACATGAGAAACAGGAGATTGTCAGGCGATTCGGAAGGGGCTCGCCGAGCCTTCGGCCGGCTGGCCCGTATTAGGAAGAAAATTAGGAAGAAAAGGAAAGCAAGACCTCCCTGATAAAAAGGGGGGGAGCTACAGTGAACAGATACACAATACACACACATGTTCAAGGTCATCATTTTGGTTCTACCAGCAATTCGACAATTAACAGTCAGATACGTGCTACGTGCCCTTACCACTCGTACACCTCTCTCATCCGGATTGCCGACCAGTCGCCGACCCCTCAGTGACGATGACTTCAGCTACCTCTATCAAGCTAGTCACCAGCGACGACTGGATCCCTTAGTCCTCAGCCCTCAAGACGAAAGCCCTAAACCAAGACCTCTGGGAATACATCGACCCAGCCAAGACCAACAAACTCAAGCTACAACTTACGAAGCCGACCCCTCCAGCAATTACAGACTTTCGCAAGCGAAAAGGGGCCGCTACGAGCGCGACTACGGAGTCGCTGGCCCCTAGCTCCACATCTATTGACACGATCATTGCGGCCGCCGGTATGGAGACCGACCCGGAGGACCCTCGCCTAGCAATCGGCGAGGATTTGGCCCTTCGAGCGTCAGACGTAACGGACCTCACGGAGAAGGGACTCTCAACCTACAACGCGATGTGGGCCAACTACGAATACCGCAAGAGGCAGTATAAGGAGACGAAGAAGAGCCTAGATGTCATCCAAGACTGGATCAAAGAGAGCATCTCAGTTCCTCTCTATCAGCAGAACTGCCGAGCCGACGACTCCCTAGCCGACTGGGTACAGGCCTTACAGACCAAGTTCGCATACGCCTACGACGAAAGGGTCCAGAAGGCTCGCCGAACCCTCCGCGAGCTACTAGCAAAACCCCTTCAACATCAGATAACAACATACAAAGGAACGGGCGAGTGGCTCGCTCTCTGGGAAAACGCAATCGAAGAGGCCCAGACTGTCAAGCTCCAAGAAGCAACAGAGGCGAGCCAGTGGTTCAAGGACCTAGTCAGGGCCCTTAGAGGCACACCCCTCGAGTCTTGGATCAACGCGTATGACGCATCAAAGACAGACGAAGCGATCCAAAATACCCTCTCAGTCCAGTCAGTCACGGGGGCTATTCGCCGAGTAATCGCAGACAGCCTGGACCTCCCGCAACACAGAAAAGTTGGTCATGGAGCCTTCCACACACCACAGGGCCATGCCGGCGAGCACTCTGCGAGAGGCCGCGGGAAGAGACCAAGGCCCCTAAGCAGTACCAACAGTACAGACTTAAAATGCCCAGCCTGCCTTAGCCGTCGCCACCCGCTCGCAAGGTGTTTCTTCGCATTTCCTCACCTACGCCCCAGTGGATGGAGACCTAACGAGGCGGTAGAGGCTATGGCAAAGGAACGTATTGAAAAGAATGTCGACGAGGTAGCCGACCGGATAAGGAAGCTTACCTTAAGCGACACGCAATGACGCCAGGTGCTAAGCTTCTGTCGAGGAAAGATATTAACGAATGCTTGTCTAATGGTCGCTGAATCCTACCCATTACGAAAGAGCTACCTCCTCGACTCCGGAGCATCAATACACATCTTCAGAGATACTACGCGGATGCATAACCTCAAGGCGGCCCCGATAGGAGACTTCCTATGGTCAGGAACAGAGCCAGTCCCAATCGACGGATACGGAGACGCAACAATCACCCTACGATCTGCTGACAGCTCACTGAGGACTCTCCGACTGTTTAATGTTGCCTTCTGCAGAACCCTGACACCGAACCTAGTCTCCTTTTCACAGCTGAGGAAACGGGGGTTCTGGTGGGACACAAGACCCGGCAACAACTGCCTGCGCAGGGCCGATGGCAGCCACCTTGGAGAGATCGAAGAGATCCACGGGCAACAGGTTCTGGAATACGTACACACCGACGAAGAGGAGTCGCCGGCCCCTCGGGCACTACTCGCCGACTGCTCGCCAGCTCCACGCCGTGCCCGGAAGCACACCTCATGGACCCAGCGGAGGCCCCTCAAGGGGATCCGAATATGTGGCATCAGCGACTCGGCCACCCAGGCCCCGATGCTCTCAGGCACCTTGCGAGCGCCGCTTGGGGCGTAAGGCTGAAGCTAGACGAACCCCAAGGCCCTCAAAGGATTACAACAGTCGACTGTGATGCCTGCGGCGTAGCGAAGGCTCGCCGAGTAGTCCGCCGCGCTCCCCGAGAAGCCAACGCAAGAGCAGAGCCGGGAGAGCGAATTGCCCTAGACTTCCACCCGATGGAGCCCGGCTATGGAGGCTATACGTCAGTGTGGATTATGGTAGACCGAGCCTCCGGACATGCATGGGATTACTACGCTACAGATCGGTCATCGCCTACGATTCGGGCCGCCCTCATGAGCTTTATTAAGATGATGGAAGTACAATACGGAGCTACGGTAAAGGTCTTCGAATGTGACAACGAGCTCTCGACGATCCATCGCCAAGTGGCCGCCGAAATAGAGGCGATGGGGATCCGATGTGAGCCCTCTGCGCCGAACACTCAAGCCCAGAACGGGGGCGCAGAACGCATTGCAGCAGTGATCATCGAGAAAAGTCGTGCAATGCGAGCAGCAGCTAAGCTCCCAGCATACCTCTGGCCAGAGACTATCAAAGCGGCCACATACCTCTACAACCGCTCGCCGAGCGCTCGCCGAGGTTGGAAGTCTCCCTACGAAGTGTTTCACTTACGATACCGTACCGACGGCACAGCGAAACCCGATTTATCCCACCTACGAGTATACGGCTGTAAAGCTTTCACACTGACGGCAGACGCACAGCTCCGCCGTAACCGTCTCCAAAGGCAGGCTCCGCGAGCCTGGATCGGGTTCCTCATAGGATATACATCAAGTAATTCCTTCCGAATCTGGAACCCGCTGTCAAAGGAAGTAGTAACCTCAAGAGACGTAACTTTCAATGAACACCAGCTATTCGACGGGCACTTGAAGAGCCTTCGGGACGATTTGCTAAAAGAAGACTTAGAAGCGATACAGGAACGCATTCGAGAGCTGCTCGCAGCAACAGAGGAACCTCCACCGTGGTCATCACAGCTACCAGACGAGGAACCAGACGAAATCTCGCCTGACCCTAGTGGTCCAGAGCATGTAGAGGCCGGCGAGGAGCAAGCGAACACTCGCAGAGCACCCGTCGAGCAGTCTACCTATACTACCTCCAAGTTTGAGGTTCTTCCCACGCCTCCACAGTCACCCCCATCAGCATTTTTCCACGCCTTGGCCGCTTGCCTAGACGTGGAGGGGCGGGGGCAGCAGGATGGTGATGATACCGGAGGAACAAAGCTAGCGAAGGCTCGCCGAGTCGTCCCCGAAAGGGTGACGCCAAGGACGTCTTTCAAGGCCGCGTTCCTAGCGGGCAGCCTGCAAGGGCCAAAGCATCGCAGACGCTCCTATCAGACTAAGGAAGGTAGCCTGGCCAGCTCCTTACCGAAGCTAGTAGGGGGAAGCTCAACTCGCCCTCTCGACCGCGCACATGATGATACTTACTCGTGTGGAGGGGAAAAACCCCTTGCGGAAAGGCCACTGGCCGGAACGCCGTGGCGTTTGTTGGAGCGGCTTCCCAGCTCTCATGCTCAGATAGATGAACATCCGTATAGAGACCAGCTAATCGCAGCCGAAACCCCCCACTTGCAGAGCCATAAGGAAGCAGGCTCGTGGGTCGAAGTCGCTAAGGCAGCGGCGGGCAGTCGCCGAGTACTCGGCTGTCACTGGGTATACACATACAAGCTGGATAAACACGGCCGCTTCGTTAAGATCAAGGCACGGTTGGTAATCCGTGGCGATCAGTGTGAACGGCCTCTAGTAACTGTATTCCAGCTATCTAGTCCAGGATGCTAGTTACATCAAAGATGAAGAAGAAAGAAAGAAGTTCCCAAGTGCCCCTGAGCTGTGGGACGATTTCCCGTCCCTGGCGCGCACGAGCCTCGTACGTCTTGCGGCACAGCCGCAAGGATATGGGCCCTGGCCCGTGACAATCAGCAGCCGAAGGACGAGCGAGACACCTATGCAGCTACCTTAGCCGGGATGTCATTTCGAACGCTCGTAGCCCTAGCTAACCGCTTTGACTATGAGATGTTGCAATATGACGCAGTCAATGCCTTCGTACATGCCGACCTTGACGAAGATATCTATATGGAAATGCCGACTGGATACCGAAAACCCGGTATTATCCTCAAGCTTCGTAAGGCTCTGTATGGCCTTAGACGGTCACCTCTCTTATGGCAACAACACTTCGAGAAAGGCCTGCTTTCGCTAGGCTTTCGGCGAGTACTCGGAGAGGACTGCTGCTGGCTGCACGGAGAGATTATCTTCTTCTTCTATGTGGATGACTGCGTCCTCTGCTACCCAAAGACCCTAGAATGCAAGGCAACTGAGCTGATCGAATCTCTCCAGAAACTCTATCACATCGAGGGAGGAAAGCCTCTGCACTGGTTCCTAGGCATCGAAGTTATCCGTGACCGAGCAACTCGACGGCTGTGGCTTTCCCAGTCAGTGTACATCGACAAGACACGCCGATTGCTCGCCGATTCCTCGCCGAATCCTAGGCATAAGACCCCAATGGCCCTCGAAGAGCTCCTTCCTTCCGACTGCGAGACGACCCCACAACTCATCAACCTATACCAACGGAAGGTCGGGACAATCATGTACGCTGCGGTCATGACTCGGCCAGATATCGCCTTTGCAGCTAGCAGACTAGCACGATTCAACCAGAACCCAGGCCCTAAGCATCACGAAGCCGCAGATCGGGTCCTCTGGTATCTCCTACGAACACGAGGTTTTTCCTTGCAATACGGGGCCGAGCCCGGCAGCGGAGACGACGGCCTCTTGGTGGCGTCTGATGCTAGTTTCGCAGACAATTCGCTGGACCGTCGGAGCTCACAGGCTTTCGCAATGACCCTCTTCGGCGGGATGACCTCGTGGAGAGCCAACAAGCAAGATACAGTCACAACGTCAACAACAGAGGCAGAGTTACTAGCTTTCTCGCAAGCAGCTAAGGAGGCTCTCTTCGCAAGCCGTCTGATCTCATCCCTACATATCGACTTGCGATCGCCGACTGCTCGGCGAGGAATCGCTCCTCCTTCGCAAGTGACTATCCAATGTGACAACCAACAGACTATCCGGCTAGTCAAGGAGGAGCTCATCCAGCTGCGTACGAAACTACGGCATGTCGACATACATAACCACTGGCTTCGGCAGGAAGTCACGCAAGGCCGGATCGATGTTATCTACACCCCGTCAGCCCAATTGCTTGCTGACGGCTTCACGAAGAGCCTTCCGCGGGAAAGCTTTGAGACCTTTATCAAGCAGCTAAGGCTCGCCGACCTCTCAGTGAGACTGGCCCGAAACAGGAAGCAGGAATTGGGGGAAGAAAAGGAAGCCCTTGTGATCCCGGAGGTCAGCCCAAAGGCGATGCCTTCGAGCTGAAGGGGCGTGTTGAATTGGAGGCATGGAACACCAGGGCTCCAGGATGTCACGTGTGGAATAGGGAGGCCTTCGGGCCCCACTTATAGGCCCGGGGTGTAGTCCAAAGCAGACAGCCCCTGACAACAACAACAGATACACAATACACACACATGTTCAAGGTCATCAAATGGTCACATAAGCAATCCAACAGATCTAGTCTATGAATTTTCATGACTTTAATTGATGCCAATACAGCTGGTCAAAGATTGTGGTGTTATCGCGGAAATTCGGGTGGATCCGGGCGTTGTCGGTACAGCGGGGTTCCAAAAGTCTTGCAACGCCACGCGACTTTTTCGCGACCAGCGTCAAGGATCCGAACCGCGTTTTTTGCTCCTTCATCTTCAACATCTCACAACTTTTTATTATGACGTCCAATTTACGATCCTTTGGGACCATAATATCCGGAAATCGCCAAGGAAAACAACGAACTAGCCCCGAGCTTCGTGCGGCTATTATTGCGGCCGTACAAGCTGGAGAGAAAAGGAGTGTGGTTGCGACGCGTTTTGGGGTCACGACAGCCACAATCAGCCGTCTGCTTCAACGGCTCGAGACAACCGCATCAATCGATCCTAGCCCTCAGTCCGGGCGTCCCCTAAGTCTGACGCCTCGGGCGAAAAGGGCTATTATTCACGCTGTACGACAGGATGAAGGCGTCTCAAGGAAAGATCTGGTGGATGACCTGAGTCTTGGGGTGAGCGCGACGACTGTACGCCGGGCTTTAAATGAGGTCAACTTACGCAAATGGCACGCTAGAAAGAGGATCTTTTTACGAAAGGAAGATGCAGCTCAGCGGCTTCAATTTACGCGTGACTGGGCGAAAAGAGAGGAAGAATTGGGTGAGGTATGGCTGAGTGTTTATGATGTCCCCGTCCGCTACTGTACCTGTTACTCACACCCCTTAGGTTATCTTCTCTGATGAATGCTCTGCTGCAAATGGCAGCGCCAATCCAGGTACCTGGGTCTGGAGGTTTACCCATGAGATCTATGACCCAAAATTCGTCAACAAAATGGCCCATGGCAAGGGTGATGTGACGATAATGGTGTGGGGTGCAATTTGCAAGAAGAGCCGAAGCAAGCTGGTTATTATGACTCGGGATACAGCCTCCAAGCGTGGAGGCTACTCATCAAAGAGCTATATTGAAGCTCTGACTTCTGGGCTTCTTCCTGATTATAACGGCACCCGGCATTTTCAGCAGGATAATGCCGGAATTCACACATCAAAGGTCTCGATGAGCTTTCTGCTCGAGCACGGGATCTCTCTTATTGACTGGCCGCCTCACAGCCCCGATCTGAACCCCATCGAGCACGTTTGGGCCAGACTAAAGAGAGATCTCTATAGAATGTTCCCTTGGGTCTCCAAATTGAAGAAAAACGCAGCCGATATCGCTAAATTTAAAGTGTGCTTGGAAGCAGCGTGGGAAGCTATCCCTCAAGACTTCATTCGGGGCCTGCTGGAGTCTATGCCGCGTAGGGTGGAAGCTTGCCGTAAAGCTAGGGGTTGGTATACAAAATATTAAAGCCACGCCTCTGAGGAATCCAAAAATATAGTTACTTTTATTACAGCTAGTCTGTGGCCTGTTTAATTGGTATCTTTATTGCATGCGTTCCGGTGAGGGTGGTGGTGTAAGTGGGGCTGTTGCAAGACTTTTGGAACCCCGCTGTAGGGCTTGCTATATTATAGTGGGTTATAGTGGGCGAGGTGCAGTCACTATAGCCCGCTATAAAATATAGGGCTCTGACCACTATAGCCCGCTATAAAAAATGCAGATTATAGTGGGCTATAGTGGCTGCAGCCCTATATTCGATTTCTAGAAACTTTGCGGTTTTGGGTTTCCGACCGTTGGCGGACCGTGCCTAATGTGCCACCGTAGAGGCGGACTCTCAGAGAAGGTCCGCAGTACATTTTCCATGACGACCCGAAGTACTCGGATCACCACGGGGCGGGGCGCCTAGACGCAAAAGGGACTGACAGGGAGTTTTGCAACAGTCCCCCTATCGCCCACCGTAGTCGGGAAAGCAGCCTCGATTTTGGCAGACCGTGCTTCAGCTGCCGAAGATAGGATGCTGAACACTTGCAGAATTTGGCCTTCAAGCAGGCCTGTCATGGAACAAGCAGCGACGAGGTTGAGCAGCAAGCGATGGGACGACGATCCGTGGGGCTTGGGGTGTCAGGTACCAAATGTTCTGAAATGTGAACTAGATTGTGTCAAGGCCCTATAGGGACTTCCCTCTGGGCGAAATAATTTCCATCCATCCAACCGTAGGCGTGGGCCACCCCGCGACCCAGAGTCAGTGAATGCTGGCCGGCCGCTCCAGGTCGAGCTCCCCTCAATGCAGGTCGTGACTCGACGGCCCGCGGCGGCCAAGTCACAAAGCACTGTGCGGTGCGATGGAGGCGAGGCTAGTCGTGACCGTATCGCGACGCGTCGGCGCCATGCTACTCTCGTACTCGACTGGTTGGGATGGAGAACGGAGATTTCTATTGACAGTTTTATTAGCCCGAACACGATGGGCGATGGGGAAGCATGAACTCGAGTACTCGACTCTGCTGCCTTGGAGAATTTGCCCATAAGCAGGTCCCTTGAAGAGACGAGACACAACAATAAGACATGATTGGTGAAGAGCGTGTGATGCCGCCCCTGCCGCCCTGCCGCACCAGCATGAGAATGATATGATTGGGCGAGAGGTGCCCATTCAACTGCGAGTAAGCGCCCGCGGTCGAGGGGGTGGCCTCAGCAGATGACCGACTCGCTTCTGCCCAATGTTGCCCAACCGCTTTTTGTTTGAGCAATAGTCGCGGTGTCTGGCTTCTTTCATAATCGTTGTTCATTTTGGGGTACTGTACGCTCTGTCAATTGAACTTCGGCGCAGATCCTAAAATCCCACTGAACCCCCGCGATTAGAGGGGACAAGTTGCGCTGTCAGGTTGGTTGTTGTGTTTGGCGATCACAGCGGTCTGCAGGCGGATCCAACTTGTCCAGGTGGAGGCAAGTGATCTTTCTGAGAAACCTCGGCGACCAAACACTAATCGTCCTTCGTAGCTCACCTTGCCTCCGGATCATCCTGCGAGCGAATATGTCTCAACCTAACGACTACACAGTCGGCTGGATATGCGCCATTGCCACCGAGTACATCGCTGCGCAAGTTTTCCTCGACGAAAAGCACGACCGGCCCGAATATGTGTCCCCCAATGACAGCAACGATTACACCCTGGGAAGAATTGGGAAACACAACACCGTCATCGCTGTGTTACCCGACGGGGAGTATGGCACGTCCTCTGCGGCAAGAGTCGCCAAAGGCATGCTGCTCAGCTTCCCCAACGTCAGGATCGGCCTGATGGTTGGCATAGGCGGCGGTGCACCAAGTCGAAAGCGTGATATCCGTCTAGGCGACATCGTTGTAAGCGCTCCTCGCGATGGGAGGGGTGGTGTGTTCCAGTACGACTTTGGTAAAAAGATACAAGGTCAGGAACTTCAACCAACCCTTTTCTTGGGCCAGCCACCAGAGATCCTACGAACAGCGATGCTTGGAATCCAGGCCCAGTATAAGATCGAAGGGCATCAACTTGAGGAGGCTATCAACGGTATTCTCGAGAGGAAGCCGAGACTACGACAGGATTACAAGCGACCGGAGCCAATCAGCGACAAGCTATTCAGAGCAGATATCACCCACGACTCAGCCTGTGCCATGGTCTGTGGTGATAATGCCTCAAACTTGATATTGCGACCAGAACGGACCAAAGACGAGGATAATCCTGCAATTCACTACGGCCTGATTGCTTCGGCAAACCAGCTGATGAAGGACGCTTTAGTTCGGGACAAGCTTGCAGCTGAAAAGGACGTTCTGTGTTTTGAGATGGAAGCGGCAGGGCTGATGAACCACTTTCCCTGTCTGGTTATCCGCGGTATATGCGACTACGCGGACTCTCACAAGAACAAGGAGTGGCAGGGCTATGCAACAATGGTGGCTGCTGCATATGCGAAGGATCTTCTCTGTCGAATAGCTCCAAATAGGGTTGAAGCTGAAAAGAAGATCGGCGATATTCTATCAGGTAATTCAAGCCTTAGAATCATACCATTAATACATGTTAATCCTATGTATAGGCCTCCAAGAGGTTGCAGAAGAGCACCGGGATGTTTCAAAGGAGTACCGCGATATTGCAATGAAGCATCTCCAAGCCCAGAAAGATCTAGCCAAGGAGAGGCTGTCCGAAAAAGAACAAGAGTGTCACCAGCTGTTCCGCCTCACAACCGGCAAAAGGGACGCCACATACGAGTGGTATAAAGACCGAGTGGAAGAAAGGGTTGAAGACACGTGCATGTGGTTCCTCAAGCACGAGCACTTCCAGACGTGGTTGAACCAAGAGTCTGGCCCCCTGCTAGTCTCGGCGGATCCTGGCTGTGGAAAGTCGGTGCTGGCCAAGTACCTGATCGACCGCGGCCTGCCACGATCGACAACCATCTGCTACTTCTTCTTCAAAGACCAAGACCAGAACACTGTCCGGCAAGCACTTTGCGCCCTGCTTCACCAGCTCTTCTCTCAGAAGCCGCCTCTGATTAAACATGCTACGCCACAATTCCGCAAGGATGGGCAAGGTTTGATCAACTCCACACAATCGCTCTGGGAGGTTCTACGAAACGCTGTAAAAGATCCCCAGGCAGGACCTATAATTGTGGTCCTTGATGCCCTGGACGAATGTGCCGAATCAGAGTTGGCGGACCTGATGCGAAATGTGGAGAGCCACTTCCGCAGCGACCATTTGAGCTATGGCAAGTTGAAGTATCTTCTAACGTGCCGCCCGTATGACCAGATCGTGTCCAAGTTCCGTGGCCTATTAGACGCTTTTCCAAATATCCGTATACCAGGAGAGGAAGAGTCAGAAACGATCAGTCAGGAGGTGAATCACGTCATTACACGCCGGGTCAATCAGCTGTCGCACCTCTCACCCCAAATCAAGAGCCACCTGGAGAAAATACTACAGAAGACTACCCACCGCACTTATCTCTGGGTATACCTTGTGTTTGACTACTTGGAGAAAGCAGACTTCAAAAAGACACTAAAGGGGGTCGAGTCCGCTATTGCAACACTTCCGAGGAGTATCAATGAGGCATATGAGCAAATTCTTAATAAGACTAAGGAAGATCCGATGGTTCGGAAAGTCTTGAGTATTATCTTGGCAGCGAGCCGGCCGCTAACCCTCTCGGAAATGAACCTTGCCGTGAATATAGACTACACATCACAGTCTATTCACGACCTCGACTTGGAGGATGACGAGGACTTCAAGACGCGTCTCAGATCTTGGTGTGGATTGTTCGTCTCAATCCATCAAGGCAGTATTTATTTCCTTCACCAAACAGCTCGCGAGTTTCTCCTCGCAGATTTGGCATCGCCCACAACTGTTTCGTCAGAGCTGCACTGGCATCACTCCATCACTACCCAAGACGCACACGCCATTCTTGCGGAGCTCTGCGTGCTCTATCTGAACTTCTTCAACTCCAACGTTAGTCTACCGACAGATGCGAATGGGGAAGCCGGCGACTCTTTCGATAGACACGCCTTCTTAGATTACTCAGCCCAAACTTGGGGCGCTCACTTCCGCAAGGCTGGTATCATCGATGGCGCCGCCATTATACCTTTCGCTCTAAGAATTTGTGATCCGGATTCGAAGAGCTACTCGGTATGGTTTGGAATTTATTGGAAGACTACATTTATGTGGACTACCGAGTATTTTACGGATCTCATGGTAGCGTCGTACTATGGCCATCGTGTCGTTGTCAAGCTACTTCTCGAAAAGGGCGCGAAGATCGAGGCGAAAGATAGCAGCTATGGTCGGACGCCGCTAAAGTGGGCCGCTCATAACGGGCACGAGGCCACCGTCAAGCTGCTGCTCGAGAAGGGCGCCGACGTCGAGGCCAAGGACGAACATGGTCGGACGCCGCTATGGGGGGCCGTCGGGAATGGGCACGAGGCCACCGTCAAGCTGCTGCTCGAGAAGGGCGCCGACGTCGCGGCCAAGGACGCAGATCGTGGGACGCCGCTATGGTGGGCCGCTCATAACGGGCACGAGGCCATCGTCAAGCTGCTGCTCGAGAAGGGCTCCGACGTCGAGGCGAAAGACGAACATGGTCGGACGCCGCTATGGTGGGCCGCTCATAACGGGCACGAGGCCACCGTCAAGCTGCTGCTCGAGAAGGGCGCCGACGTCGAGGCGAAAGACAGATGGGGTCACACGCCGCTATCGCAGGCCGTCGGGAATGGGGACGAGGCCATCGTCAAGCTGCTGCTCGAGAAGGGCGCCGACGTCGCGGCCAAGGACGCAGATCGTGGGACGCCGCTATGGTGGGCCGCTCATAACGGGCATGAGGCCATCGTCAAGCTGCTGCTCGAGAAGGGCGTCGACGTCGAGGCTAAGGATGAACATGGTCGGACGCCGATATCGCAGGCCGCTCATAACGGGCACGAGGCCATCGTCAAGCTGCTGCTCGAGAAGGGCGTCGACGTCGAGGCTAAGGATGAACATGGTCGGACGCCGCTATCATGGGCCGCCGCGAACGGGCACGAGGCCATCGTCAAGCTGCTGCTCGAGAAGGGCGCGAAGATCGAGGCCAAGGACGAAGATGGTCGGACGCCGCTATGGTGGGCCGCTGGGAATGGGCACGAGGCCACCGTCAAGCTGCTGCTCGAGAAGGGCGCCGACGTCGCGGCCAAGGACAGATGGGGTCGGACGCCGCTATGGGGGGCCGCTCATAACGGGCACGAGGCCATCGTCAAGCTGCTGCTCGAGAAGGGCGTCGACGTCGAGGCTAAGGATGAACATGGTCGGACGCCGCTATCATGGGCCGCCGCGAACGGGCACGAGGCCATCGTCAAGCTGCTGCTCGAGAAGGGCGCGAAGATCGAGGCCAAGGACGAAGATGGTCGGACGCCGCTATGGTGGGCCGCTGGGAATGGGCACGAGGCCACCGTCAAGCTGCTGCTCGAGAAGGGCGCCGACGTCGCGGCCAAGGACAGATGGGGTCGGACGCCGCTATGGGGAGCCGCTCATAACGGGCACGAGGCCGTCGTCAAGCTGCTGCTCGAGAAGGGCGCGAAGATCGAGGCCAAGGACATATGGGGTCGGACGCCGCTATCATGGGCCGCCGCGAACGGGCACGAGGCCATCGTCAAGCTGCTGCTCGAGAAGGGCGCGAAGATCGAGGCCAAGGACCCAGATGGTCAGGCGCCGCTATCATGGGCCACTGCTAAGGGGCACGAGGCCACCGTCAAGCTGCTGCTCGAGAAGGGCGCCGACGTCGCGGCCAAGGACAGATGGGGTCGGACGCCGCTATGGGGGGCCGCTCATAACGGGCACGAGGCCATCGTCAAGCTGCTGCTCGAGAAGGGCGCCGACGTCGAGGCCAAGGACGAACATGGTCGGACGCCGCTATCATGGGCCGCCGCGAACGGGCACGAGGCCATCGTCAAGCTGCTGCTCGAGAAGGGCGCGAAGATCGAGGCCAAGGACCCAGATGGTCAGGCGCCGCTATCATGGGCCACTGCTAAGGGGCACGAGGCCACCGTCAAGCTGCTGCTCGAGAAGGGCGCCGACGTCGCGGCCAAGGACAGATGGGGTCGGACGCCGCTATGGGGAGCCGCTCATAACGGGCACGAGGCCGTCGTCAAGCTGCTGCTCGAGAAGGGCGCGAAGATCGAGGCCAAGGACATATGGGGTCGGACGCCGCTATCATGGGCCGCCGCGAACGGGCACGAGGCCATCGTCAAGCTGCTGCTCGAGAAGGGCGCGAAGATCGAGGCCAAGGACCCAGATGGTCAGGCGCCGCTATCATGGGCCACTGCTAAGGGGCACGAGGCCACCGTCAAGCTGCTGCTCGAGAAGGGCGCCGACGTCGCGGCCAAGGACAGATGGGGTCGGACGCCGCTATGGGGGGCCGCTCATAACGGGCACGAGGCCGTCGTCAAGCTGCTGCTCGAGAAGGGCGCGAAGATCGAGGCCAAGGACATATGGGGTCGGACGCCGCTATGGGGGGCCGCTCATAACGGGCACGAGGCCATCGTCAAGCTGCTGCTCGAGAAGGGCGCCGACGTCGCGGCCAAGGACAGATGGGGTCGGACGCCGCTATGGGGGGCCGCTCATAACGGGCACGAGGCCATCGTCAAGCTGCTGCTCGAGAAGGGCGCCGACGTCGAGGCCAAGGACGAACATGGTCGGACGCCGCTATCATGGGCCGCCGCGAACGGGCACGAGGCCATCGTCAAGCTGCTGCTCGAGAAGGGCGCGAAGATCGAGGCCAAGGACCCAGATGGTCACACGCCGCTATCATGGGCCGCCGCTAAGGGGGACGAGGCCACCGTCAAGCTGCTGCTCGAGAAGGGCGCGAAGATCGAGGCCAAAGAGGAACATGGTCGGACGCCGCTATGGTGGGCCGCCGGGAGCGGGCACGAGGCCACCGTCGAGCTGCTGCTCGAGAAGGGCGCCGACGTCGCGGCCAAGGACCCAGATCGTGGGACGCCGCTATCATGGGCCGCCGCGAACGGGCACGAGGCCATCGTCAAGCTGCTGCTCGAGAAGGGCGCCGACGTCGAGTCCAAGGACTATGGGGGTTGGACGCCGCTATCGCAGGCCGCTCATAACGGGCACGAGGCCACCGTCAAGCTGCTGCTAGACAAGGGCGCCAACGTCGAGTCCAAGGACTATGATGGGGGTCGGACGCCGATATGGTGGGCCGCCCGGAGCGGGCACGAGGCCATCGTCAAGCTGCTTCAACGAAAATCTCAATAACTACGAGGCCATACTCTTCCCCCATGTCGGAAAATAGTACTTGCATAGCCTGTTATAAGCAATAAGAGCATTTAATACCTTGATCCCGAACTCACTCCTACCATAGATGGCAAAGTAGCGCTTTGCTCCCTTCCCCGCCTTATGTCAGACTATCCGGGCTTGGACCCGGCAGCCATGGCAGTCATAACAGCACACCGTCTAATTTTAATCACTTTGTTAGAGGTGGGTCGAAGGGGTCCAGGTTCATTTATAGCTGTGATCTCTTAGCTTCACGTGTGCAGAGTGTTGCGACTTAAGCCGATTCTAAGTTTAATGTGCCACAGGCATGGGGCTGATATCCGTGCATGAAGTCACTGCAAACCGAGCGTGGCTGTGGAGATTGGATTTCTTGACGTTGCCAATTAAGTCACGTTTGAGTCGGATACTGCGATTTTAGCTCAATTCTCCACCCGTGATATGCCTTGTAAACTAAGCTGTCGGGTCAGTCAAAATTACCCTTTTGAGTTTCGCGGTCAGCGCACTAGCCTATTTGGGTTTTCGCGGTCGCAGCTTCAGCCAACCAGAATTTGGCGGTCATCACACTAGCCTTTTCGAATTTCGCGGTCATGATACTAGCCTAATCAGGATTTCGCGGTCAGCTCAGGGGCAAGCTCATTTCATGAAAGTTGCTCGAACTTGAACACGGCTTGTCTCAATCATCATCTCACTACGTCTTGCCCACTATGCCCGAAACACCCAAAAGGCGTGGGCGGCCCCGAAAGTACGGTACGCAAGAGGAGAAAGCGAGGCAAGATGTCATCGCCAAACGCGCTCGACGCGCTCGAAGACGGCTTCGGAACTCTCCAGCGCACAAAGATATCCGATTTCAAGTTTACGTCGCCCAACCGACAGGTGCTTTGCCGCCCTCATCCTCGCAGCAAAATCGCTCCCAGTCAACAAACTGCCTCGATGTCCTTGCAGATGCCGCTAGCTTGTCAGACCGACTCAGCACATCTCTCCCTTCGACCTCGAACCGCATCACAAGCAACACAAGCAACACAAGCAACACCATTGTGACCCGAAACGAATTGTGTTCACAATCAACAGAAAGGGCTATGCTCGCATCGCCGTATCCGCAGGATTTCTGCAATACGGCAAAGCCAGTGAAGTAAATAGTGTGGCCGTAAATAAGACGATATCATATTCAATATCATATTGCCTGCATGGTATTTTTATACCGTGCAGTGCAAGCAATACCGGAAACCGTGTAATGCAGTGCAAGGTCGTTCAAATATCGTATAAATATGATATCAAATATAGTGCAAGTACTGTGTAATACGAGTAATACGAGGTCTCTCCCCGTAGGCATATCAGGCATTATGAAGATCCCAATTTACAGGACTTTTTACTAATGAAGTGTAACAGGCTGGGCCGTTGATCTGCACTCAGCTGATGATAATCTTATATGTTAGCTGTGAATTGCTTCATCTTGTTATGGTCGGCGAGACGATATTGAACCTCAACCTTACTCAAATTGGTTAGTTTTATGCTTGGGGCATGCGGCTCTTTGCACGCCGTGCGATATGATATTACGATACGATATTGCTTAAATACAGTGTAATACCGTATACCGTGCAGTGCACCGAATTCCGAAATAATCCAGTGCAGTGTGGGGTTGAAAAAATATCGTATACGGTATTTTGCACTATTTACTTCACTGGGCAAAGCCACGCGGGGCGATCAACACGTGCTCAAATTCGCTAGAATCGTCAGGAACAGCGGTGCTGCCCTCGTACGAAGTGGCACCGTATGGTGGCAATGACCACTCTATCGGAAACAATGACACATACGAGACTTCGGATTCTCAGTTACATTATGATATTGTGTCAGATTCTTCAGAGAGAGAAAGCGCCATGCGCTCCTTGCCGGAGAGGATAAGCGCCCCTCCCAGTCTAGATGCACACGGATTAGCCGAAAACGACCCGAGTGGAATACGGGAGGATGAGAACACAAGCTATCAAGAAGAAGGTGGTGGCGATGGATTAATGTCTGACCTCGAGTCCCAGTCAGACGATGTTTTTGAAGCCGACTCTAGCTCCGAGTCGGACGTCTCAGATACTCGAAGTGAGATGGACATCCACGACAGTGGTGTTCCTTCTGGGTCGGATCTCTACTTGGCAAAATGTTTCTTGGAAAGGAACTGGGATCATCTATGTGATTGCCAGGAAGAAGAAAGCGTCAGCTGGAGTGAACAGCCTGGGCTCGATCTCCAGGATATGGCCGACTACTGGCGGAACCTTGGTGTGAGGGAACGATCACGTGACTTTCATACTTTATGAACAGGAGACGCAGACCGCAAGCGGTCTGCCCAGAAGAGCCGACAAGGCAAAGCCCCTCACTCGCCTTACGAGTAAAGGAGCAGAATTCTATTGGGGAGATGATTGTGAAAAGGCCTTTCTTGCCCTGAAGGATGCCTTGATTACTGCGCCTGTTCTCGTTCATTTCGACGAGAATAGAGAAACGAGGGTGGACGCCGATTCCTCAGGATATGCCACAGGAGGAGTCTTGTTACAGCTGGACGATCAGAACAGATGGCGACCTGTTGCCTTCTTTTCCCAGAAGCATTCCCCAGCCGAAATGAACTACAAGATTTACGACAAGGAGCTGTTAGCGATTGTGCGATGTCTCAAAGCCTGGAGAGCGGAGCTGATAATGATCAAGTTCAAGGTCATGACCGATCACAAAAACCTCCGCTACTTTTATAAGGAACGAGAGTTGTCTGAACGGCAAATTAGATGGGCAGAGTTCTTGTCGCAATTCAATTTCACTCTCCAATGGAGGCCTGGCAAGGAATCGGAACTTCCCGACCAATTATCCAGAAGAGCACAGGACATGCCTAGGGAAGGAAGTGACGAACGTCTGAAGTCGCGCTTCCGAAAACTCTTCCAAGATGAGAACCTGCGGAGCGTAAACATTGCAACTGGGAAGACCGAAAGAGCAGAGACTGTCGACGTGGCAGCCAAGGAGAGCGATCTCCTGGATTTCGAGCTAGAGGTGCCTATGTTCGAAGATTCAGAAATGCAGAAAGCATGGACCACTGGGAGAAGAACGGATGAAACTTACAGAGGAATCTCTCGAGCAGTAGCAGCAGGAAACAGAAGCTTGCCAACAACGGTTACTGCGAATACCCCCGTGAGCATATCGGAGTGCTCACTCGACAAAAGAGGACTCTTGCACTTCAGAAATCGGCTTTGGATTCCGAACAGTGAGCCTCTGCGGACAGGTATCATACAGGAAGCACACGATTCTCATCTAACGGGGCATCCGGGGAGAGACCTGACATACGCGCTAGTCGCAAGACAGTTTTTCTGGCCTGGTATCACAAACGAAGTACGGCAGTTCCTGAGCAATTGCGACACGTGCAAGAGGACAACCATTTGGAGGCAGTCGAAACAAGGCCTTCTCAAGCCTCAGCCGATACCCGAAAGAATCTGGTCGGAGATTCACATCGACTTCATCACGGAGCTCCCACCTACGGGACGGGACAATGCTACCAACCTCATGGGAATTACCGACCGTCTGACAAAAGGAGTGATCCTGGAAGCTATGGACGACATCTCAGCAGAAGCAGTAGCGCAAAGACTCTTCTTATGTTATTTCCCTTACCATGGCATCCCAACAACAATCACTAGCGATCGAGGGCCACAGTTCGTAGGCGACGTATGGACACACCTCTGCACACTGATGGGAGTCAAACGGCGCTTATCCACGGCGTACCATCCCCAGACGGACGGAGGGCAAGAGCGGATGAATCAGGAGATTGAAAAGATGCTGAGGGCTTGGGTGACCTACGCCCAAACCAACTGGGGAGACCTTCTGCCAGTCGTCACGACAGCCCTAAATAACCGCGATGCGACCGCCACTGGAATGAGCCCCTTCTTCTTCACGCATGGTTATCACATGGATCCCATCCAGCTGAAGGGTGATCGCCCAGCAGCCAAGAAACCTGGTCAGAAGATTGCCGAAGATTTCGTAGCGAGGATCCAGGAAGCATCCGACTGGGCCCAAGCCGCAATTGCATGGGCACAGGATCGTCAGGAGCGAACAGCCAATAAGCACAAGAAAGCCGCCCCGAACTACAAGGTTGGCGACTGGGTATATCTGGATTTGAGAAATGTCAAAACGGCAAGACCTTCGAAGAAGCTGGACTGGCTGCATGCCAAGTATAGAGTGGTCGAACAGAAGAGTTCCCACTCATACAAGCTGGAAGTTCCCGGAAGGATACACCCCGTATTCCATGTCGACCTGTTGAGGCCAGCCTCTGCCAATCCGCTACCCTCACAAAAGATCGAAGACTTACGGGAAGGGCCAATGCTAGTGGATGGACACGAAGAATGGCTAGTGGAAAGGATTTTAGATGAGAAATTCGTGGGACGAGGGAAGAAACGCTCGAAGAAGCTCCTGGTGAAGTGGCACTCATATGCAACGCCGACCTGGGAACCTGTGGACTACCTGAAGGACACAGAAGCGTTTGAGAGATGGGAGAGCAGTCCCAAGGAAGTCGTGGAGATCCGACGGCGCAAGCAACAGCGCTTAAAGGGAGGAAGGGGGTAATGTAACGGGCTAGGCCCTGCTGGACAAGGCAGTGCCTTGTCCTCTTGCTGGACTGAGCACTGTTGCTCCGGTGACGACTTAGTCTATTTTGTTGAAGGATTTTCTGTTCTTTTCTCTTTCTTTCTTTCTTCCTTCCTCAACTCGAATGTAAAACGCATGAGGACTATATAGCTATAATTTACACTATTAGAACCCTTCACAGTCGAGCTGCCTAGTACGTGGATGATGCTTGATTCCAAGGGTAGGGTATGATTGGAGCGGGAGAGCTTGCTCAAGGAAGAGCAGGCGCTGCATATAGATGAGGGCAGAGAGATGGGAGGTGTACACCCTGGCGGGGAGGATTTGCTGTGATGTTATCGAGAAGGCTAGTATGCCACTGAAATAGACCAAGATAGTTGAGCTGGGCTGGCCATCTACAAGAGGCTCGGTATAGAGTGCTAAGCTGAGTCCGAAAAGAAGCTCAATGAGGTGATTGGTACTGTTGTCACTAGCCTTAGGGTGCGGGTTAGTGTCTCGTCTCTCTGCTTCCTCCTCCCCTGGCACCCAGTCATCTTCAGTCTTGTTATCTTCAGTCTCACCCTCATCCTCCTCCTCATTCTCCTCCTCCTTATTCTCCTCCTCCTCTTCAGTCTTGTTATCTTCAGTCTTATCGTCCTCATCCTCCTCATCCTCATCCTCCTCTTTCCTATCCCCCTCAGCCTCCCTATTATCCTCGTCATCCTCGTTGTTTCCTCTATTTGATGTTGCCTCCTGTTGGGAACGGAAAGCAGGCATAGCCCAGAACGGGTGGTTCTATATCAACTATACGAACCCATATATCCTCTTCTTCAAACGGATACTAATAACCTTATCCCGAGTATCTGGATCCAATCGATAGGCCTGCAGTATAAGCACCAGCACCCTCTTCTATAACCTCCGGTAACTTTTCCTTGTAGAGGGTAGCTAGATAAGCTCAAACGGCTTCGTATAGGCAGATTGAGGCTGGGTGCTCCTAAGCCAACAGCGCAAGTTCCGGCTTGTCTTTTCTGCTGTCTCTTCATATCGGCCTATAAGAGCATCCACTTGGCTTACTATACGAGCAATCCTTTCCTCGTCTTCTGGTGGGCTCATTAGGTCCTCCTCAAACCCATCTTGCCCCCGGCCACAAAGTACGTAGCGTCTGCTGCTGCTGCTAGGGTAGTCGTACGGCATCTGGGTGATCGCGAGTAATGCTTGGCGGCTTTTATCTCTGTATGTCTTATCCCAGCCTGTTCTCTTAATCCAGCAGCTTTGTTCTGTGTATGTCAACTTGGCGGGATTCGATGCCATCTGCGATGCCGGTATCCCTTGCTGCTCGTTCCCGGCCGCAGCATGGCGGACCGCCTCGCGCTTATATACAGACCACATATGGACATTGGTGCGTTCATCCCTTACCGGCCGGACCACACTCCCATTTCGCTTGATGATCCAGTACTCCCGCTTTGACCCAGTGACCTATATCTGTAGGTATACATACTCGAAGAGGTGGTCAACGTTACTGTATCGCACAGCGGCAGAGTTGCTTGGGCAATCTGTGGCCAGAGGGTCTGAGAAATGACGTCTCATAGCCGGAAAATGGATTGTCCTGAATTTGCATTCGCAACAGGCGAAGCCATTATGCACCTGGAGCTTGGGGTGTTCGGGAGATCCATCTTTAGCGGGGCTGGCATCGTCTGGTTTGGAGAGAGGAAGGGTCTTGAGTCGTCGAGATAAGCCCTTCCTTGCGTTAGTCGGGATCTTATACTTATCCCGCAGGTGGGATATAACGCAAGATAGACCAGTGCTGAGTGTATGTTTACACTCTGGCTGGGTATAGATGAGAAGGTTGGTTTTGGGGTCAAACTATAACCCAACGTAGGCAAGAGCTTCTAGTGTGGTTGTGTTTGGCATTGTAGATGATGAAGGTAAGATCAGATCAGAGTGAGACAAGTTGGCGGCTCGCTATGCTATATTCCCCCCCCCTTCCTTTTTTTTTCTTTTTCTTAATACAAGCACGGCTGCTACTACTACTACTCATTCATAACAACTGATAGTATTATGTGATAGATTGGGTAGTAGTGGTATGATTCCATTCGGTATAAGTTCGGTTGTTGTTAGGTGAACTTGCTTTTTATTTGGTGGTGCACGGACGAAAATGTGGTTTCCTGTACAGAAAGCAGAATGTCGACAGAAAACGGCGCATCCTTTGTACAGTAGTAGTAGCCTTTGTACAGTAGGGTGAAGAGTCTAGTGATGAAGAGGGCAGCGATGAAGAAGAGGAGGAGGAAGAAGAAGAAGAATATGATGGTGATGGCAGTGTTGACCTGCCTAAGGAAGAAACCTGTACAAAGGAGCGCGAGATTTCCTCAGTTGACGACGAACTTTCTGTGATGGCCTGTGATGACCTCCTGGAGTGGCTGTTACAACTTAGCATCACCCTCACTACAGAGAAGTTCCACAAAGGGCAGCCCAGCTCCACACTGCTAGTATACTTCAGTGGCATTATTGGATTCTCTGCTGATCGCCAGTACTTCCAGCCGGCTTGAAGATACTGTACCAACCTATCTGGGCTCATCTACATCTAACGTCTGCTCTTTCTGGAATATGCACTTCCTCTTACACCTTACCCCGCTATCGGCCTCCAACAGCGACCACCCACACAGCAGCTCGAGCGGCTAAACAGGATACGCGAGGCGTATATGACTTCTGGCTGTCTAAGCCCGCTCGTAGAGATGCAGAGCCTGCGGAACTTCGGTCATGTAGTTACCTAGATAGAACCACCATCCTTTTTCCTTTATGGAGTGATGATGGACAGACGGTATCTTACGGAGACTAATTTAGCCTGTTAATGTGCAGCTTCCGGCAATTATCTAACTATTTCATCACCGAGGCTGAGGAGGCGTGTGCAGGTCTCATGCTGGGACTACAACTTGACACCTAGCTCAATGCGATTAAAGATGATATGGTTAATAGAGAGGTCGGATATTCCTTCGTTTCAAATACGGAAAACGGCCTGAGTAGGATACGCGAGGACTTGCTTGTTTAGGCATGTACAGCCAAGTGCACACGCCTTTTCGGAAACGGTCAATGGAGCTGGAGCGCAGTTACGGAATATCTCAAGGCTGTAACCAGGCTTGAGGAGATGATCCTAGGCAGCCTCTATACAGCCTGCGGACAAGCGTCGAGGCTGACCGAGCTGCTAAGCATAGGTTGCGAAAACAGCCCATCCGCCATATATAGCATTTTCGTCTGGAACGACTCTGTCGTCTACGTCCTGTAGCACTATAAAGCCAAGCGCTCCACAAACCGAGAGTTTTATGTAGTGCGATTCTTGCCTGTGAGGCTGGGTATGGTTGTTGTTAAATACCTCATATGTATACGCTGGATGGTGAGAATACTATAACAGGAGCATGCCCACGGTTGGTAGCCGGAATCCGATTTATCTGCAAGGTACATACTTTTCCAAACCCATGGGAAGGCATAGACGCCTTCTCGTCTTACAGCAGTCCTCAGGAACGTAACCGCCAAAGTCTGGCAGTAAGAGATCAATGCTCAGACGTATAGGCAGCTGGCTATTGGGATCACTGAGAAGCATGTCCGCGAAGTCCATTCGTCCTTCAATCGCTATGATGACTGTAGTGCTGAAGCAGACCTCAATGTCACCTTTGCTTGGCAGAGCGGTCACCGCCCGCTGCAGCGTGGGGTTGTCTATGGGCTTGACGGCGCGTTCCCACATCGGCTGCAGCCATCGCTTCTGCGAGCCTATGAATGGGCATCGACTCGGTAGCATGAATTCATTGGACAGGCCAGTAAGAAAGTGGTAACCAACATGAAGCAATCGAACACTAAGCCTACCATATATCTAATAACACCGGGAAGGAAAAGAGATGCAGATATAATAACAGTCAATAGCAAAATACGAATCTCGGTATTGACAGTTTCCTATGTCGTGGGTGAGTTGGAGCTGTTACTGATATAACATGAGCAATGCCTGAGTAGTGCCTCGGCGATAGCGGACGGTTTTGAGTCCCCCCAAGTCGTGTAAGGGAATATCACATAAATAGACAAGCTAGCTAGATACAGTAGAAAAGGCACCAATCTCTCAATTGCAAGACTGAAGCTTGAAGAGGCTTCAAGCGAAATACTAGCAAATCACTGTAGAGAAGGAGGCGGGCCGCAGGAGTCATGTGACACGCTCCCAAGCCCTTGGTTGGGTCCCCCAGTACAATAATACATTATGTAATAATAATAACGCGGTTCCTGAACTTTTTCGCTGCAAAGGCAGCCCAGATGTCATCCGTAGCAATGCTAACGTCTTGCCCGGCTCCACCATAGAAGCCTGCAGCAGCATATCGCAACGCTGGGCATCCCTTGGACTGTACCACGCCAGTCGAGGCTCCGGGGACCACTACCAAAGGTCTCCTGGCTACACCCTGCTTCCAGTCTTCGTCTGTCGTCTCAAAGCCATAGACTTTTCCCTGGTCAACGTGCCCATCAGAATGTTTCTTTTGGCAGTAAGCCACGCTTAGAAACATGGCATCGGCAGCCACTGGACTAAACCAACCGACCAAGCGTCCCTCACAGCGAGCCGCCATGACAACGCCGGAACCACCATCTCGAAAAGCCTTGCCCATGCTAGAGTGTACCGACCACTGCTTGTTTGTTCCACGGGGACGAATATTCCGGATCTCGTTGGTAGAGACGAAAGAAATACCGGATCCGGAACCCGCATAGAGCTCACCATCTTCATTAGGTAGAAGTTGCACAACAGGCAGATTGAGTAAGCCAAATCGTGCTAACTCCTGCGGCTCGTCTGACGTCCGAAGAAGAGGCAGTGTCACGATTGAGATGGAACCCAAGATGCCGACCAGGTTGATTCGGGAAGTTCCCGGGAAGTACATCTTGTTCCGCCCACCGTACATGGTAGCGAGCATGTACAGAACGTGTGTCCGGCCCACCTTCCTGCGGCGGCGTAGCTCTTGGCCGAATTGCGAACACATGGTCAGGAATGTCGTACTGCCATCGCCCCAAAGTCCAGAGTAGTAGGTTGTTTCGCCTGTAACGAAATCATCACAGATCAAAGGCTCCAACAGTTTGTAATAGAATCCAAATATTAAGGCTTGGTAACATAGCCACAGATTCTTGTCGTCCTCTGTTGGAACCAGCATCTCATGCTTGGTCTTGAGATTGTCGAGACTGACGATCGTCTCCAGGAACTCTATTTGTTGCGGCGTCAGCCCTTTCGTTAGGTCCTCGATGGCACTAAGAATGCTCTGAGAAGATCGGGGCAATGCCTTGGCCGCCAGTGCGGCGAGGTAGGGCTCGAAGTCTTCGATTTCGGGATCTCCGTCGCCTCCTAGAGAGTAGTGCACCTCCTGCTCGATGCTGTATGGAAATTCTGCAGCAGCAACAAGAGGCATTTTCTCGGCTGCTCTACCCCCCAGCATCCACATATGCTTCATCTGATTGATGGTCGCCCTGCTTGCTCGGGTTGCCTGCACCATACTCTCAGGCTTGCCGGCGGGGTAAGACACCATCTGAGCCTGGTTGCTCACATTATTCACCCCTCGCCGAAGGCTGGTCTCTGGATCCGGCTGAGCTCCGCTGGGTTCCCACGCCGAGCCTTGCAAGGCATACACGACGCGTGTGAAAGGCCTCTAGTGAGTTGATTCAACTAACTAGTCCCTATGCTGTTTACTTTCAAGATGAAGAAAGGAAAGAATCTAAATACAAACTGGGTGCGTGAAGACGAGTTATATCTTCTTTAATATAGAAGATTCGAGAATCAACTCGATGGCGCTGTGGAGAAGAATTCGGGCTTGGCGGCAGAGCCGCCAGCCAAGTGGGCCTGACCCGTTACAACGCGTAGCTGCCCCTCAAAGGATCTTGCGCCGTCGGTGATGATGTGTATCCCACAGCTCTGAATTGAACTGGCGACGGCAAATGTTGTTGCAGAAATGCAGGTAAAATCCGAGCCGTCGCTTCCTAGCAAGCACTCCAGGAACTTGACCATCTCTTGCTCCTCGGGTAAGTTCAATTGCGGGATTGCATCAATGCCGGTCTTGTCTTTCCAGGCCCGTCGGAATTCACCGTGTACGTAAGTGCTCAGGCTGCGGACGATACCAAACGAGCGCCACGACTCGACATTCATCTCTAGCAGCATACGCAGGGCACTATCGGCATCCGGGTTGTCGAGTATATGTAGAAAGACTTCGATAAGCATTTCCATAACTTTTGGCTGCGGTAGGCAGATATCCAGACCAGTAACGATGACGGCCATAAGCCATGAGAATGGCCCAAGCTCCCCATGCTGAATGTTGATTTGTTTGTTGGAAGTGCTCACTTGCTCTCCGTGGTAGAAAAATCTTGTATCAGGGAAGAGCGATTCCATGCGAGCAGGCTCAACGATTCCCTTGCGTTTTAAAAAAACATCGGCAGGCTCTCCCAGTGTTTCGAACAAATCCTCATCATTGCGTTTTGCCATTAGCCAATTCCCTATCTTTCGACCTTGCTTGTAGATAAGGGCTATATCGCCCATGGAAACGCCTAGTTGCCAGAGGCCCTGGGCACCGACAGTTGTCGCAATAGACATGATGATGTGTAGGTAGTAATGAATTGGTCCTGACTGGACTTTGATCCTTGTTGTGGCCAGAGGTTGCCGCGACACTTGATGGTGAGCAAGTAAAACTTTTAGCAGTCAAGGTGAAGTAGCGGCGCCTGCTTATAATCATATGTCTTGGGGCGCTCTTGTCTTCGATGATGGGGGGCTCAGTGAGCTCCGGGAGCAAGGGTGAGCGTAGGGTGAGGATGGCCTACTGTACTAAGGGTCGCCTGTAATTTACTAAAATACACACTTTTCGTCCGTGCAACTTCCCCCCTGTCAGCAGTAACTTTATCAAATAATATATATCAAGGTTGGGCTTCGGGCTTCGGGTTGGGCAACAATCTAGTCGGACATCCAAATTAAGTTATATTTAGTAATCGCGGATGCGCTGCTGCACCCGCCGGGTTTAGCGGCACGTCCATTCAGGCAAGGCGCCCTCATTACCCGTACCCCAGAGAGTGATCCACAATAATGATCCACAACACCAAGAGCTGTCAGGCTGCAATAACGACGGAATGCCCCTCCCGGACCCATGTCCCCTCAGGATGCAAGTCGTGAACAACACAAAGAGGGTCGTTTGATCACTGACCACCGCTCGGGCCTCCCTCAAACGTACCATGATTGACTACGTGCCCCTGCATCCTTCCAGTAAGCCACCTCAGCTCAACCAAGGCAACGTGCAGTTCGGACCCCTAAGTGCATGACTGTTTTGGTGTCGCTGCAGGTTTGAGTATTAGGCAGCACTGGGCCAATGCATTTGCGGCCACGTTGGTTGAGAAAATACCGCATCTTGCCGGTTTATCCGCCTTGGCTGCTGCCGGTAGACAAGCAACTTATGGTTCTTCGTATTGTATGAGGCAGGACAGGAAGTTTCAGTCACAGACAACACCTACAATAAAGCAACATATTTTGTTCTTTTGGGCGAAGAGATAACGCAGATTATCTAGTCGGCTCTAAACGATCTGCGCGGGGCATTCCTCGCAGCGTTGGCGCCCCGATGCCCGGCTGTCTGGTAGGCAGGTGGAGTCCGTTGAATTGATCCTTGTATTTACGCGATGGCGCGTCTACGTCCTCCCCGGGAGAAGTACATCCTCTGTCCCTGGTCAACAGGCACGGGTTCTGTTTTTGGGCAGTCCCCCCGGTCCAAGGTGCACATCCGCGCAATTGACTTGACTCCTGGTGGCGACGAGACCCCGCTTTGCCTTCTGCCAGCTTACGGGCTGTCCAGTTCGGCGTAAAGCCCGTGGTAACTCCATTCCACTCCAAAGCTTCTCGCCGCTTGGCGAGGATGGTGAGCAAACTCCGGATGCCCCTGCAGGAACGTCTCCACACCGGCGGCCGATGACAGGAAAAACCCATCCTGGTCATGGGCTTTAGTCCTCGTCGATCCAGGCGAGCCCTCCGACGTGTGAGCGGAAGGTCGTAGCCAGGTGTGCAGGGTGTTCTTTTTTTGCTGCTGGGAGGATGATGATGATTGATCCCCGGATTGGCGTGGTCGTTGCGGCGTTTGGGTCTGCGGCGGCCTATCAGAGGCGTGAGAAGCACGAGCCGAAGCGGCAGATCGAGGGCTCCATCCCGTCGGGTCGTCCTGTAGTCTCGCCGTGCTTGAGGGTCGTGGTGGGTTGGTCGCGTATGGTGAACCGGGTTAGTGCTTCAGTCGCGCTAATAATGGAACATGAAATACTCGTCAAACCATTCTTGCCTCTTGTTGTCTCCAGATCCGGCGTGATGAGCAGTTGCTGGACTGTGTCAACAAGGGTCTGTAATTCTTCATCCCGAGTGTCGAATTGTGACGGGCTGATTTGGCCTTCGACGAGTGCTGCGTCGGCCTCGTCGCATCCTTCTGACACAAGCTCGAGCTGGGCCTGAGAGTCTTCGAAAAGCGGGTGTGTTCTTGCGCATCGGCCGGGTTCGGAAGGTTAGTCCGTGAGTTCTCGTCGTGAATCCAGACTGCTGCTTGTTGAAATGAGAAGATTCGGGTTGCTTGATTCGTCCTAAATGAACAGTAGGAGAACTACTATTTATGTACAGGCACGATCTCTGTGGAATGTTCCACCTTCTTCCACACCTTGCCACCGACTTGGTCGCCTCACATTTGTGATCTCCAACAAGCAACATCGCAGTTTCCGTGAACTCCTCCCAACAGCCCTCTGCAGAAGCCAACCGATGCTAAGAATCCAGTCACGTTCAATAAAAGTCTTGGCCTCAATGGGAAGGATGCGGAATCATCACTTGCGGAGCGACTCTTGATAGTACTGGAAAAGCTCGTTGATGAAAGACCTACATCCGATAGCTTGTCCTCTGGTGACAAAGCTCCAACCGAGGCGAAAGAGCCACAGGCAGACCGAACATCTAAGCTGGCATATAAGAGTGTAGAGGAAGCGTACGATAATCTATCGCATTTAGCAGTCAAGGCAAATGCTGATCCGGCCTGCCTAATAGAGATGCCGGCCGTGCCGTCTTCTAGGATCTTCAAGATCGACATCAGGCCCGCGGGCCGCCGGCAGATCAACAAGATCTGCAGCCGGATCTGCCTGAAACCGCAGATACAGACGATATCAACTATCTTCAAATTCCTCTATAAAAGACAGTCCTTTAGGCCGTCAATTAGTTAGAAATTAAGAGCTTCAATCACTAGTCCCTAGATCCTAGATGTGACATAATCAATATACTACTAGTTAGCCCAATTTATGTCTATGCAAAGTCAGTAAGGAAAATATCCAATTTTAGGAATATCGTTATACTGAGAATCGTGTGCGGGGTTTAATATCCAGGCACCAGCCAGCCGCCCAACTTACCACATTCCCAGCGTGACTACATGGCTCCAACCTTGTATCGCTACAGTATTGAAGATCGAAATCTACCCTATGTCAAGTGCCGTGCAAGTGCTGCTAAAGAACATTGCGCATTATGGCCTCCATCTCTGCGAATACTGACCAGATGGTACCGCAGCCTGAGTCGAATGGAAGGGATAATACCAGTACATCTTCCTTGCGATCAGCTACTTACCATATGCCCACAAACTGATACTATGGGGATTGAAGCATGGGGTCAGATACAAAACTACGAAGTCATACAAAAGATAGGTGCGTTCTGACTGAATGCGATGGATGGCTTTATGGCTTCTGCTCGGCTAACAAGGACTAACTCCCAGGCCGTGGGAGGTGCTCTGACGTGTTCGAAGGTGTGCATATTGCTAACTACAGGCAATGTGCCATTAAGTCACTAAAGGCTGGCCATGAGACAAGTGCGAGGCACGAGGTGAAAATACTTCAAGCCTTAGCCGGAGGAACCAATATTATTACGCTGCTCGACGCAGTATTGGATCACCAGGTACCGGCGCCGACTTCTTGTTAAGATCCTATACTTACTGATCTACTTGATTGCAGAGCGGAACGCCGTCATTGATCTTAGAGTACGTTGACAACACGGACTTTCGTTGTCTCTACCCTCGCTTCCACGACCATGACATCCGGTTTTATGTTAGGGAGCTCCTCAAGGCTCTCGAGTTTTGTCATAGTAGAGGCGTGATGCATCGAGATGTGAGGCCTCACAATGTGATGATTGACCACGCCAAGCGAAAGGTGTGAATCGAACTCCGGCGCCAGAGACTCACGCACTTACCTCCTCTCTTATTAGCTACGTTTGATTGACTGGGGCTCAGCCGAGTTCTACCACCCTGGCACGACTTATGACGTCCGTGTGTCTCACGCTTTCAGAGCCCCAGAACTCCTCCTTCACTTCGAGGAGTACGACTGTATCCTGGACATGTGGAGCGTCGGGACGATGTTTGCCTCCATGATCTTCAGGCGAGAGCCCTTCTTCCACGGGGTCAGTAACTTTGACCAGCTCGACAAAATTACAAGGGTTCTCGGGACAGCAAGGCTGCTTAACTATATCGAGATGTACGACATGGACAGCTCGGATGTCAATAATCTCAGGCACCGCGAGCGAAGACCCTGGAATAGCTTTACCAACCCTGAAAACAACCACTTGGCTAACAAGGAGGCGCTCGACCTGGTGGATAAACTATTGCGATGGGACCACAAAGTCAGTAAATACTTTTACGCTCGATTGATCTTCTTGTTAATCATTGTCTCACTCAGGACCGTCTATGTGCCGAGAAAGCCCTAGAGCATCCCTACTTTCATTCACTTCCAGCTGAGAATGTATATGAAATAGATCAGGAGCAATAGATATTTAGCTCTTGTAAGAGTTATTTATAGTTGCAAATCGTCTCGCAACCTCATCCACGTGCAGTCAGGGTAGGGAATCAATCCGTCCACGTCAATATCAGGGTCTGTGGATTGAATTGACGGCCTACTCAGCAAAGTGCTCGTGGATTGATGTCCATAATATTGAACCCGTGGAAGACCCCTGTCACACTGAATAGGGTTGCCTATTAGGATAACCTGTGAAGCTATTCTCTGATCTTCTTTCAATCCTCACTCACATTCCTCAGAACCTGCCTGTTCAACCACCTCTTCCAACGTGGTATCGCCAAGCAGTATACTATCGACGTCTTTGATAATACCTGCGAGTAACCAAGATCGTAGCGTTTGAATCAGTCCCACTGTGTCAGCACCTAAACGGTTACGGAGAGGCGTAACCATTAATCCAGTGGCCGAAAATAGCCCCTCGCACTCCGAGCTCATGTCCGGCACTGTCATGACGCCAAGAGCCATTCGAGATAGCCTTGGGTACTCAAATCACTTGAGAATCCAATACTCGACTGGCTCGGTAACATCCCTATCGCTCCCAGATACGCTTGCTTGCCAGCTGGTGTATTCATCCGCCTGAGTAGCGACTGGTTGACTTTGACGACATCTGCCCAGGGGAAAAGAACACGATCCGGACGACGAGCTCAATCAGACAGCAACGACGAGCAATACGAAGGCCAGAGGTACAATCCACGACGGAAGACAATCATCTCCCATTCTCCTTATCTTCCTCCTCCTCCTTCTACTGCTCTTCATACTCAAAACGACGAGACCCGCCCTACCAACCCACGATTCATCGCCCATGTCATCAGGGAGCTTGTGGACGAGGACTTTGAAGACTCTTGCGAGTATTGCTTCTGTTACCTCTATGAGCCCTTCAAATACTTCAATAAACCATTCACCTCGTGTGGGAAACCTCGTGCTGAGGTATCGCATATCCTTGCGCATGCAGTCTCGGATCATGGCCTGATTAGAGGCCATCACTCGGGACGCAAAAGCCAGCGCTACCTAACCCGATGTGCAAGCCACAACGCCGAGGCTAAAGGCAAGGCCGCATGCACTCATTGCAAGGACGTTGAGCATTGGACGGAGGAAGACTTGGCAAATGAGGTGCATGCTGGCGAGTCCGTTTGCACTCGCTGCTATGCCCAGCTGCCTACAAAGGCCGATCTCTTTCGCCACCTGAATGAGCCGAATATATGCGTCTATAACGAGGACTGGGCGATGCGGAAGAAGGTGAGAATACTTTATAGCACCTTCTGTGCACCAGACCAAGTGCCAAAGTTCCAGCTTCCACCCGGCGCTGAGCTGAGAGGAGGCGGAGCCCGAAAACGAAACCTGAAAGGCAATCGGCGCCCCTCAGCACAGACATCTCTCAGCCAGAACAATATCCAGGCGACAGCCTCCGGGACTGGACTTGTTTCCACGCGACCTACTCTAAGATTACCACTTCTTCCGTCAAATTCTTCCCAGCTCCTTCCTTCTCCACAATCTCAGACTTCTCCACCCAGAGTGGTGAATGCAGCGTTCAGCAGAGATTCCACACCGAGCTACTACCCGCCACAGCCTCCTTATGTGCCTCCACAACCCGGTCAGGGCGCCTCGTCGCAAACAACAAGACGTATGCTGCCACCAGCTCATCCTCACCAGAACATTTCAGGGCCTTCAGATATCATCCCACCATCCGACTCAGGCTATGATTCGGTTCTGGATTCCGGGAAAATCTCACAAATTTTATATGCTGGTCGTGAAACTCGAAACTTATCAAGGGCTGCGTCGTGTACGCGAATAGAGGAACTAGAAATCGAAGCGCAGGTGAATGATACTGCCGATACCATCGATGACTGTAATACAATCTACACTGACGACATGACAATCTCCGATGACAGGTTACAGAGCTATATGATCGCTCTGGTGGAAGACCTATCCCAGAAGATTGGAAACTTGTCTCAGAGTCCCGAAATTGTCGAAGAGCTCGTGGCAGCCCTACCAAGAACGTTAAAAGCGTTTGCTTGCAAGCTTGGCTACGGGTGTTCGTCGCAAATGCACCGAGATGTTATGGTCTTTATTCACAAATACCGAAGGTAGGTTCGTTCTAGCATGTTTGAACCGTTGCTGACCTGATACAGGGACATCACGGAGATGTTGAGACGACAATACGCCGATGCAATGGATTCTCAGCAGATCCCCGATAGGAAACGACATCCTCTTCCCATGGAGATCTTGAAGGGGTGGCTTGCATCAACCGGAAATTTGGAGCATGAAGTTTTGCCAGAGCAGAGTAGGGAGATGTGGCCTGAGAGTGAGGTTGAAGAGGATCACGAGTTGAGTGTCCCTAACCTCGAAGAGTACAAGCACATGATCTGCAGTGCTCCAAGTTACGAATGGGTTCTCGGGCAACTGCGTCGCGAGGTGCTCCTATCCAAGCCTAAAACCTCGAACGCTATGGATGACATTAGGGAAAGGGTGTTGAGGGCCGTACCTGGAACACGTCACGTCAGCAGGGACACAGCATCTCAGTCCGTCCAGGTGACTTATGCTGTTGACTGTGATATTTTGGCTTTCTTCCGCGGACAAGAATACCAAGAGCCAGCGGATGAGGCCATAGTTCGGGCTGTGACCTTGACAGGGTCGAAAACTGATGCTCAAGCCTGCAGCTGTCGGCAGTATATGGATCAGACATGGCCCTGTACCGGTTTGCAGACACTTATGCTCATTCAAAAGATGTTCAAGAACCTAGATTACGAAGCTCAAATTTTCGGTAAGTAATCTCTCTCTCAGCTCATTGGGGAACGTACTAATGTCATCTTCCTAGTGAGTGAGCCAAGTGCCTGCAAGCTTGCGGCCTCCTTGGATGATGGTAGGCTCATGATCTGCGCTTCGGGCATCCCGGAGTTTGTTGCAGAGATAGCCGAACAGGTTGCTTGGATGGGTGCTGCTTTGCAGTTGCCTCCGTACGCGAACAACGTGGTCAGCGAATGCACCCCTTTCATTGACAATATTCGACCTGTCGGAGAGGTGCTTCATTGCGCTATTAAGTTTGACTTTCAACCTTGCCAAGATCAGCTTGGAGCTATTAATGGTCAATGCTGGCATGGTATGTTCCGTAGAGCTGTTATAGTGCGAGGGTTTCCTATTCTTCGCAGACCAGAGACGAACACAGGGCTGGAGATGCCGCTGGATCTCATGACGTTACTCACAAGGACACGATATGTCGATGAATTTGGTTTGAGGATGTATATCAAGGGGTTCTCTACAATGCTGATCCCGACCAAGCGATCTGATGGCATGATATACTGGCATCTGCTCTTCAATAAGAACCCGGAGGAGCGAATTTCGTACTTGGAATGTCGGGCTGAACATGCGGCGGTGCAAAAGGCGGATCTCGAGATCTCACGTCACGTCTTGGGTTGGTGTTCAGATGCTGTCAACACCGTAGGTAAGTTACACAAACCAGTAGGCTGGAATCCTACCATCCAAGTCAAGTCCTAGGCTCGATATTGAAACAAGCTGATTATTTGTAGGTACCTTGATGGAGAACTACAACATCTCTAGATCTCAGCTTCCACTGGCACATTCCGGTTGTGCATTAGACAAAGTTGAGATCCACGTTGGTCAACTAGTCAGTGGTACTGCATGCTTTTCCCTCGGAAACAGGGAAAAGCCTGTTCACATCTCCAGAGATGGCTATTTTACCAAGCTCCAATGGATTTCCTCTAAATGGGTCGTTTTCTGGGATGAAGGGGAGAAGAGAGGTTGGCTCGTCAATGGCGCTAGCGCCTTGCTCCATATCTTACGTGCTTCGCTTACGCATAGCAAACGCAAGTTCAAGTCGGCGTTTCTCATGAATCCTCAAGACTTACTTGATGTGGAGGACGCGATGGGAGCTGATGCTGCCTTGCAGGTCCTGACGAGCGAGAAGAATAGGAGCCTGCCGCTGTATCGGGAGAATGTCGAGTTTGAGAGCCCTAGCACAGGCTTGGACAAAGGTAAAGGGCCGGAAACGCGATTCAAATATTACCGGCTGGAGAATCGAGTCGATCACATCTACAACATTCTAGAGAAACTTATCGATCACCAGACGGACGTTGAGCAGCGCAGCGGGTTGCGAATACCTTCTCGACCGAGGCGCCATCTAGAGGGATGGGATTTCAAAGATCTCGTCAAAGATGGAGATCCGCTCTTTGCCCGAGTTGCGACTCTGAATGCGATGGGCAAGGGCTGGGTAGACTTCATTAGGTCCATTCATGCCGTTGCACTATTCGGACGAGGGTTTGGAGAGTTGATACGGCCGAAGAGGCTGTCCACAGTGGTTGAAACTCCCTACTGAGCGATACTATCTTGCAGCATGTGTGTCTGATCTCAGGGAGATCATGGAAGACCATGGTGATGCTCAGTTAAATCCGATGAAGCTATGCGACAGCGTCCTGTGGCTCATGAAGCATGCTGCATTTCAGCCATGCCCTTGTGAGACAACAGCAACAACAACAACACCACTGACGCTGAAGCATTACGAACCAGTGCAAGCACTCTTCCCCATGACTTTCAAGCACTTGCTTAGGAAGAAACCACTTGTCGAGTTGCAGGAGGCAGCGGCGGTAGTCTTTGGTCACAATATCAACATTCACTGGCACTGGGGAGACTACGGAGATCCAGTCAAAGGTGATCCGTCTCCAGAAGGGTCTTCGTCTGATTCATTTGAGGATAGTGGTCTTGGATCAAGTCTCAGCTCATCCGGGAGTCCTTCGAATTCTAGTACCATCCAGGCCCCATCTTCCGCTGGTGATACGGCGTCAATTGGGGCTAGAGGCAGAAAGCATCGCGTGCAAGAAGTCATTTCTTCGATTGGTAAAAAGGCGAAGCTGTCGAGATGATAGAGGGTGAAAACAGATTTAGAATATGAATCAAAGACTCGTATCGAATTTTCATGACTTCAGGTCGCAAATTGCATTTAACATCCTTAAATACAAAGCAAAGCAGCATCCAGTACAAGTATCTATGTCGAACCACTGGTATAACCAGAGTGTCGAGTTAGTAGATCACGTCAAACTCATATAAATGCGTTCACTGCCACGCTGCGGCCCCAACGCACACATCACTAAGGCGAACTTCTCGAGGAGTGGGAGGCAGTCGGACTGTAGGCCTCACTCGATAAGATGACTTCCAATGCCTTCGTGCCCAGAGCTGTGCATATATCCCGACCTGGAGCTGAGCTGACTTTGCGCATATATTGGAGTCTCCGCAAGGGTCAAGAGCGGTTGGATCGGTGGTCTACTTTCCGAACCCAGGCGTCAGATGACTGAATATTTAACATCTCTATAGTCCAGATTCGCATTATATCGGCGTAGAGATGGAGGCATGTGGTAATATCGTCTAGGTCCTTGCAGACAGAAGGCAGCACTCCTTCTACCAAATAAACGGTTATGCGGCACGACGTGGTAATGCAGTCTAAGCTAGGTGAATCCCTGATATTTCGCCGACAGTATAACGGGGCATCCGCTTCCTGTTTCCTCCGTCCACCCCGCCTCAAATCAAATCAAATACTCGTTTTTTTTTCTATCTGCGCCGAGAAAGTTCTTCCACAGAAATACTAACCGACTTTCTATCGTACATCTAACAAGCGACGGCAAGGATACAATACGTGGAGAGAGATGCCATAAATACACCTAGTTACGTCTGACAGATTATAAATAGATTTATTCCTTCCACGATTGGAAGGTGTTACTTCAAATCCTTACCGACCTGTTTACATTGCTTGCTGACTTCAAAGGAGTCACAACTTCATGTCGCAGGACTGAGACTTAACTATGATGAGCTTGACTCATGCCGTGGGTTTGAGCATATAGGTGTGGTGACTTACAGTCTCAGGTGAACCTTACCCCTCGTTTCCGTTGTCGTCCTTCCTATTTGCTGGCTGCCCTACGGCATCCCGGAGTGGGTTTTCAGTATTAACTCGCTCTGCTGACGGCCGAGACCGATATCTTATCATACACCTCTTTCATGTGTTTTAGAAAACATCTGAAACTCATCTTGAAGAGATCGGGTGTTGTCTGGTCGATAAGACCCTCACGACGCCATTCTTCTTCTACTTCAGACACACATTTCGGCACATCCGGCTGAGTTACGAAGAAAATCGATGCTTGATACACGGTATGTAACGCATCGAGATTAAATAGCGACTTAGAATCATTTGGTTTGTCTTGAACGAGTTCTTCATAAAAGTCTTGCCAGTCTACTTTGTCGAAATCGACCTTGTCTATGACAGGGTTGGAAATAGATCGACCAATCGATTTGATCGATTCGATTTCGATTTCGATCGATCGATTCAACCTGTCAATCGCTATTATATCGATCGAGTAGGATCTCTAATTGATCGATACCGTATCGATCAAACGCCCAATCGATCGATTAGAAATCATACTCGATCGATATCGTATCGACCAACCCTCCAATCGATGGATTTAATCGTCGATCGCCATGTACTTCGAAGGTGTCCCGGGCAGGTTGCGTACGAGCTGCCATACGCGACGAACCTGTCGCCCGACGCGTCTACCCTAACAAGCTGCCAGAGGTCCCAGCAGATCCTCCGGAGGAACTCGGGGACGCAGCCATCGTCGTCTTGTTCCTAAAAGCAGGCAAAGTCGAAGAGATTCTGGCGTCAGATAGTGCGTTATCTTGTCGACGGCGATAACATCTTCCTTATATTATTATTCAAATACTCATCTCCCCCGCCATTACCAACAGATCCATAGCGATCACCATCTTATTCACACTTACGGCCCCAATCTTGGCCAGCTATTAGCTCTCGCTCGTCACTAGCATGAGTTATGGCGCCATGAGGCGCAGGCTCAGCAGCACTCTAACTTGTATCTCCTCTGGTTGTAGTGCGGATAGCTTTGACTAAATCTTCCTTAACTGGGCGATCTGGCAAGTTGTCGAAATCGGCATCCCCAACATGAATCCAATAATCATAAAAATTACGGATGCAAACAATTTAATCCGTTGAGATTTCGTTACTGTTGCAATCCGACAGAGTGCACTGGGTAAGGTTGGGTCGGAATTCCTTCGGTCTTGCCAATCTTATAGTATTATCTAGATCTATCGCTCGTTGTGACCTAATGACTGTAACAGTTGGTGCCTTGACTATTTTCCCGCCTTTCACTTGATAGTCGATAAGAATAGTGAACCTCTGCGATGTCTGGGCACGAGCTGTTAATTCCAAGACAAACGTGCAACCTCTCTTTTTCCTTCTTGAGCTTTTAGGGAACACGCCGAAAATAGCCGAGAAATGGCGACGTCCGGGCTGCGTTTGAACAGGATATGTGAACGTCGTAACGTATTCCTTCCACACAGTGGAAAAAAGGCTGAATCCATCCCTATTGCGGTTTAAATCCGCAGCTTGCATATGCCTGATGAAGCAAACCGGTGCATGTGTGGATATGGAGGTCACGTTTAGGTCATATGGAGATTTTGGGGTCAGGGATGACGGGCTGTTCAGAGGACAAAACTTTATCAGAACAAAACAAAAATAACACCAGTTATAGAGTGAGAGAATCGTAGACGAATGAATCTAGTCCCATATTTTTCACTACCCGATGACACAAGTTATTGGAGTTTGGAATAATTGTCGGATTGAAGCTCGACAAAATGATTGCTGACATAAGAATGTCTTGGCTCAGAAAAAATCCGAAGAGGAAAGGTTTGCAACATCCTATATCATAGCAGTCTACGGATACCACTTGTCCCAGAAACTTGTACGTATAGGACAACGATCAAGGTTTTCTCCCCCAGATAAAATAGACCGGGAGATAGAGATGAATTGATGGATCCTTGAGGTCATTCTTTACCTTGGCCATAAACACCTGTATTTCTTCTTCGCTCCAGCCGAGTATGCGTCCAAAGACTCCGGGGGTGTAAGAGTCAACGAATTTGAGCTCCTGAACAGACTGATATCTCCCAATCTCCTTAAGTTTTGGATCTTTAGGCCACTCGCCAATAGGTATCTGTTTTCCGTTATTGGTATCTATATTTCAAAGCGACATAGCTCATGTAGGAAAATATGACAGCTACTAACCTTGTGAATTTCTTGTTGGATATCCACAAATCCTGCACCTTTCAATTGTTCTTTCCATTGAGGTGCATTATCCAAAGGTTTGCCAAACTTCGCCGCGCCCTTGCATATAGTCTTTATCCAGAACTGGGTATTTGCGGCCCTTTCAGCTGTATCATCATCAGACATGAAACGTCCATAACAAGCCTGCAGCTCAATGTATCCACCAGGGACCAAGTGTTGGAACGCTTGCTGGAATAGTTGATCGTCGTTGGCTATACATCCTTCTAATTCGCGGGCATGTATAAAGTCAAATGGTTTACGATATAGCCATTCTGACTCAAAGTCGTCAACTTCAAATGTACAATTGGGCGGCGTCCCGCAATGGAATCTCACTCTGCAAAGTCCATTGCCCAGATACCAGTCCCGGTACCAAGGTCAAGTACACGCTGGAGATTGTCGCCAATAGGAGCAAGGTATAGCTTTCCCGCAAGTACCAGACTATATATGTGATGTACTAAATCCATTCGGTCTTGCTCTTCGTCGTCATTTGGCTGCAAATGACAGTTAACTTATTTGTAACATTTTTTCACAGGTGCTCTTTGGTAAATACCACTAGATAGGAGCCCGCGCGAAATGCATGGTATCGACGCCCATTCTATAGCGATGTTAGTGCCTAGCAGCACTTCCTCTCCAACACTAACCTCGTATCTAATCAAGCATGCAATTAACAATTAGAAAAGTTTCTAAGCATTGCGGCCAGTTCGTGCATAACCTACCTGTAGTTCACAACGCTCGAGTTCAGAGATGACAGATAGCTAGTAGATCCATCTCTAGAGAAACCGTCAGGTAAGATTGGTCAGGGTTGGCTCTAAACACTCACGAAGCATTGTAGGTAGAGTCATTATCGTGCAAAGCAACCTAGAAAAACTGCGTCAGCATCACTGTACATTACTTGTCCAAGTAATTACTTACATCCACCTGCAAAGGGTTCTCAGCTAATAGACCCTGCAATTGCGTCGCTGGAGTCTGCGGGTCCTGGCCCCGCTGCTGAGCGATTTCTTCAGCCATATGTTGTAGGCTGCTCTTGATAGTTAAAAGCAATAAAGTCCGGGACCGCTGCTAAACGCCAACTCCCCCTTTTATTCTTTTTCCCCACCCCAACTTCGGCCAGCTGTCATCAGGCCATTCTAATACTGACTAGTATACATGCAGCGGGCTGTCAGTCAGACCATGCTCAAGACCAGATCTGGTGGAGTCTAATCCATGAAAGCAACATTGATGCGGCCTTTAAAGAATGTTGTAGACCAATAGGAATGAGAGCCGCCCCTAGTTACCCCACCCCATTCCAATTGTCGCGCAGAGAGTTTGGAGACCAAGCGGAACGCGACGAGGGAAGAGTGTGGGCCGCGTCCCATACCTCGAGCACCTCGATTGGCGCCTGATAGAGGGAGGAGATTTTGGTAACGGTCGGGTTGCGGTTGGGTTCGAACTGCGGCTGGAAGAGTGGTGTTGGAGGGAACAATTGGTTGGGAATGGAACACGTATACCCGTGGGTCTTTGGGAAAACAGGACCCACTCAGAGAGTGGGCGGCAAAATCCTGGGACAGGTGCGAAATCCTGGGACACCTCACTACCCCGCTTCAACACCAAAAGCGTAATTTCACAGCCAAATTGACCCTCTTTCTGTTCCAATCAAGTACAACCCTGTCGATGTGAGTCTCTTATTTTCGCTAACCAAGGACTAGGTGATAATGCCGTATCCCTTCAAGGTCACGCCCGGCGTCCAGGCTGCCCGGCACATCCTGATGGCACGCAACCGACCCCAGCGAAGTGCCCGGGATAAGCCTCTCTCACTTCGTGCCGCAGCCACGGCCTTTGGCACTTCTAAGAGCGATGTTCAACGTCATCTCAAGGCGCTAGATAGGTCAGGAAGACCGGCTTTCAGTGACAGACCCGTCGGCCGGCCAAGGAATCTCGATGACTCTGAGGATCGTGCCCTAGTCGCATATATCATGTGGCTCGAGAGGTGTGGCTTCCCTGCCACTCGTACCCAAGTGGAAGAGGCTGCCAATCTCTTACGGCAAAGTCGCAC
The DNA here is from genome assembly GCA_020740775.1 of Ilyonectria destructans. NCBI lineage: Eukaryota > Fungi > Ascomycota > Sordariomycetes > Hypocreales > Nectriaceae > Ilyonectria > Ilyonectria destructans. Next base: position 162,526 of record JAHEWK010000028.1, read on the forward strand.
GCCTCCAGCTGGCCCTGTGGGTGAAGGGTGGTATCCTCGATTCGTCAGGGATCATCCCGAGCTTCAGAAAAAGAGTCTCGTTCGAGCTCTTGACCGTGACCGTGCCGGCTTCGAAGCTGGTGAACTTGGCGACTTGGAGCACTTCTATTCCAAGCTCTCAGAGGTCATCCAGCGCAGGAATCTTGGTCCTTCTCAGGTATTAAATGCTGACGAGTGTGGTATACGTATTGGAGTCATCCGGGAGCGACTGGAAGTCCTCATCGTCAAGAAGGAGAAGAATACAAGGCATGACGTTGTCGCCTTTGCTAACCGCGAGTCCTCGACTCTCGTAGGCTGTGCCAACGCCGCCGGGACCGCTATCCCTCCATTCGTGATCTTCAAGACCTGGCCTACGGAGTCATGGGAGGTCGACGGGCTAGATGAACGTATCCGCTTTGCTCGATCAGATACCGCCTTTTCCAACGCCGAGATCTCTCTGGACTGGCTTCGTCACTTCAACCGGCACTCATTTTCAAGTCTGACGAAAGTGCAGTCTCTTGGCATTACATTTGAAGACTGGTTTGGCTGCGACGAATTTATGCGAGATCTCGATAATCCTGACTGGATTTGGGACCAGCCCTTCTTCGAAAGACCAGAGGAAGATCGGATTTGGCGACTTCTCATCATCGACGGCTTCACGGGCAAGACCTATATCGAATTTATGGAGTATTGTATCCTCTTTGATATCGAGATATTCGTGCTTCCTGCTCATTCCACTCATCTTCTCCAGCCTCTCGACGCCGGTGTGTTTCAGTTGCTGAAAAGCGCACACCAGAAAGTGCTCCGTTCACACATTCGAGACGGATTTCTCAACTTTAAGCGGTCTGACTTTATCACCCGGTTCCAGCAGATATTCGATGAAGGATTTACGGTTCATAATATCATGAATGGCTTCGAGAAAAGTGGCATATTCCCCGTTGACGGCACGCACGTGATCCACACTCTCCGAGAGAAGAAGAGAGATATCCTCGCTATGTCAACGCCGGCCCTACAATCTCTCCTCCCCAAGGAAACGAGATTTAGTGATGCCCGTGAGGTCTCTCGACGTATTCGTCATAAATACGGCCAAGATTTTAGTTCCCCAACGCGTCAGCGCTTCACCGTCGTCGACGACGTTCTCGCCGAGGCAGTAACGCTCTCCAACTTCGCAGAGACTCATATTAAGTCCCGCCACCAGCGGATCGCCGCTGCGAACAATAAGAGGAAAGCCAGGAGGCCAGTTAAGCCATCAGGTCAGTATCTCAACAGCGTGACCGTCAGGCAGGTTCGGGAGAGTTTGGAGACCTCCACTCAGAAGGAACAAGATGAGGAAATACGCCGGCAAAAGAGAGAGATAAAGAGACTACGAAAACAGCACTTCGAGCAATACAGGGCAGAGTGGCAATCTCAGTGGAAATACGATATCAATAACAACGGCAGGCCGGTACATATCAGCTTTGAAAGGTGGCTTCGGTGGTCAGGAAAGAAGCGAGATGACGACGTCATATCTATCCCTGATCCATCGCCAAGGGCGTCGCCAACACCAGAGGAAAGTTGGTATTATGATACTACGCCTTCCGCCGCAAGTCATCGCTTTTATGAGCGCTTGAGGGAAGCCACCCGCGCCGGGGTTTATCGCAGCCCGCTCCAAGAGATGCCCTTTCCCTTGTCGAGCGATGGAGTCGAATTTCGGATTAGTAACACGCAGGATGAGCCTTCTACTAACAATGACATTATCACAGGTGATACCGACGAGTCAGATGATAACGAAGATGGTATCGCAACGCTTGATTTAACTCAGGAAGCGATAGAAGAGCCGGAATTGCCTCCCCTCCCTCAACCCTCTCCGACACATGATACCTTCACCTCCACATACCACCGAATTATGGGCATTTTACACCCCCCAGAGGCATCACAGGAAAGCTGCATAGTAGCGCTTGGTCTCCCTTCAAGCCCGGAATGAATTGGCCGCTGTGCAAGGAGGCAGCGAGGTGGACTTCGCGATACCGAGGAGCAAGTCGGGAGCATTCAATTAGTCACAACACCACAACACCCGGGCATGGTATAACGGAGATATCTTGGATATAGCATCATCACGCATAAGATACACTGCATGGGAATTTTCATTGAGATTGGGACATAATCCGACCGGCAAAGTGGGAAATTCCCCTTGGCGCACCTCATTTGCAGGTAATGAGGTGTCCCAGGATTTCGCACCTGTCCCAGGATTTTGCCGCCCACTCTCTGAGTGGGTCCTGTTTTCCCAAAGACCCACGGGTAGCCATTGGAGGGCGCAACATTTCTTCCCGCTCAGGCTTGTTGACTGGATAGACACTAGCCCCAAGCCTCAACCAGTAGGGCTGCACTCATCTTAGTGCCCTGCGACTAGCGCCCAACTGATGCCCCATTGGTTTGAGTCATCTCAACGGGTGGAGATAACTGGGGCGGCTCCGCGGTGGAGTGATTTCCCGGAACACCGTTCAGGGGAGGGCGTGGGGTGGCTTACGACACAGTGGACCATGCGGCGGCTCGTCGCATGGTCACAAACTCTAATGTAGGACTGGGATGGTGCTCATCAGCGCCCACTCGTCTCATCAAAATGGCACCTGTCTTGTCGCTCGATCTCCGCTATCTCCCCGCTCGACATGTGAAGCGTCTGTAGAGTACGGCCAAATCGCCGGTGTTCGAACAGTTCGGATCGGCCCTTACCGGTGCGACGACGATTCGGAGTTTTGACAAAATCGAAGATTTATATTGAGAAAGATTGGCAACTATTCCGTGGCGACTTGGTACCCGCGCCTCTTCAACGCTGGCTAAGGGTGGCGTATGGCTGTTGTCGGGTCATCTTTTGCCGGCTTCGTCTCCATTCTCATTCTGCTCACGACCGACACGGACTCGGCCTGGCCGGCATTGCATTGGCCTTTGCCCTAGAGTGCGGTTATAAAGGGTTCAGCATTCATATTGCTGTCGATTCTTTTAGCCCGATGTAATGGTGCGAAACGTGAATGACGAATGTGAAGTGGCGCTTGGACAAGCTCTTCAAGTTTTCTGAAAAGCGGGGTATTTGTGACGAGTGTCCCTCTGGAGGTCCGATAGCCATTCATTTTCCACTTAACACCCACTCAGTTATACCCTTCGTGACGCAAAAAGAATTCACAGCGCCGGTACCAGGCCCTTGCCATGAGTGAAAAATGGGTTGTGACCCTATTATATATTTCCAATTGGTCAAACGCCCGAAACTTGCGGGCGCTCAGGCTACGTGCGCAAATATCATCGTACCAGGGTCTATGCACGACGCTGCACGCGGCGATTTCTCCACTCTGGGGATTCCTCTTCCCCCTTTTTTCTTATTTCCCATGCCGAGAACACGCACACACTTACCCAGTGTCCTCACTGGACGGCAACCATCGACACTTGCCCAACTGCCATCATCCATGTGCTCCTTTGAGTTCAAAGGTCTTGGTTTGCAGAGTCGGATTCATTCTATGATTCATAAAAATAGAATGAAGGTGGATAATGGTAAACAAGATCATTGCTGCGCCTCAGTGCTAAATGGGAAGCTTCCTAGTGGAACCAGCCGCTCTGTGACAGCGCTTCCGTGTGACAGCGCTTCCAAGTCATCAGGCAGACTTGACATCCACCGCCAACAACGTCCTAGAGTCACTCACGACTCTTTGAGTTTCGTAGAGTAATGCACTTGTAGACTCTCGACGGACCGCCCTGGATAGGCCGCACTGAACCGATGGTGAATCTCAGGCCACGCCAGCATCTCCCCGCCCTCCTTTAACTCGATGAGAAGATCATCTTCCTGTGAGGTGTATTTGGCTCTCGGAGCTAAAGCACGCTTGGCCCTGCTCCGCGTCCGTGTCGAGGGTAAATCAACTCGATCCCCAACGGTGCTGCTAGCATACCCATGCTTTGTACAAGGAGTCCAGTCGAACTGTACCTGGAAAGTTGTTTTGTCATTCTCGGTTATGCACTTGAGCGAAGCATTCTCGAGCGGCCATTCCTCAAAGCTGGCGAGAACCCCCCTGACTTCGGTCTCATCGGACGTCGCCTGGGATGACGCTGGGTTGAGGATACTGCTTGCCTGGGTATTCTTCCCCCTCGACCTCAACGACGGTCTTCCCCGACGAGGGCGCTCCACACTAGCTGCTGCATCGCGCAGCAAACCGGCGGAGGATCTCGAGACCTTGCGGCGCTTGCGTGAGCGTCGACCTTCGCCGTCGGAGTCGTCGCCTTCTAGGCCCATCTCTTCGACTTCTGTGTCAGAAGGACAATAGTCCTTATCATGCTACAAATTCGCTCAACCAAGATAGGATTCACTCCCTTAGGACTCGCTGCCCGCGTCGCTGCTGCCATCGTCGTCGTCTTGGACCAATCTATGCACGGCCTGACGACGGGCGCGGCAGCGCGTTGTCGGACCCAGAGGCGGAAAAGGGGGCACCCAGGCTCCTAATGACGATTGGGGTACTTCCTCGGACAATTCATGGGCGTCGGCGTCTTCAGACCGCGACCGCCTTCACAAAGACCACCCAATTTTGGTTAAGGTTCGGCACGAAGCGCAGTGCGGCCCGCATCGCACCAGACCAGGAGTTCCCACCGTGAATGGGATCCCCCCCCCCCTACAGCTGTTGTGGTAGCTCGACGCGTGCTCCTTGGACGCGTGCTTCGAGACGCAAAGGCCGGTCCCCGTACGTGTACGTCTTGTCTCACTGTGGAGAGCTGAAGTACTCGTGTGTACCTTCAGCTGCTCAAGTATGGCTACCTTCGCAGTCTTTCTTTGCATTCGATTGGCCATTGGGAATGCAGGCCAGCTGTCCTGCGTCGCGAGGTCCGCGGAGAAGTCGGGCGAGTTGGTTCTGCCCCGCCAGCAATTTGCTGATTTACGCCGTTTATTATCGCTCTGCTTACTAGTCGACGCCTTTTTGTGACGGCCCTCGCACTGATGCGTCGATGATTTGTTCACTGTGGCTAACGCCATCCAATCGGCAATTCATTTCTTTCTTGCCAGCCCCGAGCAGACGAGGTGCTCCTGGCCACGGAATGGCTGGCCTGGCGGACTTGCTCGCACTGGCCGAGAGAGTTTAGCCTTTACCTGCCATTCCATCTAATGAGTCGGCAGCTCAACAAGGATGGAGGCTTGTGTGTCGATCGCCTTGACTGGTCAGGACACGAAGCTGGCTCTCAACGTCTGACTTCGACCGGAGGCGTAGATTCACGGGGCGGATAGCGGCGCGGCAACCTTCGGTGCTAGCGCCACGTTCAGCCTCGAGACTGCGTGAAAGAGCGAGACAAGGCGCTCGGGTCGGGTTGAAGCACGTCGGCGGCGTGGTCCTTGGTGGGCGAAGAGAATGGAGGCCACCGCACGCGCCTTGTTAGCTCGGCTTGCCAGCCATAACGAACAGTCATGTGGTCAGATACCCGAATCCGTTACTCTCCCGTTCCCTCCGTTTCGAGAAGCGTTCGATACCGCGCGAGATCGACGTGTCAGAGGTCGTCAAGGACTCGGCAACGAAATGGTGATTGTTTCGTTCCCGGGGCCACGCGTGCTGATGGGTCTGCCGCGCTGGATTGGACAGGACGCGCCTAAGACATTTTGTCAGTTTCTCGCTCTTCGCGCCGCTGGTCGACCAGTTTTGCGTCAGAAACACACCGTGTCTGCGAAGTTGGAGCCTAACAAGAGGTGGAACGGTTGGCTGTGGATGCACGCGCGTAGGTGCATGCCCCCATTGGAAGCAATGCGTGGGAGGCTGACACAAACGCGGGGCTGCGGCAGCGGCTGCGTCTGCGTTGCTGCCCAAGACACCTTCCGCCTAGGGCTGAATGCTCGACATCCGCTCAGCCAGTTTCTCCGGGATCCTCGCGTCAACCACTTTCCCGCCGGTGAATTGACACCTCTTTCCCTTTGGAAGACGCAGGGCGTTTGATGCCCTTGTTCAATTGGCAGCTGTCGAGTCGCCGCGAGAAACCCGCATCGAACAGAACCGACCGCAGCCGATCGACTCCCAAGTCTGCATTCATCCTCTCGAAGACCCAGCCGATCCCTTCGCAATGGCTGCACAGATAACTACCGAGACCAGAAATCAAGATGAATACACTGTGGGATGGGTCTGCGCTCTGTCCAAAGAGCAGACCGCGGCGACGGCCATGCTCGATCAAAGACATGCCGATCTCCCGAAACCGCCAAATGACCCCAACACATACACCCTGGGGTCTATCGGAAAGCATAATATCGTCATAGCCTGCTTGCCGAAAGGGAAGATCGGCAATAATGCGGCTGCGGCCTTTGCGGCCCAGATGGTGCGCACATTTCCGTCCATTAAGGTCGGCCTCATGGTTGGCATCGGCGGCGGTATTCCACCCAAGGTCAGACTCGGCGATGTGGTGGTCAGTACACCGGTCGATCAATATCCTGGCGTGGTCCAGTGGGATTTCGGCAAGACGGAAAAGGATGGCATATTCAAACGAACCGGCGCGCTGAACAATCCCCCAAGTGCTCTGCTAACTGCATTGACGAAGTTGGAGACCAACCATGAGATGCATGGATCTAAGATACCCCAGTATCTGGACGATCTGAAAAAGAACTGGCCGAACCTGGTGCCAAAGTACACCCGGCCTGAGTCACTTAAAGATCCTTTGTTCGCGCAAGACACCTCCTATCGCAATCGCGGCAGCTGGGAGGCTATATGCTCAATATTCTGGGACATGATCCTGGCCCTCCTCCAGTTCCTATTAGGCTGGTGGGCTTTTGTTCCCACGGAGCGTGGGGCCGAGCAAGTGGCGAACAGCTCGGTGAGCGCTACGGTTGATAGAGGTCAGAGGCAGCCGGGAGACATGCGTGTGCATTATGGTCTAATTGCGTCCGGTAACCAAGTGATCAAGGACGCCGGATTTCGTGACAGCCTCAACGAGAGTCTTGGCGGGAATGTGTTGTGCGTCGAAATGGAGGCAGCAGGGCTGATGGACTTTCCGTGCATCGTCATCCGGGGCATTTGCGATTATGCCGACTCGCAAAAGAACAAAGACTGGCAGGAACATGCTGCAGCTTTAGCTGCGGCGTTTGCGAAGGAACTTCTTCAATATGTTCAGCCAGGTGATATTGACGGAGAGCGCCCAGTGAGAGACATACTTAGCCAGGGTTAGTTGTTTTTAAGTGAAGCTCGCAACGAGTTCTAATATTGGATGTAGTTTGCGATGCTGTGTCCACAATTCGAGAAAACACCACACATACTCGGGCCAAGTTGGACAGAAAGGAAGATGTTGAGATTCTTGATTGGCTCACACCCATCGACTACGGCCCGCAGCAAAGCGACTACCTTAGCAGACGGCAACCAGCAACCGGGAATTGGCTCCTTGAGTCGGACAAGTTCCAGGGTTGGCTAGATACGAGCAAGCAGACGCTGTTCTGCCCAGGCATACCCGGGGCTGGAAAGACGATCCTAACGTCAATCGTAGTCGATTTCCTCAATTCAAGGTTTGACAACAACTCGGAGATCGGCATCGCATACATCTACTGCAACTTCCGGCGGCAACACGAGCAGAATATTGGTGACTTGCTGGCAAGTGTGCTGAAGCAGCTGACTCAATGCCGGTCTTCCCTACCTGAGAGCGTCAAAAATCTCTACGACCAGCACAAGACCAAACGAACGCGGCCATCCCTCGACGAAATCTCAGGACTCCTTCAGTCCGTAGCGGCGATGTATTCGAGAGTCTTCATCATCGTTGACGCTCTTGACGAATGCCGAGCATCCGATGGATGCCGGACGAGGTTCCTCTCGGAGCTTTTCAACCTTCAGACAAGGCACGGGACAAACATTTTTGCGACGTCGAGATTCATTCCAGAGATTATGGATCGCTTCGAAACCAGCTTATCAATAGAGATTCGTGCGAGCCCAGACGATGTGGCAAGATACCTAGAAGGTCACATAGGGCAGCTACCATCTTTCGTCCAGCAGGACCGACATCTGCAAGAAGAGATTACGACGGGTATCTCAGAAGCTGTCGATGGAATGTACGTTCTCGTAATAGGAAGAGTAGCGCAGCCGCTGACGATCCGCAGGTTTCTCTTGGCACAACTCTATCTTGGTTTACTTGGCGATAGGCTGACACTAAATAATATCCGAAGCGCAATGGAGACTTTCCGGAAGCAAGGTCAAGGATTAGGCGAGGATCAGAAGGATCAAGTCCTCGCTCGTGCGTACGAACAAGCCATGGAGAGAATCAACGGACAGATGCCAGGAATGAAGACACTTGCGATGAAGGTCCTATCATGGATCACGTGCGCGAAGAGACAGCTTACTACGTCAGAACTTCAGCATGCCCTCGCAACAAAGACGGGAAAGTCTGAGCTTGACCATGGGGACCTGCCGCACATCGGAGACATGGTCTCTGTATGCGCTGGACTGGTAACGGTCGACGAAGAGAGCGGCATCATCCGGCTGGTTCACTACACAACGCAAGAATACCTCAAGCGGACACGGGAACGATGGTTTCGGGACCCAGAATCTGTAATCACGACAACCTGCGTTACATACCTCTCATTCATCATCTTTGAGACCGGGTTCTGTAAAACGGACCACAAGTTTGAGGAGCGATTGCGGTCAAATCCGTTCTACGATTACGCCGCGCACAACTGGGGACATCATACTCTCAAGGATGTAGCATCAAGTCAAGTGGTCATCAGCTTTCTCAAGAGCAAAGCTAAGGTCGAGGCATCGAGTCAAGCGCTGATGGCCGCCAAAAAATACTCATCACACTCAGGTTACAGTCAAGAGGCTCCAAGGAATTTGACGGGACTACATTTGGCAGGATGCTTTGGAGTGAGCAAGGCCGCAGATACACTCCTTAGACTTGGACATAGTCCAGATCTGAAGGATACTTACAGCCGAACGCCGCTGTGGTATGCTGCCCAGAACGGACACGAGGCCGTCGTTAAGCTACTGGTAGCAGCGGGAGCCGATATCAATGCCGCCGCCGCTACTGGATCTGGAGGACGGACGGCGCTCGACGCAGCCGCTGGGGGAGGCCATCTAGAGGTTGTCGAGAAGCTGCTGGCAGCGGGGGCCGATGTCAATGCCGCTGCTGCTGGAGCTTTTGGACGGACGGCGCTCCAAGCAGCCGCTGGGGGAGGCCATCTAGAGGTTGTCAAGAAGCTGCTGGCAGCGGGAGCCGATGTCAATGCCGCCGCCGCTGCTGGAGATGATGGACGGACGGCGCTCCAAGCAGCCGCTGAGCAAGGCCATCTAGAGATAATAAATCGACTGAAGGCAGCAGGTGCTTTAAGGTAACAAGAGTATAATCATACGGCCACTATGGTACAGCTCTTTTTTGCGTCTCGTTGTGGAAATCTTCTTGGCGTTCAGGAAAGAGAGGGCGCAGGTGCCTCCGACGCAAGGCTGAAGACCAGAAAGAGGCGAAGAGGGAATGAGGAGGGACCGATAGGTACGAGAACCCCTTTCGCCTGTAGTGATGAACCTAATGTGTCTGGCAGCGAAGCATTTGAAAGAGGGGCCCTTTACAGACTCGCTTCCTACGCTATGGAAGACGGGCTACTATATCGAGGGGCCATTAGAGATCGGATGGAAAGAGAGACTTGTTCGAGAGGAGGAGTACAAGATTTCCTTTGGCACCTCCTTACAGTCAATCAAAGTACCGAATGTCCAGCAAGGGATGGGATTTGATGTACGCCACTGTCAGCAACTCTGATGATCTCATCGTCAAGGGTTGCGTTAAGGTTCCATCGGAGTTCGGACACAGTGCGACGGAGACTGAAACGGATCTGCAGGTTGATACGGATAGGGCAGGCAGGGAGAGCGTCGAACTTGGGTTGGGAACGTCGGGTCACCCGGATGACGATCATGAAGGAGAGACTAGTAGATGAAACCTGTAGGCTGACCAAGATGAGCTAATCACTTCTCAACATACTGCAGATCCTAGACTGCTTTGTGAGCCTACGGTGATTTAGAGGTGAAGTTCACTGAGAGCTATGCAAGTGACTCCGTTACATGAGGAGGCCGCTGAAGAACTTCTCCTCATGACAGCTGCGAGACCGGCCTATGCCAACACAACCAATATTTCCGAGTCTGCAGGCGAAGCAAAGGCGAGAAAACAGGTACTGCGAGAGCTTGGGTATCTCCCAGCGGCGATATCTGTTGTCGGTGGCATCCTCCGCGGGTCTTTTGGCTCTCCCCAGATAAGTTGCGAGACGTATCTTCAGCGCTGCGACGAAGCCAGAGACGAAGACCTCGAGGAGAGACCAATTCTTTCCAATTATGACTCAGTTTGGAGAGCATTTGAGATTTGTTTTCAACATTTTCTTTCTGAGCAGACCACCAATTCCAGACGGGCGACGCACCTTGCATACTTTGTGGCCTCCTTCGATGACGCATCGAATATCAAGGATATCGTCCAGCTGTATCGCCAGGCCGCTCGTCGAGTAGATCAAGTGAAAATCAACAGCGAGAGTACTGGCTCCACGGTCATGAGGGAACTTCGTTTCTTGGATCACAGCTTCTTCCGACGCTCCTTTGACAAGTTGGTATCGGCCAACTTCATCACAGGGAACTGGTCCAAAGGCGGAGATGATTACGTGCCCTACATCGAGATGCATTCTCTGTTTAAGAGATGGTTACAGCGGAAACATACAGGACAGATCGACTGCCTCCTCCACCCGAAACTGTGGCTTCTGGGTTTCGGCATGTGTAGGCAACTGGAGCAAACTGGCGTTGAGACGGACCGACACAGTTCGCTCAAATCTGAACTACGAGCAAGTATGGCGACCCATTGGGAGCATTTGTCTGGCAATTCTGTCCCAAACCACGAAGCGGTGGTGCCCTTTGTTTTGGATGCTATGCGTGGCTTGGCTCAGTCAATTGAGCATTTACCGGTCAACACCGAACAACAGCCTGGCTTGGCTACTTATTCGGATACCTTACAGGACTCCATGAGAGGGGTATATGACGAACGGATCAACGCTATTGACTGGAATACATTATTCGACGAGTTCATCGAACAGTTGGAGGATCAGGTCGAATGGGCTGTCAATGATACAACGGCAGACTTCCAACTGAAGGACTTTTTCCTTCGAACACTGGACGAATGTGGGTGTCTACCAATTGCGTTCAGGATCGCCGCTTCGGATGAGCTTCAACTAGGTGGACAAGTTGAGCTCATTGGGGAGCTTAAGAACAATCTTGTCCTTAATATCCAATCCTTGTTGTCGGCTTGTTTCGGTTCAGAAGAGATCGAGGAAGTCGCCAATATGTGCCATGTGCCCCACAACGAGCGTCGGAGTATAGGTGAAAAATGGGTGACGAGATGGTCCAAGGATGTATCAGCGATAATTAAACGTGGTTTTGACGACGCTTTCAGCACTGTTTGTCGGCACGGGATTGCCCCCGGACCTCCCACACCGACCACGGAGACATCAGGGACAGGACTTGCGACTCTGTTTGCCGGTTTTTCGACATCACATCCAAGAAATATATTCTTTGCTACCCTTCGGCGGGTTATCACTGCCCTTACTGAGGAACTATTAATCGACTCTGGCGCCATGGATGTACTGGAGACGAAGCATACGGAAATCAGGGACGCATGTGAGAGGGCTATCCGGCGAGGACTTGCGGATCGAGCTGCGGCAGTTTTCTATTTTGAGCCTCTTTCCTCGGAATCAGATCAGAATACGGCATTCAGCATGCTTTGGCAACTGGCATGGGGTGGCCGTGTGGCAGGTGGTCTTGCCGACTGGGTTGGATCAGTGGTGATGGATTCCATATCACAAGATCTCCAGGATGCCAGTATCGAGGAACTGGAGCGTTTCCTGTTACCTCACTGCCTATCTATTGCCCCCCAGCTAGCTGAAAGTATTAAGCGTGACTCGGGTGCTAGAATTATCTTCCTTAACTGGATCAGTTCGGGCTGGGTTGACTTGCCCGATGACGAGGCGAGGGGTGGAGACGCACTACCAGGTAGCGGGGGCCTTGGAGGGAATATTCATGAAGCATTCGGTATTGTTCGGGTTCAAGCTGCCGATGCAATGCGAGCTGTCTACGTTGGTAGCCAAAAAGCTTCGTCCTGTGAAGCAGTACGTCGCGCGCTCGGGGGTATCTTTGATTGTCGCCGAGCGCTCCACCACGATATCATGAGACGCCTTGCGAGACCGGGGCTGGATGATAGAACGGGAATTGGACCATTCTTTGCCAAAGTGTTCCTGGAAGAATGCGACAAGGAGCTTGCCACGATATATTCCGTGCTAACAGATGAGACCAGTTTAGCCAATAAGGAGGAACTGGAAGGTCTGCAGCAGGTTGAAAGGAACTGGAAGATGCAGAAAGATGACTGATTTCGGTAGTTTGCTTTGTTGTCTAGGATATGGAGTAGTTGAGCAGAGGAGAATTCATCATCATATGGAGATTTTGGGGTCAGGGATGACGGGCTGTTCAGAGGACAAAACTTTATCAGAACAAAACAAAAATAACACCAGTTATAGAGTGAGAGAATCGTAGACGAATGAATCTAGTCCCATATTTTTCACTACCCGATGACACAAGTTATTGGAGTTTGGAATAAGGGTAAGGATTGAAGCTCGACAAAATGATTGCTGACATAAGAAAGTCTTGGCTCAGAAAAAATCCGAAGAGGAAAGGCTTCGACCCACTGTAAAGTCTTGGCTCAGAAAAAATCGTAAATGGAATAGTGCGATCGAAAAGTCTTGGCTCAGAAATATTCAAGAAGGGAATAGCTCGGTGGCTACCCTTGCGTACTCCGTATCTTATCACATTGTAGAAACCATCAAACTTTCCTGCCTCGAGGAAAGCAAATGCCGAGACTGCCCGTCATTATTTTGCTGACTGCATTCTACACCGCTATGACCCCTGAGAGCCAAAATTAGCAGACCAGTAGCTCAGTCATTTCATCTATATACACCCATGGATTGGTCTCTTGTTGGGGACGGACCAACCCAGTCGGCCAAAGAACAAGCCGCAAAATGGCTCTGGTTTGGAGTTCTGGCTGAGCACGGTGTCCTAGTTGTCCTGGCTGGATCATGGAAAGCGGCGAGTGGTTTCGAGCCGCTACGATTGGCCACCAGTTGGGGGCGAGTTGGACTTGGCCAACAGATTTGGTGCTAGCGGTTTGGTCAACATCATCAATCAGCTCAGCTGGGTTCCCTTGACACATTTGTTAACATTCTATCCAACCCACAGGGTCCTCTCCGTGTCACTTCCGAAGTCCCTCTTTCCTGTCTTTTGCGCGTCTACAAGTTGCGTCCGGGGTTGGTCTCGCCACGCGGTCGCGTCTCTTGCAGGCGTCCGGCTTTCGACCATGGGTTCGCCTGACCGCATTTCCCCTCCCCAACGTCATCACGACGACGACTGCGTCGTTCCCTGACAACAATGGCCGGATGCCAGATAGCCCACCTTCAGCAAAGATGCCCGGTCTCGGGGACCTGCCGTTAGGGAGGGATTGTGTCGAAGTAGCCCCTGTTCGGTCGTCGCTGATACCAGTACGGGAGCCCGGCACGTAAATCGGCGCCGTATTCACTCTCCCAGATGTCCGCAATCTCCCTTGCAACCCCGTCGCTCACATCGCTCCACCCCGTGCCGTTGGTATCGTCTTCATGTCTCGCCAGTGTGGTTATGTCGAAGCGGTGCCCTGCCCATAACCCTCTCGAAATATTCGTCGTATCGTTCATACCGACAGATGAGGATGTTGACCAGCAGATGCGTGACAAGACAACTTCGCCGAAGCCCAAAACATCGATATTGGGACCATGGATGTATCTCGGTTTCAGAGCGATGTCTTCCGAACGGACGAACTCCTTTGTCGTCAGGTTTCGAAGAATCCACGGCTGGTCTTGGGGCATGTAAGTCGACTTTGTAACGAGTATCTCCGAACGTCTTGCCTGAAATGCTGGATCCTGGTGTTTGGCCCGGTCTCTGCAATGAGAATATATGCGTAACGACTCCGCCCCTAGATCGACGACCTTTTCCATGTTGGAAACGCTAGGCAAGGCGAAGTGGTAAAGCGTGAATGGCTGATTACACACCACGTATTCGATATAGTCGTCGTCGACCAATACGTTAGTTGTCGTTTGCTGCAACGTATCCAGCTCTTCGACCGAGAACAGGCCGGGAGGATAGTCACCCGGTTTGACGTCTTCTCCCACGCAAACGATGTTCTTACCCGCCCATCGCCCTAGGAATGACATGTAATAGGCGTGGATGTGATCTCGAGCGAAGGTCCAGAAGTATTGACTCGCAAGACCGAGGCAGATGACGTCCTCGATGAACTCGATGTGATCAAAGACAAGTTGATGAACTTCCGGGGGGAGATCGGAAAAGGTGAGAGCATCATTACCACCTTGGGTTTTGGCCCGCTTGTGGTGTCGTGGGGAGCCGGCAAGCACTTCGCCGTCGACTTTGCGCTTCGCTTGTCCGCCCATCTGGATCTCCTGGAGCGAGTCGCCAGAGGCCGTTTGGGTGGCACAACGGCCATTTCGGGACTCTGCTGGTATAGATGGGGAAATCTGCGGCCGAACAGGGACGGCGAGGAGGCCTACGAGCACCTCGGCTGACCCGTCAAAGAGCAAATGTCCGAGCTTGCGTCCCCGAGGCAGGGCCATCTCCGCTCGGGGCGCCCCGAGTCGAAATTTTTGCACCATCCCAAAAGGATAGGTAGGTCCCCGTGGGTCGAAACATGAATAAACTCCGATCCGAACAGATGTAGGAGCCGGCGGGGAAGGGAATAAAAAAAGAAATTAAAAAAAACCCCCCACAAAAGCCCTACAGCGCGAGTGACGCGGGGCAGTTTGGTAATCACACAAGAGTACACCACTTCGGCTAAAAGTCGGCCAAACGAGATATGTCCCACCGCGGGAACGGCGACGGCACGCGAAGGGACTTCGTGCGGATAGCGTTGGGATGCCGGCGGGTCGAGCGACTTCAGCGTCCCTCTCTTGCGACACGCAAGACTCGATGATGTCCTTTAGCGTCTTCAGAACGTCGCCCTTCAGCGACGCGATCCTCTTGGCCAATGCATTGCCACCCTGCGGTCTGCTGAATCTGGCCCGACATGGGATGGTCGTGGTTATCTGCTCGCGCTCCGGACGTCTGCGCTTGTGCGACATCTACGGCCATTCGGCCGGCCTACGAAACCAAACTTTGCCTAAGCGCCTACCCCCTCCCGATGGGACGGGTTGGAGCTGTCTCGTGTAGGCAGCTTCTCAGCAAAGCAATCCTGCATGAGATGCCCGAATGCCCGAGGTGGCTTAGGATTCTAGGACGGTCTGCGCCCTGCCCCGGGACTAGAACTGCCCCAAACGGGCACGAGCCGCCCACAACCTTCCACTACGCATCGCTTCCGTCACGGCCGTGTGCCCCGGACCACGGACTCTGTCGCGGACTGTGACCTGGTTGGCTGGTTGGTTTATTCCTGCGGTTGCAGCCGCCATTCAGCAACTATGTCCGGTAGCAAATACTCTGGTGACAGCCGAAGCTTTGCCGAGGTGACCCCGACTAGCCGAAGTGTGAAGAAGTGGACTGTGCTGGTTTGAACGGGTCATACTCGGGATCGGGCAAAAGATAATGTGACCGAGCAGGGACGGCGAGGAGGCGTACGAGTACCTTGGCAGACCCATAAAAAAAACCAAGCTTGCCTCCCCAAGGCAAGGATAAGTTCTCTAGGGGCGCCACGAGTTGAAACCTCTGTCCCATCCCGGCGGTTGGATCCCATTGGTTGAACAGAGTGAACGGCGGATGAAGAGGATTCAGCAGTATTGTAGTGTCCCGTGGCGCGTCGGCTCTGGCGAACTGCAGTTGCACCGCCGGAGGTGCTGGCCCATGGGCAAACGAACACGGGCAGTCGTGGTTGTGTCAACAATGCAAAGAGGGCCGAGTTTTTGATTGGTCTGTCGAAACTTTGTTTTTCCGACTCGGTTGTCGGGTCGGGGTTTCTCCGAGTGCCCGTCCAGCCGTCATGAAAACACGCGACTCGCAACTCTCCTTCACCACTACCCCCACGCGCGCGGCAAGGACGGGAGCAGTCGCCATGGCGGGTCAAAACCGCTCAAAGGTCATCAAAGAACATCCTATTGGAAATGGCCTCGACTCCTTCCGTGCTTTGTTCAGTTCGATCTGTGAAGACAGGAATATCTCGCGAGTTCCCGACGCTGTAGAGCATCTTGGTCGAGAAGGTACTCTCCCTACTTTCGGGTATGCTGCAAGGCTTGTCTGACTGCCATATAGATTTCCAAAATTGCGTCCTCATCCTTCTCTCAGCGTTGCAGATCCATCCAGTGGCTCGACTCCTCCGTTCCGGCAGCGGCATATCACTCTTTAGTGAGCTGTCGAGACTCAACGCGTTGATCACATCTGATGATTTCGATTTCGACCGTATCAAGCCGCTCGTAAGATCGGCCCTCACCGACATTCCGGACGATAAAGTTATCTGGAATAATGTCTACGACGCTGTCACAGAATCCACCCCGCCTCCCCGACCGATACCCTCGTCGATCCAACAAACGCCGCTGAGTCAGAACACGAGCGGCCTCGTGAACTCGTCGGAATTCCGCCAGAATGTGGACCCGATACTTAAGTTGGAGCTCGAACGTCTTTATGTTGGACTTCCCAATTTCCACAAAACCTTCTTTGGAGACTCGCCAGACCTCGACATGGTATCTGAGGCAGTCTTCCGGAAGTGTACCGAGGGCGAGAATCCACTCTTCAAGGAGGGGTGGAATGGATGGCCGGCAGGTGCCAAAGAGAGCGACGTGCTGACTTGGTTTGGCGGCTTAATCCCGAAGCTGGAAGCATTCGCAGGCGACCGCATTTCGACTCCGGCGGTTCGGCGAAAGCTGTTGGCGCAGCCGAGGACACCGCTAGTTGGCTCCACAGGCAAACGCAGCATGGATATCGGCTTCGTCAATAGCGACATCACATATAATCCTGACTCTGAGGATTCGAGATATCGTTGGTCACACATCCTCGTTGCTGGCGAACTGAAAAGCAACCCGAAGGCGGACACAGCATCGATTGCATGGATTGATCTCGCAAGGTATGCGAGAGAGGTATTCGCCGCTCAAGACACCCGTCGCTTCGTCTTGGGCTTTACTCTCTGCGGGTCTCTAATGAGGGTATGGGAGTTCGACCGGCTCGGGGGGATCGCCTCCGAACAGTTTGACATCAACAAGGAGCATGGTGGGCTACAGTTTGTGACGACAATCCTGGGGTTTCTGCGGATGAACGAGGAGATGCTTGGGTTTGACCCTACCATTATAACATCCGGCGACCAGCAATATATTGAGATCGAACGAAACGACAAAATTGAGTGTCTCATCATTGACGAGGTCATGAAGCGAGCACGTTGCATTGCCGGCCGGGCGACAACCTGTTGGAGAGCACATGGTAAGGAGGATCCTCAGACGCCGCTTGTTATCAAGGACTCATGGCAGTACACGGATCGGGCCGAAGAAGGCGAACTCCTCCGAGAGGCGACTGAGAAAGGCGTGGCTAATGTTGCCCGATATTACCACCACGAGACTGTTTGCGTACGCGGTGCTGATGACGACATTCAGCAAAACATTCGAAAGGGGCTGGACATCACAACAGCTACGAATTATCGACTAGGACGTGCGATGTTGCCGTCAAGTGCAAGTGCCTCCAGTGTTTCTCGCCAAGGGCGAGGCACCAGTGCTGGTATGAAGCGGCCATCCAGCGAAACTGACGCCGCCGTACCGCTGAGCAAGCGACCCTGTTCAGCATCTCCGACAAAAGTCAGCATCGACACGTTAGCAAGCCGGATACATCGACGTGTCATTCTTCGTGACTACGGGAAACCGATCTACAAGGCAAGCTCTCGAGTGGCTCTGCTTACCGCGCTGGAGGGCTGCATTGACGGCCATCATTCCTTGCACAAGGCGGGCCTTCTCCATAGAGACATCTCCATCAACAACCTCATGGTGAATGAGGACGAAAAGAACCGTTCCTGGACAGCCTTCTTAATCGACCTGGACCTTGCTATAGCGCAGCAACGAGAGGCTACATCGGGAGCAAAGGGAAAGACTGGAACGAGGGCGTTCATGGCTATAGGAGCGCTGCTGGACGAAGAGCATTCCTTCATGCACGACCTTGAGTCCTTTTTCTGGGTGCTGTTCTGGATATGTATTCACTACAACGGCCCGGACGATGGCAAACCGGTTCCGCGATTTGAAAAATGGAATTATGTGGATACGGATGAGTTAGCAGAGTTGAAGAAGGGCCAGGTTTCCCATGAACGAGACTTTATCAAGACTACAAGGGAGTACTTCACGTCACACTACCAGCCGTTGATACCCTGGGTTAACAGGTTGCGAAAGGTGGTGTTTCCCAATGGCAGGAGATGGGAGAAGGAAGACGATCAGTTATATCTGCGGATGAATGGTATTCTTCGGGAAGCTCAAAAGGATATTAAGGTGGCAAATGTGTAGCTTGGTGGCACTATTGATCGCGATTGGCCTAATGCAACGAGGCAAGTTGAAAGACAGGTGGTCTATGTAGTAATAGTCTCCTATATACTTTCCGCATCATCCGTGTGCCTTCCAGTGCCGAGCGGTTGGTCGCATAATTGTCAAATCTCGGCGATGCAGTCCGGCCAGCATCCATTTCAGCGCCACCGCTATTGCTGCGAGTTCCGCTGTGTACGGGTTCTGTTCGTCTCTGGATCCGAGAGTGACCGAGTAGCTGGCCAGCATCTCGCCTTACAGACAGCGGACACCACGAGAAGGCCTGCAGCCTCGTCCCAATGCTCTTTCAAGCAGTATCCGGCGTGCCCGCCGGAGGAGGCTTGTACCGTTTGTACAATTGCTTCTTAGATAATTTTCATCAATTGAGTGGTGCCAACTCTAACCATGTGGAGTTCGCTGTCTGACAAAAGGCCCCAGACCCCCGAGTTCGATGTCACCAACCGGGACCCACAGCGCCGGGCCAGGCTTTCTATCCATACACGTATGGAATAAGTTAATCCATATGGAACTTCCATACGCCATATTCCATATTCCATACCAGATTGCTCTATTCCATACGTATGGAAATACACCGGAAGAATGTTAATTCCGGTGTGGTCCACTCCAGAGCGACGCCATCGTCCAAGCCACTGATTTCCGTCAGCAACAAAACATGTCGTGTCGTTATCGACCGGTCCCGCTCGCTCGACGGCTCCGAGAAGAACATCAACAACAATACCGTTTCTCCAGAACGGCCGTCGGTATCCATTCAGTAGCAACCTACTATGTCCGCCGAGTCAGAGCGTGTCTTTTCTGGTGCACGACTTACAATATTCTAGCGTCGATGTCAGCTAGGAAGTCGTACACTTTGAGAGGGGTGAGTGCATGAAGAGCTGGAGGGAGCGCCGGAGCCTCCACCGCCTCCGCGACCGCGACCGCGACCGAAGCCCCCAAAGCTGCCTTGATATGCACCTGGATGGCCACGGCCTCTTCGGCCCCCTCTAGGTCCTCGTCCGCGATCCGACATGTCGCAGCCTGTTTACTTTTCTAATTTCTGTTTCGGAAGTTCATGTGAGATTGCTACAGCGATTGCACTGTGTCAGACAATTGGCTCCACGGGGATCATTGATGGCACCAGTCAATTGATGAGAATTATCTAAAGAACAAAAGAAATTGAACAGCCATGTGTTCGGGTACAGCTATTTAAGCTCATGTCGTTCGGATTGGAGTACTTGGTGCGACAATCCGGATGTAAAACCGGATACACGACTCCAAGGTATGGGCCGCGTTTCACATTGCACAGTGGAACCTGGTGGTCATATGCGACAAACTGCCATAGTATAATGGGGTCGAGATATTGTCATACCGGTAGAGGTTAACAAAATAACTCAAGGCTCGGTTTCTTCGCGCGGTGCGCAGAGTGATACCTACCAAACAACCAATCAAAGGCTCACACGGAAATGTACGCGTCACGCGTGCATCATGAGGCGCATCCGTTGGTTTTTGATTGATACCTGTCGCACTCAGCGTGCTTAAAGGGTTAAAGTGAATATGATGAGTAGCAGCAAATGTGTTGATTGATTGTTGTCTAAGGTGCGGGGTACTCTAACCCACAGGTTTTACTTGAAGCACGCAGCTGGATTATTAAGTACAGTTGTTTCCTGAGGCTCGTTGAGATTATGCCTGGCCTGCGACACCGCGCTTCTTAAACGGGACGTCGAAGCGAGCCGCCCCATCTTCAAAGGACATCTCATGTTCCTGCTTCGTCTTCATTCAAAGGCATCACATTTCTTCAGATCCGCCCAAATCAGCCCAAAGATGAGTAGCGACCACGAACACGCTGCGGCCGTGCAGAAGCTGATCGAGGGTAGGTGTATATCTTCATGACAGACTCTTCGATGCTAATTCCATAGCGAATTTACGATTGCTGTTTCCTCGACGTCAAGTTGAGATAGTGACGTGTATCGATAAACAATTCACATATGCTTGCCTGGTTGTGATGCCTGGTCCTCATGAGCTACGGCAAGAACCTAGAGTCCTATACAAGGGCCGCCCAGAGTTTGGCTGTGGGGCGGAAATTTGGAGGGCGTTGGCGAGCGTTTTGGTCAAAACACAGGAGCTACTGGGTACATATGACATACCCCATGAGCCTGAGTCAGACCTGACGCAGGAAGGGACCGAAGAGTGAGCTGTTGACGCAGAATTTCATAGATGAAGGCACCTTGTGTATTTCATAATTGCTGGGAACTGTACGAACGTGACACATGAAGAGCCACATCCCATATAAGCTCAATTCAGCTTGTGGCAGTCCCACCTCCGAGTGTGGACTGGCTGGAACTGGGGCGGGTTCGGGACAGATGAGATCTATTCCAAACATCTCGGCGTACTAGATTCGTTTATGGCTCCATTGATGTACCATCATTGGTTGACGCACTTACCTCTAATCTCATTTTCTTCTTGAAGTTCAGTCCTTATTTTCCGTGAAAGCTCACATTTCGGCATTTCATGACGTGGGTCAGCTTGCTGGCATATCTTCACACTTAGCCGCGACCATTATGAGGTCATAATGAAATGTGTACACCTTCAGGTTTGGCAGCCCATTCCTGGGACGACCTCATATCATGAGGATAGTGATAGAGCTTGATTGATGGTTTTCGGCTTTGCATGCTTGCTCTATTCAAGCTGCCGTTCTTGTCGGGTGTATCTTGGTTACCCTACACATATCACCTGTCACAAAAAAGCCTGACCAGGTGCATTCACGCTCTATCCCTTATACTGGGAGAAAACGTATTCATGCTAGTCTTTCACCGATTGAAAGTCGCAAATAAGTAGCATTTAGCCTTTGGGCGAGCTTTGATGGTTGTTAGAGCCGCATTCGAATTTGACATGAGGGGCTATGAGTAGAATCATCGCATATGGAATGTAATCGTCAGAATGTCGTCAGTGGGTCCGCGATTCCCCTCCACACCCTCGTCAACCCCAGGAAAATATCCGGCCACAATTCATACTGCAGAGGTTGGAGCATAGAGTAGCAAATTGGTGAGGATGAAACTACACAGTCGACCTGGGAATACCCTTTTCCTAGTCTCGATCCGTGTATTTTGTAGGCTAGTCACATATGATGCATATCCGAGATCGAGCCTCTGCAATTTACGTAGTCCCAATTGCGTGACTGGACATGTGTTGCTATCATAGTTCAAACGCACGATCGCTGTTATGAATGATACTCATGGAAGGACCTCAGCACAGCCGCGGTTATCAAACCCCGAAATCCTCCAATAATGCCCCATTATACATAGGCTCCCCATATACCACCTGCGTCTGCAGTACAACGACTGGTAGTGCATACGCCCCAAAAGCTTCGATTCCGGAGTCGGGCTGCTACTCCCTAAGGCTCGTTCTGTTCCGTTTTGAAAAACTTCACGGTATAGGGGCCAGCAAGGCTACCTTGGCACAAGCCGCGGAGCACGTCCCAAACGCGCTGTTGCAAGCGACGATGGTTGCTGGGGCTGTAGCTCCGATGGTAGCGCCCCAGGTGTACCCGGCTGCACCGTAGCAAGCCATAACGACACCAGCGCAACCGGCTTGACAGACACCGTACGCGACAGGCCCCGCGGAGGCAGCCGTCGAGAGGATGGCAAGGGTGGGGACAGGGGATAAGAGCTTCATTTTTGATGTTGCTGTCTTGATGGAATGTCTTTTGGTATGCGATCTGGGTTCCACAATCCTTTCAAGTATAAGGAGAATTGGGTCACGCCCGTACGAACAGAGCTTGAACCTATAGAATCTCGTTGAGGTTGTGTGTTGTTTAGATTGCAGTGTAAAAACTGGCCGACTTCGATGTGGGTGCGGGTAAATTTACACCCATAGGACATGCGAATCCGGCTCCCACCAGGTTTGAGTCCGCGGGGACTTAGTGGAATTCACGCAGGCAGTCGACGGAGACATTTTATTTCGTCAAAATTCAAACACATCGATGCATACAGCAATACCTAGATCAAAAGATAGAGAAGAGCGTAATTAATTGATTTATACCAAGAAGACTATTTTTTCCTTACTCTTGACCAAGAAACTCGCAATAGAAGGCATGCATCCCGTTGTTAAGACGAAAGCATGGTCTGAGCTCAGAGAGGCTGCTTACGAAATATCGTTACAGCCCTGTCAATTGTCGTTACACCCTTGTCGTTTGTCTGGGACTCGAACCAATGAGAGCAAGGCTTGGAGCGGACGGTATCCCTGCTGGCTCCACAGTGATGTCCTAAAACAGCTAGCTAGGCTGAATGTAAACAGGAGAGGCAAACCGGTCGCGGTTTGCGCAAAGGAGCCTTGAGGAACGAAGTCGGATATGGTTGATCCCGAATAGAGGCAGAAGAACGTTATATCACACATCAGATGAGTGTAGAATGCAAGGTTCGAACTTTACTCCATAGGCGGGGAAATGGCTTACAGTACCTAGTGCGGGTGGGTCTGTTGGCGACATGTGGATACATCTACTGTAGTTTTACGATGGCACAGTAGAAGAAAGTCAAGATCTATTTTAATAGTGGGTGGAGAATTGTTTTAATATAGAATCAGCAGACAAGGAGATATATCAGCTCAGAAAATGAGGGGTGGGTTGTCGTTGTGTCGCGTGGGGCTTGGTGAAATTTCAAGCGCGGTTCCAAATGGACATTTCAGCGCAGCAACGGTCAACCACAACAATAATGGTAGCAAAAATAGCATTGCACAATAGATAAAACTGTACTTAATCCAACTCACCAATTCATTTTTGTTTGCAAATGTTGGTGCGCACTTTATGCTCAATCAAAATCGCAAATCGGCGTCAAAAGTGAGAACGGAGACCGTGCACCACGATGATGCTTATGTAATCTTGTTGGCACCCCTGTCGAATGCGAACCGACCCTTGGTCGAAATGACCAATGCCATCCAGGCTTCAAGGCGACAGTATCCCGGTCAGAACTCATGAACCAATACGGTATGATTTCGACGACGACAGTATCCTTGCCAGCAAGCATAAGCCAATCTAACTCAGTCTTGACAGCGACAGTATCCATGCCAGTAGCTGTGAACCAATCTGATGGGGCTATGGGAGCGACAGTATCTTCGTCAGAATCCACGAACCAGTCCTGCGGCTTGATGGCTACACTATCCCTGTCAGCATCTGCGATCAATTCGATGGGCTTTTTAACAGCGACTGCATCCTTGCAGGATGAACCGCGATCCTAATTCAACAAGCTACCCTATAGACATTCCACCCGTTGTCGTACACTTCTCTGGGAAGTCACGGGCGAAGTTGTAGTCGTGAAGGAAAGGTGAAGCTGGAGTTGAGAGCAGAGCGGAGTGGCTTGGGCGGGAAAATCAAAGTTGGGCTTCGGGTTGCGGGTTGGGACGTGTGTCGCGAAAGGATAAAATAACACAAAGAAATCAACCAAAAATTAGGCTTCAGTAGGCCATCGATGCATTCCAGTCCAAGGCTGATAATGTCCGAGGTCAAGAGGCAGGAAGGATTGACGAAGGAAACGACTTTCGAAATAAGATAAACTACACACCATTGCACCTGTTATTTCGTGAAATCTCCGCGTTATTCGATTGAGCAAGCCACCCGAAACCAAACTTGGGTCGGCCCTTCCCCCGATGTTTACCCGACAGAATGGTGATTATCGCCCCGCCAACCACGATTTCTCTACCCTCCACAATAAACATTCATTCCTCCAACGACTGTGCCAACTTAAGCGCACTATTCTATCCACAAAGATAGAACTTGTATTTAATCTCAAAGTCTTACCTGACCCTATATACCTCGCACATATCCCAAGAATCAGCACATCTTTATGAACCTCACGCACATTGAGAATTGGCTGAGCGCCATTCCCAATCCTTCAACCTTCGGCTTCTCCCAAGAGCCGACACCAAGCCTGCCGGACGCGACTGAGTCAAAATCGTACAAGGCCACTAATCTTGGGATACCGCAATCCCACTGGGCTCAAATGACGACTCCTCCACCGTCCACTCCGAGTAACTTGGGCGGGAGACGACGCGACGCGTCTCCAACGAAAAGGCAAAGACGCGATTCTCCCCAAACCGACGCTCAATACCGCGACGACTCGAACCTTGCGGCAGATGAAGACGCTACTCCCCGCTCAAATCCTGCGGCGAGGCCTGTAACCCTGGAGCACCAACCCATCCCGTTACGACGCATGAACAACACCCCCAGCTTGCCCCCTTCGCAACCATCCAATGCCTCGAATGGAACGCCGTCCGTGGCCGCATCTGTGCCAGCGTCAGAGCTAGCCAGAAGCAGGGCGAGACGCCCGAAAAGTCCCGTCAAGTCCGGGAACAGCCTGATGGTTATGGAGAAGCCTGTTTACCACGAACTTTTGGAGGATGATGAACTCGATAGGCTTCCCCCAGACGTCCTTCCGTTATTCCTAAGCATACAAGACATTACGATCGAACACAAGAGCTTCCTCCCTTCAGAGATCAAGCAACACCTCAAACCATTGATTCCCCGAGCCAAAGACGACTGGTTTCACCGGCCAAACGACGTGTCCATACCCGATAGTACTTGCAACGCACTTCCATCGCCAGCTGACATGGCTCTTGCAGAGCTAAATACCTTGCGCGAGATCAAAGCCGAGGCAAAGATCTGTCAGCTTTCCGGCGATTCCGAGCTGTCCTGGAACATCTCGGTACATGCGCCCATTTTGAGGCACGCGCTCTCTACACATCCCACAGTCCGCGTCCAGCCGTCCATGTCAGCAAAGATTGCGACTCCATTTGCGCCCCCAACCGGCGGCCGAGGCGGCGGTAGCGTCATCGAGAGCAAGATGATCGATTTCTCCCTGATTCTCTGGCTCAATCGGGGGAGGCCGCATTGTGCACCTGAGGACAAGGTATCGGAAGCTGATGCCCGGCTCATTGGCGCCATCGCGGAGAGAGTCTGGGCCCAGCCTGGGGACTGCCAGACCGTCAATCAGACAATGTTCCCTCCGCTGCAGTTTGCTCCGATCGCATGCAACATCGAGACCAAAATATCAACCTCGAGCGAAGACGCCCAGTTGCAACTTTCGGTATGGACTGCGGCATGGTATGAGCGCATGAGACAGCTTCTCCCAGCGGATGGTCCCATGGTGAGTCTGCCACTTATCAATGTGGTGGGACACGATTGGAAGATCTCGTTTGCCTCCGTCAAGGAAGAGCGCATTGAGATTATTGGAGAACACCTGATAGGGGACACGAGAACGATGCAGGGGCTGTATACACTCATTGCTGCGCTGCGAAGGATTGCGGATTGGATTACAACAACGTATCGGGAGTGGGCAGAGAGAGCGTTCCTGGGAGACGTTTGAGATTAGAATAGTGACGAGAAAGAATTTACGAAGTTTACGACTGCGAGATTATTATTACGTCGTAGGGCACTCGTCAACGCAATCTCACGTGGCAGGTACTCTCTATCTTCTAAAACACCCACGTGAACGAAGGCAAGTCTATGGAGAAGGCCAGAGAGAAGGGGACGTTAGAGTTGCTAGGTTAGAGTTATGCGTCGCGCTAGACGACCTGGGGCTGGATACCCCGAGTCCGGAGGCAGAAGAACCAGAGCGCGGGCGCACAAGAAAACGCAAGCATCTGGAGAGTTATTGGGGAGCATTTGAGGCTGGTGATGAGTACAAGGGAACGAAACGGGTCAGTCTTCATACAATATGAGCTTATGGAGGAGTTTGGTCGCCAGTATTGGTTCAATGGGCCTTATTTCCAGTGATGGCCAAACGCTAAGATCCAGCCATACGGCTTGGTAGGGCTGAACGGCGACTTGAAAGTGTTCCGGCGAGACAACTACAATCTACAAGTTGTGATCTTGCGTCTAGGACATCAGCGAGGCGTCGAAGCGGCGCGAAGACGAGCACGAGCGCGAGATTGAATAGAACAACGCACTTCATTTCCTCAATTTGCAGTTGCTTTTAATGCACCTCATAGAATGTCCGATGAGATCGACACCTGGTGGCTTTCACTGTACTCTGCTGGCCTGACAAGGCCATTGCGGATGATTGACTACGGTATCACCATCTCTGGTTGTAGTGAGAAACGTGGGCGGTCGCGTACATTGCAGCAACGACTGGCGAGTCGTCCTGAACTAGCAATAACATCAAACAATCGACCACATTCATCAACCTGAACTCCAAACTTAGCCCATCGCCGTTAGCATTGAAACCAGACGGTTAACCGCCCTGAAAAGGAAGCTTGTGTGCAGCTGGCGTCTTGTAGAGTCGAGACCAGTGTCAAACGACATTCCGCTCCAGCCGAGGTGGCGTCCCGACCCACATGGGCACCGTTGTTGTGTATATAACTGGGACCTTCGTCCTCTTGACTTGGGTAGTGGTCAAGGCCAATTAACTCTTAATAACCCTCACATGCATGGCATCTTCCTACTCACTTTGACACAGACATGAGCCAAGTACCCCCCCCCCCCCCCCCCCATTATATCAGCGAGGAGTTGGGTTTCTGGGAGTTCCACCTCGGCTTCAGCGCAATATCTCTTGGGATGTGGTTATCCTGCTAAATTCATGAGATCCCACAGCCACCTATTTCCATCTTGTATGCGAGATAGCCCTTTTCCTCCTCAACTTCCTTCGCATGCTAACATCGCAGGCGGCCATGGGAAGATTACCTCGATTCTAGGGCATCCCCCAAAGAAGTATAGGCCACAGGTCAGGGCAGGCAGGACCATCGCCGTCTTCCCGTCCCTATGGCTCGCAATCGTGCACAAGCACGCGCCGACCAGAACGGCCGCACCCCTGTGTCTTGACGGTGGCTGCAGTTGACCGTTATTAGGGGATCAAGTCCAGGACAGCAAGGTGCGCAAGCGAAAACCCCAAACACCATCTCGTCGCCTCCCGAAGCGAAGTGAGCCTGCGCCAGAGCAACGTTCGTTGTGCTCGCCTCTAGGACAGACGCATCCCGACCCGTCTCCGAACTTATCTCTCGACCCACCGATGTGTCACCCATCACTTCACCAAGTCGGAAAACGACAACGCCAAAGCCGGGACCCTTCTGGAAAGTCTGAGGATGGTGTTCTCAAGCGCACCTGCCCTTCTGACCGAGCGTCCCGATCGCGAGACCGGCGAGACCGATCCCATCACCTTCGCGCAGCCGCAAGCGGTCCGAAGCTGGTTCTGGCAGTCCTGCGACTCCCAGCGACCAGGACACTAGAGGAGAGATACTCTCTTTTCAGGGACTGGCCTCTCTGGAGACCAGTCCCTGTTCTGGGTACCAGCCCTTACGGGGACCAGTCCCTACTTTGGGGCCCAGGTGTTACTGGGCATGGGAAGCGCGCAACCAGCAACCCTTGACACGATCTCCATTTTGTTCGCAACGCTTCTTGATGTTTTGCAGAATTAAGCAATGAATCCTAAGCCTGCTCCTCAAAGGCTTCAGGATGACATAATTTCCATCGTCTGTGCCCGCTGTGGCGAGGAGAAGCCAGCGGGTGACTTTGTCAGCAAAGTGAAATCTGCTGGGAACACGAAGAACTGCCTGGATTGTCGTACTCAGAACAATTCTCATGTCAGCTGTGCCTCCCCATTCCGTGAAACGTTGAGTACTAACTAACTGAAGTACTCCAGATCTAGAGGCGCGATCATGACATTGAGGAGGCTCGCTGTCCGTCCTTCGTCAGCTGAGAGACGTGCCCCAAAGAGAACCGACGGTGATGCCGGCCTCTCGCCTCCGAACGAGAGATCCGGAACCCAGCCTACTTCCCCAGAGAGGCTACGGCAACTTCACACGGCGAGGAGGTTATTTGAAGAGCCGATTAGCCAGCCGCAGGCGGTGCTGGGGACGCCAATCCCACCAACCCAACAAAGCTTGCGCAACTTCCGGACTCTTGCTCCCTCACCGACCGTACAGCCAACGACCGATCAAATCGCGTCACATTCTGATCCATCTACTGTCCCAAGCAGCACAACTGATGCTGAGTACTCTTACTTAGCTTCTAGGTTCCATAAGGGCGGGAAAGACTCACAAGATGATGCCTCCAAGGCTGAGGCGAAGGCACGGCAGGTGGCTATACCGGTACTATGCAGGCCGTCGAGAAGAGGTACGAGGCCATTGTCCAGCTGCTGCTCAACAAGGGCGCCGATATCAAAACAAAGGGTATGTATGGTCGGACGCTGCTATCGCATGCCATCGAGAAGGGGCACGAGGCCGTCGTTGGGCTGCTGCTTGAGAAGGGCGCCAACGTTGAGGCCAAGGGCAAATATGGTCAGACGCTGCTATCGTTAGCCGCCGGAAATGAGCATGAGGCTATCGTTAAGCTGCTTCTTCTTCTTCTTCTTTTATTTAACGCCATGGGGAATAGGTATTCCCAGCCTCCCGAAGGGCATGGAGCGTGCGGGAGACCATCTAGCTATTCCAGTCCTCAATATATACACGGCAGTAGGCCTTCCGAGGGGTTAGTTCAACAGTATCCCCATTCTTCCATCCTACTGTGATATTGTCCATCTCCGACCTTTAAACACTAGATGTCCCGCATATCAAGCCTCCTTTTTGGAAAACCCTCTAGGGATAAAAAACCAGAAAGTACAAACGGCGACTGGTGTTTGTCAATCCGTTCCCGTGGCTCCGCCGGTTGAGCTCGTGTACGGTTATATGATCAAGCTTGTTGCCCCCTCTCCCACAGATAGAGACTATCAGAGATAGCAACTATTAGAGATTGAGGGTCCAAGCCCCTAGTCCAGCAGGCCCTAAGGCCAGAGGCTAGGTCGCTGTCGACATTCGTCGCCATGACGGTCGTAGTAAGGTCGTGAGGGTCCTTAGGAGCTTGCGGATCTGCTGGGCAGCGCGCGCTCGCACAGCGTAGGTGGTCGTAGACGCAGGTCCAATCCAGTGCCTTCCCAGGCTGCCCGCAGTGCAGCCTCACGAGTAGGCAGCCTCACTGGTCGTTGCATCTTATTGTCGGTGGTGGTGGTTTCGAGCTCGGGAGCAAAAAACGCGCATTTTTTCCTCTCCGTTAAGGCAAAGATGGGTCGTAGCTAAGATTTAGGTGCGTTTTTTTGCTGCACGACTAGGCAGTTACGGATGGATGGATGGATGGATTTTATTTCGCCCGGAGGGAAGTCCCTATAGGGCCTTGACACAATCTAGTTCACATTTCAGAACATTTGGTACCTGACACCCCAAGCCCCACGGATCGTCGTCTCATCGCTTGCTACTCAACCTCGTCGCTACTTGTTCCATGACAGGCCTGCTTGAAGGCCAAATTCTGCAAGTGTTCAGCATCCTATCTTCGGCAGCTGAAGCACGGTCTGCCAAAATCGAGGCTGCTTTTTGTTAGTATATTCGCACGCTAGAGGTTAGTTTGCTGATGCCGCTGGTCCGCATCGAGCTTGTTTGTCGCGATAGCAAATTTGATGGCCGCACGCACGGCCTGCATGTTTGGCTTCCACTTTTCGTCGTCCGACGCAGCTTTTCCTCCCAAGAAGAACGACAAATTCCCAATCTTTGTTCGCGAGCATTTTAAACATGGCTTCCCGTTGCATTGTCCACTTTTTGCATCGGAAGAGGAAGTGCTCAATCGTCTCTGCTGCTTGTCCACAATCGCATATGTCCGATTCCGCTGCCCCTATCCTGTGAAGATAACTGTTCAGTCGTATCATCCCAGTCCGAAGCTGGGCTATCACGTCCGATTCTTTTCTTTTTAGTGAGTCGTATAGCGCACGGGTGTGCTTGCCCGGCAGCGCCTTGTCGATGCGCTTCGAGTACTGTCCAACGCCTTCCAGAAGTCGCCCACCCTGCCGTTGTTGGAGGAGCGCCAGTCGAAGTGTTGTAGACCTTGCTTGGTACGACGGTGTCTCTACCATGCGCTCTGCTTTGGTAGCTCTCTGCGCCGCTGCCTTGGCCATCGGTCCCAATGCAAAACCTTCGGCCTTAGCCGGCACCCACATGACTCTAACAGCACAGCCTCTTTTCCGAAGGCACTTGGTGCGGTCGTATATCTGACGGATAGTGCATTGACCGGATTGCTGCCGAGGTCTCCTGATCACTTCCACGGCCGAGCGGTTGCTCGTCATGACCGTTACGTCCTGAAAAGGAAGCCTGGGCGGCGTGCACTCCAGCGCCATCGCTATTGCTGCTAGTTCCGCTGTGTACGGATTCTGTTCGTCTCCGGGCCCGAGAGTGACGGAATAGCTGGCAACTACCTCGCCTGCGCTGTTGCGAGTCGCGTTGCGCGCGACGCCTCCCATTCCTACTATGCCGCCCTTCTTCGAGCTAGACGTTGCTATGATGATGCCCTCGACGTCGTTTGGTGCCTTGGCTGCCTTCGCTAGGTCGTCCTCGACCACCACTGGGATGCGACTGATCCATGGCGGCAGTGCATACTCATGGATAACCTCCATCCATACATGGGCACTTTCGTTCGTTCGTTCGTTCGTTCGTTCCGTTTAATCAACTAGAAGCTGCTTGCTAAGCCAGTGGCAATAGGTGGCAACCTTCATCTTTGGTGGCGATATTCCTATCCCTTTTGAGTATAAAATAGGGCCTCTATGACCCTCAATTAATGAAGGGGGAACCTTCTCAATTAAGATCATTTTGATCAATTACTCATGCTATTGCATATAGCAAATTGCGTATCCAACACATGTTAAATCGTTTAACCGTTTAAGGGCATCCTAAAACCGTTTGAACGGTCAAACGATTTTCCAGCCCTGGCACTCGAAAAATCTTTCAAAATGTCAAGTTCCGGAGACCTTCGCTTAGGTCAAGGGCAAGGGTCACGACCATCGTGAATAGCTTCACGGTCAGCGTGAACGCTACACCATACCTAGCGTCAGGTAACAGCCTGCTGCATATTAGATCGGCAGACTGAACACAGGTATAAGAGACCGACTCTCGTCGCTCCTTAGATAGAAGAGATGGTCCTCAATCTACACTGATCTTTTGTTCAATGTCTGCATTCGTGTATCGGTGCTAGGTTGACACAAAACCCATTGATATCGGGTCTCAATCCATGATACCAAATTCAAAATCTCGCCTTTTAACTACCAATATGTCATCTGACACATCGTCTATTATTGGTGCTACAGAAAACCCCCCAGATGTCAATGGATTGCCGTCAAACTTCCTCTCAATTATGGACATCACGAAGGACCGTTCAAATACACGCGGACGCAAGACTGGAGGTAAAACCATCTATACTTGCACTGTGTGTGGAGATAAACGATACGACCATAAGGCAAATGCTGCCAATCACGTCAGAAACAACCATCCCGTCGCATCCAGATCCACCAGGTCTGTCTCGGGCACCCAGCGCTCAATCTCGGCACATTTTCGCCCTGTAGCAAGCGAGGACGCACTTCGAAATGCCTTCAACCCGCAAGCATATCAGGAAGCATTGATCAGCATACTCACGCGTCGGAGAGTGCCCTTTTCGGCTATTGAATGGGACGAGTTTCAACAACTAGCTCTCGCGTGTAACCCATACATCAAAGACTCCCTCATTACCTCACGGCGTACGATGGTCCGATATATTGCAGCAAACTATGATTTTTACAGCAGCGAGATCAAGGACAGTCTCACCACCGCGTCAAGTCCGATTCATATCTCAACAGACCTCTGGACATCACCGCATAGACATTCTCTACTTTCTGTGTGTGCACAATGGGTAGATAAAGACTACAAGCTTCGTAAGGCACTACTATCTCTACCAGAATATGCAGAGAGTCATTCTGGAGAAGCTCAAGCGCAGGCTGTTATCGATACTTCAGAGAAGTACGGGATACAGTCAAAACTTGGTTGGCACACGGGTGACAACGCGACATCAAACGACACATGTCTTGAGTCTATACAACGCAAGCTAATGAGTAGACACAAGGTTAGTTAACTACGCAGTTTAGGCTATAGGCTGACATTGAGTAGATTAAATTCAACGCAAAAGGACGTCGTATACGCTGTATCGCGCATATCATTAATCTTTCCCTTCAAGCCTTCCTTCTCGCATCTTCTAAAGAGGCTCTAGTCGCAGCACTCGAGTCAGCATCCGGTGTCACTGGAGAGGAGCTTCTCTCCCAGTTTTCCGAGGTCCTAGCCTCTCATCGAAAGAAGGCTGCCGCCGAACGAAATACAGCAAAGAGAAAGAACGGAGAGCCGGCCAGAAAGCACAAGCGCAAGGGCAGCACGGCTAGCAATACGTCCGTGATATCGGCTGACGACTTTAGCGGCGTTGAGAATGTCCCTGCATTAGGCAAGCTTCATGGCTTAGCTGTGTGCCTAACATCATCAAGCCTCCACCAGAATGCGTGGGATAAGGCAGTGGGACTGCGTTTAGGGATGGATAATCGTACCCGCTGGTCGTCCTGGTATCAGGTTATTGATCGTGCGATTAGAAAGAAGGACAAAATCCAGTCCTTCATGTCTGATCACGAAGAGGCCATCGGAGACAATCGGCTATTAGTTGGAGATTGGGAGTTGCTAGGCAAAGCACATACGTTTCTTCAGCCATTTGCTTCAGCAACATTGTATGCAGAGGGAGATGACTCGTCTATCTCACAATCGTTGATGCTGATGGATATGTTGTTACTCCATTACGAAGAACAAAAGGTACCCTTCAATCTATCCACATCAAGTCGATTACAAACATTGTATCAGAAGATATATCAGTCAGATGAACACTCCGACGAACGGATGGTTCGAGCCATCGATATGGGATGGTTTATCCTCTCTAAATACTACCGCCTAACTGACGAGGTTCCCGTATACGCCGCCGCTCTCCTCCTTGATCCCCGTAAACGCATCGCGTATATCAAGCAGAACTGGCCAAAGGAATGGCATGAAGATACTATTGCCTCGGCCACAGCATTCTGGCAAAAGGAATTTAATTACGAGCAACCCAGCGACCATCCCTTCACCCCACGTCGATGCCACCACCGCTGACAAAGAAGCCAAATCAACTCGCGATACTATCAAAGAAGCTGGAGGTTAGGACTATTAACGCGAATGTTAGGGATGATTTCACTAGCTTCATCAACGTTGATGCAATAGATATCCCTCCGGATTGTACGCCTCTGGAGTGGTGGTGTCAACCACAGCAGAGAAAGCAGTATCCGAAACTTAGCCGCATGGCTATTTGTATTCTTTCTATCCCAG
Organism: Ilyonectria destructans; assembly: GCA_020740775.1. Lineage (NCBI taxonomy): Eukaryota > Fungi > Ascomycota > Sordariomycetes > Hypocreales > Nectriaceae > Ilyonectria > Ilyonectria destructans. The sequence continues at coordinate 196,160 of JAHEWK010000028.1, forward strand.
CAGAGTCATCAGAGCCGAAGAGGACGTTTTCTGTGGCAAGACGAACATGTTCATGGGATAGATTGCAAATCACATGCAAAACTATCGAGATGATTGAATATACGGGCAATTGGTTGCGTCAAGGACTCATACGGCCTCTGCATGAGAATGGGATGGGTCTAATCGGAATCCCACGGCCGGAGGGTGACTCTCGGGACGTTGACGATGATAGTAGGCATTATTTCGACTGGTATTAGAGCAGGCGCGGTGGATATTTCTCACCGTCATAAATCGTTCATTCGTTCGTTTAAATCGTTTATTCGTTCGTTTAACCGTTTGCGATATTTTTGAACCGTTCAAACGTTTGAGAAAATATTCGACCGTTTAAACGGTTTGCCCATGGTCTCAGACCCGTAGACCAGGTGATTACGATCAAATGGTGCATCCAACATCAGACCCTCGAGCGTTTTCACGCGAGAGACAGCCACGTAGCTTAAACCAGTCTGAAAGTCCCGGCAGGACAGATCTGTAACTATCATGTCTTCGGTGATGCTTTGTGACTTGTGCACGGTAATTGCGTAGCATACGATCAGGGGAAACTGGGTGCGAGCGCAAATAGTGGCTCCGATGAGGAAGTCCCTCTCCACTGGGAGAATCGGCAGAATCTTCCTGCCATCAGCGGTGGTCAGGAATACCGGTCCGCTGTATTTGTCAAACTCCATCATGATAACACAGGGAGGGTCTTGGATAGGGTCGGCCCCAGGTGCCCAGCCGATATCGTAAACTGTGAGGCTTCAGCCTAAAGGCTATCCTCCGCGGCCCTGACTCTACCAAGCTGTAGGACCCTATTTAAATGAGCTCCAGACTTTAACATCCACCTAAACGATCTCGTTGCTGATATATTACCTTCGGTTGATTGTTTTCTGTATCCGAGTAATGTCCGCCACCAGCCGGTCCCGCTCCATGACCAACAGCTCGTTGTCTCTCTCGAGTGACTTGATGCGCCGCTTTGCGCGACCCAATACTTCTCCCTTGCTGAAACAACGGCTATTGTTATCGTGGCCATCACCGAGGCCATCGATGTGGTCGTCTTCGGACTGCACCGCTGGGAGTGCGTTGAGCAGGTTCTCGAACTGCAGGTTCAGGCGGTTCCGGTACTGCTTCTCGACCTGGTTGTGGCAGTGGCGCGCCTGCCGCTCTGCTGGCGAGACAGGGGCCTTCTTGCTGGCCATGGTTTTGGACGATGGCGTTTTGTGCTTGCGCGACGCGCTGCGTAACTTGACGCTGGTGCGTGTCTTTGTGCTGGCGTTCATGTTGCTGTCGTGTGGCTGGGTTGCGGGTGGTTCGTCTTCGTCTTCCTCCAGGCTCGCTCGGGATGATCGCTTCGTGCCTTGTGGGCTAAGATTCTTGTGGTTGATAGCATGCTCTAGTTTGGTGTGCTTTTCATTAATGAGGCCGTGATCTTTATCGTAGCTGTGCAATCCTCCTAAGTCCGGGAAGGAGCCGGATAGCGAGAATTCATTGCTGTTGAAGATATCGGAAGATGTGGCGCCAGCTGTCGGTGGCGAGAACCTGTCGACAGAGGCAAACCAAGATGACTTAACATAGTGGTGAGGACGGTCTCCCAGGTCTAAACGCGGCGAACGCGGCAAACGCGGCGAACGCGGCGAAAGCGGCGAGCACGACTGTTGGTCCCAATTGAATGCTTCGGTATCAGGTTTGTATTCCATCCTGCACGTCTACGGTGCCTCAGCGACATGTAGTGATTGAAGGGATGACTGTTATTCAGTTCGAAAGCCTTGGCTGATCCCCAACAATGCGGTCACTGCCTTGTTACGGAGACAATTGTCGCAGCCTACCATTATCCACGTTCGGATCTATTATTGAGCCAAACAAGTAAGTCTACCACCACCAACTGCGCTCCATTGCGCCGAAGATCGAACTATCGGGCCCAGATCGAAATTTTGGTCTGGGTGTGGAGCACAAAGTTCCAGGCAGAGTCCATGGTCGAGTCCCGTATGGAGGGGAAGGGTGTTCCCCTCTATTTATCCACACAGCAGAGGGGAATAGAGCAATCTCTACACCCCGCTTTATTAGGCCCATCAACATTCCCTGCGGCTTGCATATCGGAATCCATTCATTGCCTGCTAAGTTTGATGACAAGCAAATCATGGTGATTAGATAGATGAATTGCTTGGCCTGACAGGTGAAGATCTCCATGGCAACCCTGGATGCAGGTGGAAAACTCAGCAAAGAGAAAGGGAGTGAAAGGAACACAACTGGGGAATCTCTGAATACCAGAGTCGACTTTCGGTCCTGCGTTGTTGCTGGTAGAAGAAGATAAAACTAGCGCTGGGCCACATCGACGCGGAGAGCTCCGAGGAGGTGGGGGAAAAAGGATAAAACATACGTTTTGGTAACAAATGGCGTTCTTCCTCCCCCCCTCAACCTTTTCCCCATCCACGTCATAGTTACGTCTGCGACACCTTCGGCATGATATTGTCTGGTGTGACCCAAAATATTGCGATAGACATATTTTGCACGAGACATCCTTAGAATGGTAGAGTCTTTGTCGTTGTCGCAGGGTCAAGTTTATACAAATGAGGCACTCGAACTGTGGCAATAAGTGGTGTGATTCTTCCCAAAGCAGATTATGTCACTTGGCATTGGCATCGAAATTCGAGCCCAGCATCTCCCCTGGCCTTGTCGCGATCGTCAGGGTTGCAGTGGCGGATGGGACTGCCGTAGGTAAATAGGATATCCGTGCACATCCATTGGATGTCAGGCTACATGTCATGTTCCCGTCCACATCTGACCAGATGCGTTTGTACCTTGTGATCCATGAATCCTAGCTTATCGCCAAAAAGCCGCAATGTAGCTATTGCTGTTTTCCATCATGCAACTAACCATCTCTTAGCTTGATGGGCTAGCTGCACCCGAAGCAATCGTCCCGCCTTCGCCAGCCAGTCCATGTAGGACTGTAAGAATCGAAGCCACTATGTGTGAAAGATTTCAGGTCGCTGCTGCTATTGGACTAAATTCAGACAGCTATTCCTCTTGGGAGCTCTTCCGCGAGAGGGACGATTCATGTTACGTGCCTGTGGCGTGTCCCGGGCGATGCTACAAGGTCAGGCTGGCCAGGCTCACTAGACGGAGCTAAGGCTCACGCAGCGTCCACGTGGAAGTGCTCGTATCACAGCGTTTCGGAATGCAACAGCACCAACCAGAAAGGGGATCCTTTGGCCGCGGTACTTCCGCAACTGATACGGCAATGCATAAGCGGTGGGATACTGGTTGGGATGTGGGACCTAGTACTTACAGCACTTCTCGTATCTCAAAATCTCCAGGTTCAGGGTATTGCCACCACCCTGCGAGACCATTCTAGACCTGCCCCATCTCTGGCGAGTACCTGTGGCTTTATTAGGACGTGAATAAAAACAGGGCGCTAAGGACCCGGATGACATTCAACCCCCCCGACCCTGCAGAAAGACTTTCCTGAAATTTCGACAAGAGCGGGGAGACTTACTCAACAACAAACTCACTCTTGAAAAGCCTCAGAAAGCCTCATTCATAGTACTTACTTTATCGACAGGTAGATGGGTAAGTCATTTTTGGATTCAACCCGAACGGTACGAATACTTACAGGTCTTGGCCAGATATCCAACCTGGTCCTTCCTCTTGTCCAGACGGTCTGACGGCGCTCAACGGCTACGATCTACAAGACACGGCTGGAAATGGTTTGGATTTCCATGGCCCCGCCCTGCCCGCTTACTTCCAGTGGGAGACATTGGAGCCGGCGAATTGGCCAACGTTCCCTGGACTTTTGCAGCATCAAGGCAATCTAGCTGCCCCCTGGGGTCAACACAGCTCCCAGTCCAACAAAATCTTGGCCAGCCTCAACTGGGAGGCGAGAAGTCGTCCTAACGCACATATTCCAATGGCCGAGACTCACACTCCATCTCAGGACATTAACCAAACGGCCTCCAACTGGCCATCCCCACCCCCATCTCACACACCCGAAAGACCTCAACCGCCGGCCAAGAATGCCGTACGAAAACGGAAGACGAGTTCTGGTGAGCCTCTCAATCTTAAGCCCACCCTAGGCACTGAAGTTGATACGCAAGGGGGGCCAAGCCATGCTGACAAGTGCGGCGTCAGGAGGTGATCACAAACAAAACACAGCCCATAAACGAGTACAGGAGAGAAATCGCATTGCCGCCAGTAAATTCCGCCATCGGCGGCACGAAGAAATGGAGAAACTCTATTCGAGTGAACAGGACTTGGAGAAACTCAACTTTAAACTGACCAGTTGCCTTCGGGACCTCGTTGCCGAGGCCCAACAGCTGAAGATAAACCTTTTGCAACACTCGACCTGCGAATGCACCTTGATCCACAAGTATATCCAGAACGAGGCGCAACGCTATGTCAAAAGGATAGAAAAGAATTCAAGTCTCAGCGATGCAGAATTCGCTCCGAAGTCCTGTAGCATGCAACACCTCCACCGCTAGTGTGTGCGGTTTTGATCCCCGAGTGCCATCGTGTAGTGGAACGCAAAGGCCCATACAAAATCAAGCATTGTTTATTTCTCCGTTTTACTCTATATTAACAGCACAGCCTCCTTCAGGCCCTGTTGGTGGGTTCCCTATGAACGCCGCGCCTTCTTGACCAGTTTCCCGCCGCTGCCCTTGTTTCCACGCTGGATCTTGACTACTCCTCTGACGTGTAACATCTGCAGCCATCACTAGCATAGGTGACGGAAAGCTTTTATCCTACCGTGCTCTATTAGTTACAGCTTGGCCCCTTCAGTACGGGCTTACGTGCCATAACTCCGCTGAACCGGAACCGCTGGTCACTCAACATGGAAGCCGTCGTCGACTGGGCTCGCTCTCGCAAGAGACATATCTCCATCTTCATATCCGCACATACGTGGCGAAGTGGCCCGCTGTCGCAAGATCAAATCGCCAGGACTATCGAGCAAGGGGATGACTCCACCTGCAAGGTTCCTGGCGTCTTTTTCTATGCCCAAGGTATACCCGTGATTGTGAACCAGAACATCTACACCGGCCTGAAGGTCGTAAACGGGGCCGAGTTTATCGCCGCCGACTTTATACCCGACCCAAAGTACCCAGGATACCACCTTGCCGACGACATGACTATCCACTTCAGGCCACCACTTGGCATCCTCTTACAGTCTAAAGATACCAAGGGCTTATCTATCCCCGCCCTGCCACTAGAAACAATCCTTGTTCGCTCGGTCTTATAAACCCTTGATCCGTCTAACTGCAACTTTAGGTTTTTGTCAGTAATCGCGGACACGCTGTTGTGATCTGAGCCCTACTTGCCGTCTGGCCTCATTACTTCGAACCACAGAGTGTGATCCACAATAATGACCCACACACCAAGAGCTGTCAGGCTGCAATAACGGTGGAATGGTCTCGTCAGGATGCACGTCTTGAGCAAAACAAAGAAGGTCGTTTGATCACTGACCACCGCTAGGGTCTCCCTCAAACGTAGCACGGCCGATCACGCCCCCTCGCAATCCCCCAGTAAGCCACCTCAGCTCGACCAAGGCAACGTGCAGTTCCAGGTTTGATCATCAGGCAGCAATTGGTCAATGCATTTCCGGCAACGTCGGCTGAGAGAACCCCGCATCCTGCCGGTTTTATCCGCCTGCGCTGCTGCCCGGTAGACAAGCAACCCATGGGTCTTCGTATCGTATGAGGTAAGACAGGACGCTCGGTTACAGCCAACAACTGCAATGCAGCAGCAAGTTTTTTCCTCTAAAGGCGAATAGATAACGCAGAGCATCTATGCGATCTGCGCGGAGCGGACCGGTCTGCCCTACTGCGATTTGATACCAACGGGGGTGTGCGTGGCAATCAGCTACTCACTGCTGCAACCTTCCCAAACTGAGGCAAGATGCCATGGCCAATGAACTTGCTGCTGAGTCGACAGTTTCTCCCGTCACTGCCCCACCACGATTTCTTGTGCATCTTCCTTCAAGACTATTGCGTCTTCCCCCCTCTCACGTCGGCAAGTGAACCGCCAAGCTAAATAAACGCTCTCTCCGCTTTAGGGTTGCTCATCTCTACATTTGTCTGTTGATCAAGCGCCACTGAAGGTCTCATCCACATGTGTCCCCGCCACGACTTGATCAGATGCCAGTAATTAGGCACCTGTCCAGCGTGTGCCCATATCTGCCCCGCCCTACGACGGGCCTATTCATCGCTAGCAGGGATGTGCGATGTAAATCGATGCAGGCCGTTCAGTTTACAGATAGACGTGCCCCCATCAACCACGACTTGGGCGGCGTTCCCGAAACAGCGAATGGCATCGGCCGCTGCTAGGAAGGTGGCTGCAGCCGGTCAAACAAGCCGTTTATAGGGTCTTCGACAGGGGTTTCCATCAAAAGCAAAACGGCAATAGATCGACGCAGTTTTCTCTTTCCCCGCAGAGGAGATAACGTATATCATCCCATCAAGGTCCATGGGGTCCCCGAGCTTTGGAAGCTAGCTAAAAGGCACTTGAGCGATGGTACGAATGTGAGGGCAATGACCTCCAACCCAAGGCAGTTTCTGACTTTTGGCTTTGAGTCGAAACAAGATGCGTGTAGGCCGGGTTTAATTTGATCATCTCCCTGTAGGGTCAGCATCCGGTAATTTCTCTTCCATTTTTAAAATCGAGCCGATCAAGCTGCTTCCTATTTGCGGCGACAGGGAATCAGTACCGAGGGCATGGAAGCGAGGGAAAGAGTGTGGGGCTTCTGGGAGATGCGAACAATAAACTTAGAACCGTAAATAGCCTAGTGCACTTGGCCCTATGAGGTTAGGCCTCCCGGGCGGAATAAATTTCATTCATTCATTCATAGGTCAGGGGCAGGGGCAGGGGCAGATCAGGGCTGCTCGAGGCTTCCGCAGGGGGGTACAAGCACACTTAGCAGAGCCAGCACGAACCTGTCACCTCCACTGGCCGTGAAAGTGGAAAGAGGGGATGGGAGCCCTTGTCACATGGGTACGCCGTTGACTCTAAGACCCAGCCACAACTGTTCGATATTGGCCCTAGTTGTCTGCCGGCTTCAACGGAGAGGTTCTTGCACCAGCCTACCACCCAGCCACTCGACGCCCACCCAAGATCCTGACGCGGTCGGAACCACATGGGACAGCCCAAGCGCCCAATCCCTGTCACGAATGCGGCCAATCAGCGCCACGACACCCCTCAATCCACTGGGCTGCGCCGAGAAGGAAATGGACAGGTTTGACAGGATGACGCATAACGCCTCAGATCGTCCGAGCGCTGCCATGATTGGGATGGAGCTGATGCTCTCGCCCCCTTGTCCGCACACCCGGTTTCTGGGGATGAAAAGTGAGCTTGCCGGCCCAGAGTCATAAAACTGACCGGTCCTTTCGAGGTCTGTCCGTTTCCCATTTCTAACAAACCGCCTTCGGCCTGCAGGGGATGTGGCTGCTTCGCCCTACTTCTTTGATCAAACGGGTTAGGCGTTCGCAACTTTCTCCCTAAATGGAAAGAGATGGTCGCTATCGTTGAGTGGATTGGGGGGGGGGCAGTCTGGTTGACAGCCACTTTATTTGCGGACACACACAACACGTCCTGCATGGGTTGCCTGTAGGACGATGGAGATCGTTTCAAGTCAGAGTGGCCATTTCTTCGCAATTCAAAGAGCTTAATAAAGTAACCTGCAAATATCATGGTCACTCCGTGGTGCGGTTATGTTTGGTAACCGCAAACACAAATTGTCGTTGCACAGGGTCACACCTCAAGAAGCAAGTTCACTCACCAACCATCATTCGAATATCACGATTAAACGCTCTCCCTGCTTCTCAACCACTTACACATCCCTTCACTCTTTTTCAGTCACGCACGGGACATGGGCTATCGCTAGGACCCCTCAGATGTCGGTCCTTCCCCTCCCCTCCTGTTTCCCCCAGTCTCTATTGGCCATTTACGTAAGGCTTGTGTGGGGATGGAAAACTGGACGCGGGCGGATTGAGAAACAGGCATACACACAGACACACATGCATAGGTCCAGAACGAGAGACACGGAGAGCAAGAGAGGAAGCAAGGTTGAGAAGATGGATGGTGGACAATCAATTGTGACAACTGATGGAGCAAAGCTTCCGATTGAGCTGTCGGTCCATATCATCACATCCTGGACGCCATGGTCTCAAGCTGACCAGAGAGAGTTGACACGTCGTTCACCGCAGGAGCATCACGAGCCTCAGCCATATGGACCCTGAGCGTCGTAGTGTAGCACGTGCCGATATCCAAATCTGAGGACAAACAAACCCTGCAACAGAAAACGGTCTCGGGGACGTTGCGGGCCGTACCCTGAACACCGACTCGGGAGCGAACCCGGCACTCTTTGGGGGTTCTTGTGCTGCATGCAGCCCCTCGCTGATCACTGCCTCTGCTGTGCGACATTCCCCAGGGGCCTGTGCCCCGCCTAAACCATGTCTCGACCTCAGGCTATAGGCCCGATCGATTGGTAACTTTTTGACGTGCCCCTAGAGCTCCTCATTACTGCTAGGGTTCGATGGGCAACAATAGGACCGCTGGCAAGCCTAGATGCGATGGATGACAGCTGTCAGTAGGAATTGGTCTCGATGAGGCCGTCTTAAAAAGCAAGTAGAACATGCCATCTTGGTAGAAGCATATTGTTTGTCAGTCGAGCCAAAAAGAATTGATCAATTGCCACATGTGCGGTGTGCTTCTTGGTCGATACTTTGCCGGACTGCGCCTCGCCTGTCTCTGTGCGGCTGCTTGCTTTTCATAGACCCGTCCCCCCCCCCCCCCCCACCTTTGCCTCCGCGTGCGCTTTGGGTTGTGGTTTTCTCTTCTCTCTTTTCGCAACCCTTACCAAGGCCGCTTGTCGGGGAGCCCATTAGAGCTAGGTCAACTATGCTCGAGAAGTGTGTCGTGGTTCAAGCAAGTGCTTGCGCTCGGACGACCTGCCCTGTAAGACGGTGTGGCTGCTGAGTGAGGTAATTATGGTTCTTATCTCCATCATGCAACGGATTGTGAGGTTGACAGCACCGACTTCGGAGCCTGTAATGCAAAATTCCAGATTCCTGGCCTAACCTTGTTTAGGCAAGCAGACAATGGATCATAGCTGCGCTTCTAGGAGGGGCGATGGCTGAGGATGCATCAGCCCCTCCGAGCGGGAATGCCCCTTTCCGTGTCTCTCTCTCGCTCGAGGACGGCATTCTGTTGACCAACTTGAAGACAATACAAACACGTACATCAACGCCATGTGAGTGTGTGACCCCACCAGGTCAGTTGTGTGTCATAAGCACTCGCTGAGCCCTCTCTGTCTGCCACTCTACTATTTCCATGTCACACCGCCCTCTCTCCCCAATCGTGATCTGATCCAACCAAACCAAACTACTGCTCACATTCGTCTTAGTTGCCACCTCAGTTTAATCTGTGCCTGTGCTGTCTTCGTCCTCCTCTCACCATGGGTAGCCTCACCAAGCAGCCAAGCCGGCTGTTCAATCCCAAGCTGATCCTCGAGCACTTCCTTAAGGGCGACACTACGTGCCCATGTGCTGAGAGTAGCTCACAAAAGAGACCCCGTCAAGGCTTCAGACCCGAGAACAGGGGATCAGTTGGATCCAATGGCTCTTCATCTGGACTTATTGACAACCAACCCGAATCAGGGAGTCCCCACGAGGACGACTACCAGCACCACGAAACCTCCGACGAGATCTGGGGCATCTTTAAGCCTGTCCCAGGAGAAACTAAAGAAGACCTCAAGCCCCTCCTCCAGATGAAGCAATGCCCAGCCTTTCTGTCCCCTGCCGAGCTTCAATCACTGGAACAACCATCGCCACCCCCAAACAAACCACTTCCTGAAATCCCCACACAGGCTCAACCCCAAACAACACCACAAGGGGTACCCCGAGAGGTGGAGGATCGTGGAGTCCATTTGGATCCTCAGAACACTCGACCCCAGGCCCGAAAAGCCGGGGCAGCCTACTCGCCCTTCCCAAAACTTGTCGTTTTCCCTCGAAGGGCTACATCCATTACACCTTCATCGCGGCACTCTCAGGAGACACACAGGCTCCTACAACCACCTCGCCCTAATACCGCCGCCACTAATCAAGCTCATCAACATATCGCTAAGCTCTATGACCACCTATCTAGGGAGAAAGAGCAGCCTATTGAGGAGCTCCATGAGGAAGCTATTCAGGAACTCCTCGAACAGGTTGTTAGGAACCCTCCAGCTCAAAAATCCGGTACAGGCTCTTGTGGTGGAAATTTCTTCCGTCCTCTCGATGAGGTCATTATGCGTACCGAGGTCAAGGTTGCCCGGCCTTCGCCTAGAAGCCCTCCAGGTTCGGCTCTTTCCTGGCCCCCCGCGGGGTACGACTGGGGTGAAAACACTCCCATCCTCTCTCGGCCCTCCTCACCAAGGGACCTTCAACCTAAAGCATCCCCAGAGATCCCCCCCAAGGCCGCTACTCCTGGGTGTCAACCTACTTTAGGAGCTCCAGAGACCCGTCCCAAAACTGCTCGCAATCATGACCGTCGACCGACGGGAGCACCTCTTGAGTCCGGTACGAAGACCAGCTCCCTTGAAAGCCAACCAATGGCAACTTCAGAGACCAGTCCCAAGGGTTCACCTCGTGAGAGGCTAGTCTCCATTGTCTCAACGGCGAGTCCCACCCACCTTGCTATGCCTAGCTCGGAACCTCGTCTTGTGCTTACCAAGAAGTCGGCCCCCAATCTTCGAAGAGCGGCCAAACTCGACCCTCTTCAACTTCCCCCACTTCCGCAGCCTCCTCAGCCTGATACCGCCGTGCGCTCTTACTTTGACCACAACAACCACGAAAAGTATAGACTCCTTGGTTTCCTCCCCATCCAAGGACGCGGGGGCAGCGAAGACTATAGATCGGGCAAGAAGAAGTCTTTGAGCTTCAGATGGCGCCGTTCCAATACCGACTAAGCATCAACCTCATCTCGCGGATAACCCTCACCTCGCGGATCATCCCTACCTCGTAGGATCCGCCTGTCCTCCTAGTGCCGCCAAGCGTTGATGATGTCTACAGCCGACCGGTTCTGTATACTGAGCGAGGACGGAATTTCTGAAACAACAGCAACTTATGGCACCTAGAATCCTCTTCGAAGGGTCAATTGAACAGCCTACTGTCTGTCGCATTGCCCAGTGCAACTCAGGCACGATGGCAACTTCGTGGCCCCAAGAAGTGGCCCACTGAAGTCCGCGAGCACACCACGTACCTAAGCAGATACCGTCGGGAGGCGCTGCTGTGTCTCAAATGTGCAAATGACCAACCCGTACCGACGGACCTAGCTACTACTGTACAAAGGGTAGCTTGTAATTTACCAAAATACACACTTTCTAATGGTAGTATGGCCATCCTGCAATAAACGCAATAAATGTGGTTTAGATGGACTTCCTGCGTACACGGACGAAAAGGGTGTATTTTGACGAAATTCTAAGGGATGTGACCGTGTGTGCCAGTTTGTGTGTATTTTGTCAAAATACAGTGCACCCTTAGTACAGTAGGTAAGTGATATGTCATCGTTAGGCTTTATAGTACGGGTATGAGTCATTCTGACGCAATCGATAAACGATGGTGCGAGTGACTTGTAGACCCCATCTGCACCTGAGACCGCCTCCATTCCCGGAATTTACACCTGCCCTAATAGATGAAAATAGCTCGCTATGCGCCGAGTGATCCTCGTCCTGAAAATTGGTAGACGTAGCTTAAAGAGATCACCCACAAATTGAATTTGCATGCCCCCTAAGAGTTTCTAACTTTACTATCCTACCCTCCCAGTCATTTAGTACGCAAGTCTATGGAAGCCGAAAGTATCGCCCTCGGCTTCTTGACCATAAGTTCAAGCATTCACTCTCACATGTTAAACCAAAAATGTCAGCCAAAAGTAAAATCTCACTAGTACCCTATAGTCCTATCCTACTCACCCAATACCCGGGAGTCCACAGACTCGCGGTACCCGCGAATTCAAAATTTCACCCCGTGAGTGTACGGACTCCATTCCCCTTACAAGCGCCATCAATAGCAATGACTACGCAGTCTAGGTGTGGTATTCGGCAATTGCAGGTTTAGCAAGGATTATTATTGTCACATGCCACGTAGGTCTAGGTCTCATTGTAATCATCAACTTCCACTTTATCTTGGTACTCCTAATGCGGGGGCTTGAAGACATCAGCTGGCACATTCGCTGCAAGGCTGCCTTAGTGCCTGATTTGAAAACCAGGCCCAGCATTCCAGCATGAACAATGGCTTAAAAGCCAGGATTCTTACCTTACCTATCGCCTCTGAGCCTCAATCTCCTTACTAAACCTTGGCCCGTTGAGTGTCCTGCTGCGCATTTGACGTAGCATTAGCACCCTATCTCTTGCATATGCAGTACCCCAGGGCAGACTGGAAACCCGTCTACTGCTTTCTATCTTGCCGACGGGTTTTCACTACACATAAGAACGCCGCACTACGCCAGAAAAAAAAACGGTCAAAGCCGTTGTTCAGCACCATGACCTAAGCGTGCTCAACATATCCAATGAGAAACTCATACAAATCCTACAATACCTACTGAGAGAAGGCGTATTCAGCTCGAACAATATAGCCCGGACCATCTTCCCAGAGCTCTTTCAACCTATAACACCTCCAGGACAGGAGGTTCCTAAACCACCTAGTCAACAAACCTCCATTATGCAGGAGTTCATATTTGATGAGTATGCTGACGCTGCTGTCATATTGGCGAAACGTGTTCTGAATAGTGAACCAGGCTTTTTACTACCGGCATTTACTCCGACCTGACACTTATCTCCACTGAGAGAACCTATGCAGCACACCGCGTCGTCGTGTGTTTCCAGTCTCCCGTTATATCCAAATCTTGCAAACACCAGGACGCTAACCGGGATAAATCGGGCGACTGTAGCACACATACTCCCACGAACTCATTCAATTTCCTCGATGATGACCCCCTATCAGTTGATTGTATCGTTCAATTCTTCTACCGATCGGATTACAATATCGCTCGTTCCGCTCCCGGCCCGAACGCCGAAATTGGCATTATACAGAAAGATGAAGCTCCTAATTCACTCTCAGAGAATAATGGCGCCAATGATTCTGACTTAGTCCTCCATGTCAAAGTATACGCACTCGCCGAGAAATACGACATTCCTGTCCTGAAGGCTTTATCGCTAGGGAAGTTTAAAGCAGCAGCCCTACAACACTGGAGATCACCCTACCTACTGGATGCCTTGCGAAAAGCATACACATCCACAATAGAAGAGGACCGAGGAATGCGAACAGCCGGTGTAAAGATCTTACATACGAGGCGAGAGCTGCTAGAGGAGGAGAATGTCAGGCAGCTGCTAAAAGAACTGCCGCAGTTGGCCTACGATCAGCTGATGTACCTCAATGACATGACCAAACCAAACCAAACCAAACCGAACCAAACCAAACCAAAGACGAACCCGCTAGCTTTTAGAGGATAGCCTGCTAACAGGCTCTACAATAGAGTACTGTGTCAGGATCTTTGGACTTTGGGGTTACTGGGCGTTGTTACATTCCTTGCTTTGCCAGAAAGGAATCATCACCAGCGGGCTGCCTTCAACAGGAAGTTCCGCCTTGCTTTAGGACTATTGGCTCAACTCAATTAGTCGGTTATTGAGATTGGTAGGGAAGGTTTTGGTTACAGCAGGTTAGACTGTCCACCTTCATCATCGTGGCCATCATCCAGAGAGGATCACAGTCACATTTTTTTTTAGCCATGTTCAATTGTTAGTATTTTTGGCCTGTTTTTGTGGCATCCTTCAGTGAATCGTTCGATCAGACGACACCGTGAGTGGTATCTGTCATTCTTGTAATTTTGTTCATTTCCATTGTCCCCAGTCTCGACCCTCCGTGCTGTTGCAGGCGCATCACCACTATGGTCACTACCATCTGCCTTTTGGATGGGTTGTTGGGTTTTTTTAGTCTCTCTTGCACCTGTCAAACGATATTCCGCCCCAGCCGAGGAGGCGTCCCGACCCACTTGGGCACCATTATTGTGTATATAACTGGGACCTTCGTCCTCTTGACTTGAGCAGTGATTAAGGCCAAGAATTGACTCTCAATAACCCTCACATGCATGGCATCTTCCTACTCACTTTGACAGCACCATCCCACCACACAGTACTAAAATCCACACTGTCGTTATCATCCAAACATACCACACCACCTGTTTCATTCGAGATGAGGCCCGTAATAGCCCTCTTGGCTCCACTGACAGTTTCCATCAAGTTTCTTCCAATCAGCCTCTGGTACTCTTAATCCTCTTTTGTCATTATCTTGATAGCTTCTCTCTCCATTCGGTCTAGATTGGCTCGCTCAGTAGCAATTCGTAAACGGTTTTCCTCCAACTGTGACAGTAACCGCTCCTTCTTCCGGTCCAAATCTTCGAATGCGACAAAAGTGGTGGGGGAGCCTCATGGCAGCTTAAATGCCTAAGACCCTCCCGTTGGAGGCCAAGCTAAACCCCAAGCCGTCCTGCATAAATTGAATCCCTATCCTTTGTTTCTTTCCTGGCGCTCAATCTCACCGCCCCCGCCGCACGCGTGGGCTTCATTCTGATTTGCGCACCGCCAAGCTGCTCTGTTGCGTGACGAGCGAGCTGCGCCAGGGGACAAAGGAAATCCAGGCGGGCAGCGTGGGCCTGTGATCGGGCGGGTCTGCTTCAAGAATGGATGCATTGAATGGGGGTGCGACCCACTGTGAGCTAAATGGTCACTGGGTTGGCATGGGTTTGCAGCTTTCGCACACGGGATAGAGAGTGCGGATGTGTCGCGAGCGCCCCAACCCATCACGTTTTCCACAGCCTCAGTGCATCAGGCCAACATCGTCCTGAAGGAGGCCGGCTAACAGCAGCAGAAACGCGCACACAAGCGATGACACAGGAGGTATATTGCATGGCACTAGTTGTGCTTTTATGACCCAGACCTATTGTGATAGGAAAGACCGAGCTATCCTACAGTGGGTGGCAATAAGTGTTAGCCCCCTGTCAGGAACTGTTATCATGCCGCTTTTGTGTAACCCTAACCCTAGTAATATCCTCAGAATCTAACTCCCCTAAATTTCAGTGTACGACTACTGACAATTTCGAGCAGTTAGTGGGTAGATTAGTGGCTATGCACTGTAATATAGCGCTAGCATCAATCCCATAGTGGATCGGCTCGTCTGAAAGGCGACTCGAAAGCAGCGATGAAAAATTACCTACTTGAGCCTAGCCTATTGTTCGATACCTGACAGGGGGCTAACACTTTTTGCTACCCACTGTAATCGATCTTGGACGAAATTAGGGCAAGAGCGGCAGGTCAACATTGAAGATGCCCCGCCGTCTGTGGGGGCCGAGCTGTAGTCGAGACAGTGGCCCCCCTAGTAACCTGGATATTTCCTAGAACCCATATTAGCTGTTAACCCAAGTCTCCACTAAAAATAAACCATAACACCAATGAGCATTCCGATCCCACCGAAATCCGATTGCTCTGTAATGGTCTGTGCACGGAAAATTGGGCCGTTATGATTGGCCAGGGGCCATCCGAATACCGAGTAATCAACTGCGAACAGCATCTGTAGGCTCGGCCTTTGCCGTCAGGGTCTGCTGGCCTTTTACACTTATGGCTTTCGCGAGCTATAGGAGTATCTTGCTTATATGACTCCTGTATCGAATGAATGCAGTGTTCGTGATGGTACTGCCGATTCCATTCTTGCCAAATGTTGGATAGCCGGCGATACATTTCAAGGAGCTCCGGTTGCAGCCTTTCCGGTAAAGCTCGGTCAATGGCGTATGTGGTCAGCAGCATGCGAGGATGGTGGCCAGCTCCAGCCGCAAACATGCGTATGGGATCGGTCGCGTCGGAAGGGTAGTAGAAGTTTGTCTTCTCCACAAGTCTTGCCAAATACCGCTTTGCAATAGCTAAAGCAGCTTGTCTGTATAGCGATAGAGTCCACGGTGTGGTGAGGTCTCGAGTCATACTCTTCAAGATACTCGAAGCTTGCTCAGACGACAGGTGTTTTCTCTTGCCACCGGGATCCAGAAAGAAATATTCGTTGCTATCCTGGCGTAATATATGCATCTGCTTGGCCAGAATCTCCCAGACCGGTCGAATGATGGCGAGATACTTCAAGAGGCTTAGGCTGAGATCTGGGGGAAGATAGCGAACGATATAGAAGGCATAATGATTAGATGCCCGAGCCTTGTTGTAACTGATGACAACAATCATCTGACTGTCATAGAAGAAAATATTCCGTATGGCCAGCTTCGAATTCAGGTATCGGATGCTTGTCACCTCAGTGCCTCGGCCTGGCAAACTGGCTGTGAAGTGAAATGCAGCAAATGCAGATTTGTTCAGCTCGAAGCCGGCACTGAGATATGCGTTGCAGGTCTCTGCTTGCCAGTATCCTGATTTGGTAAACTGTTTGCCACGAAAGGAAGACGATTGCAACCTATGCAGCAGTGTCTTCCATATATCCGTCAGGTTGTTCTCAGGTTTATCAAGGAAGGACCAGCCTGCTTTTCGACAGGTCAAATCGTCCCGGATAGTAGACAAATCAATACTCGGCTCCCAGCCCAACATCATCTCGTTCACCTGCTCGTGTACTTGTGCTACTGATTTGTGATGGGTGTCACAGAACTCAGACAGCTGGACCTTTTTGTCATCGCCGATTGTGAATGAGTGGCCATCTGGAGCCCAAGAAAGATTCCCCGGAATGCCCTCTCGTTTCACGATGGACTTTGCAAATGCTTTTAGCTCGATGATCTCTCCAAATGGAGTATAGCAACCGCGGAGCAGATACTTCCGGCGAATTGAAGAGACACGATCGGGTTGGGACGAGTAGGTAGTCCGGCATGGCCAGGGCAAAGCAAGGGTGCTATAGGTGTAAACAGGGACGGCATATTCAAGGAATAAAAGCCGGCCAATCCACATAAGAGCAGCTAGCTTCGGTGACGAACTGTGGGCTGGATAATAGGCAAGAGAGCCTCTCTGGATCCCCATAACTGCTGTGTAATGAATAAGCACAGAGGAGGACATATCTCCAGTGAGATCTTGGTGTGTCCAGAACATCATCGATAGTTGAAAGATGGCCTCAGATAAACGCAGCCAAGAGCCGGAAGGGAGGGCGAAACCCAAGTCAGCAGCTGTCGCATCCCCGTCATCATCTCCGTCGTATTCATCGTCTTCGCCGAAGTCGGTCTCGTCTTCGTCGAAGTTGGTCTCGTCTTCGTCGAAGTCGGTCTCATCTTCATCGATGTCGGTCTCGTCTTCATCATAATCTTCAAGGTATCCTCCATCTTCATCACTGGACTCATCCCCGTCGTCTCCATCTGCCTCATCTGAATTACCGTCACAGTCTTCTGTCTCATGCCGTAGAATGGCAACCAAATCTAGTATATGGCGCATCATCTTGACTTCGTCGGGTCCAAATTTCAAGTTATAAATCTCCCGGCGCTGTCGTGGTCTGAACTGAAGAACCCTGAATATATAACAGATGAACCGCTTCCATGTGTCAACATATCGTTTCAGACAATGTACAATCCGAAATTCATGGGGCCAGAATTCATCTTTCCAGTAGGTATTCAGCCAGCATCGAGATCTATATGACGTCTTAGCCAGCGTGAACTTGGCTCGATCAATTATGAGGTCGACACCACGGAGTACAACTCGTAACTGGGCCTCAACCGCAGCTGGGCTCCGGAGCTGGGTACCCTGCCATTGACCTAAGAGATAGTCTTCGTTCCACGCCGATCCAGGCTGTTGTGCTGATGCGGCAATGATGCCAAGTGGTCGATTGCGGAACAACCGAGGCCAGCCTGTATGTCGCAGCCAAGGAGTTGTTTCGCTCTGTTCAATGCCCTGAAATTGCTGAGTCTCCCGAGATGGCATGTTTCGGACGGCGTATCTGCCTAGGCTGGCAAATCTGGTGAATCATGTAGCTGATAGTAATGATGATCACTAGAGAGAGCTGTAGAGTTGGCTGCATGCGTGACAACATTATGACAATTCTCTTTAACGCGTGAGGGACGCGTTCGTGTGACGCGATCGTGTGACGCGATCAGTGAAATTACTAGCAAGGTGATGCTTGAAATGTAATATGGTCTAGCTTAACAGGACCAAACTGGTGATGATTGTAGGGCGGTAGCCAATGAGAATGCGGATTACCCACTTTCAATTAAAAGATCTGTCAGGGGCCTTTGTTTCCAAGTCCTCTTTCAAGTGAAAGAGGATTTACAGGGGTATAGACCAATAAGATGGCGTACATTTCCTCTTTCACTTAAAGTGAGACCGCGCATAGGGATGTAGTCCTTGTTTGTGTCGCATCAGGCCGTCGATGTGGATTACTATTTGGGCCATCACCGGAAACCCTCTGAATCGGGTGCATCACAATGAACCAGGCCTCTCGAGTAGCGCCGGTGGCGATGCGGAAGGTACGGTTGCCTAGGTCGAAATTGATCCCCTGTACGTGCTTCGCACTATATGGCGCGTGCCAGTGCCGTAGGGATATGGTGATGTTGTCGAAGAAATGACTGGACCGACAGATCGGTCGACGTGGCCGGCCGACGATACTGACGAAGTCGAGTCGGAAAACAGGGTAGTATGCATCGTCTTCGCTCGCCGCTTTCGATCCTGTCTTCTTGCTCCCGTAATCGATGACAACTCGACGCTGAAGGAGATCAAGAGCGCGCGCCCCGTCGAAAGCCTCGTCATTCGTCTCGGCGATAAACTCGTCGGCTAAGATCGTATTTACATCAGTCAGAAGGCACTCACAACTGAACAACCACACAGCAGCCTCGTCTCCTGGGGGGCAAAAGGGGGGGGATCCGTCACCGCGTCTACACGGTCTTTACCAAGGACGTTGCCATACCGTACATCCAGGAATCGCCGGCATGGCGATCGATTCTCTAACCCCTCTGGAACTGGTCTGTAACGTCTTTTGTGCTGACTGCACTGGATCCGATAGTTGCGGGCTCCTCGATGTAGTGTTCATCGGCCGAGAACGGAGATATATGCTCTCGTGCTTCCTCTTGGTCCTCACCATCGTCGATGTCAGGGTCATCATCGGGATAAAGATCGAAGTCGATCTCTTCTGAAAGTCCCAAACACGGCATGTCCGACTTTTCGAGATCAGTTATGGCAGTTGTAATCCATCGACGAGAGAAAACCCTAGTGCTCAGATAATGATGATGATGACAATAGTAAATGATAATAGATATGTAGAGGACTGGTATCTGACGACCATATGACAGGTAGGGGAAAATGACAAGACTGAGAGCACGGGCTGCTTATTTCTGCCAGACATTGTATCATATCACGTACGAATCTTCTCACTGATTATAGAAGTCGATTGCGATGCGAGCTGATGCGACCAGACGCGAGACGCGTAGCTTTCCCTCATACTACCACGGCCGCAACTGAAGCCCTCCGCGATCAGTACCGTGTGTTCAGTCAGCCCTGACCTTGGAAAGAGCAGCAACTACCGCATCTACCACAGCAATCTGCTCGTCGACTTTACACCGAACGCGTCTGTGAGCAACCCAGACATAAGTGCCCGAGCGCGTGTGTGACTAAGGTCAAATATAGGAACATGGTGGGCGGAAGAGAAACAGGATACCAGACCAACAAGCCTATAATCCTTGGGCGCTGTACAAGGCCGGTCATAGTGGAATTATGAAGCTTGGTCCGGAATTAGAGGCTGAAGAGAAGAGAGAAACCAAGGTGCACGGACACCTACCCCCAGGTTTAGAGGTGGGTCCAGTGAAGAAGCATAGCTAGTCAAAACGAGCATGACGGCAAAGAGCTTCGAGAGTCACGGAGAGAGTTTGAAAATAGTCCAATCTTATCTGTAATCATATCAAGAAAGGAAAAGGGAAGAAGAAAAAGACCAAGTCGATCAGCAACATGAATGAAGAACCCAAACTTTGTTGTCGAAAAATCCGGGGATCCACCTTCTCTTCAGGATTGAGACTACCCGTCTAAAAGGTTCTAAAACTAGATTACGAAATCTTAGATGACAGTACTTAGGGACAGAAGCCTGGAAGGGACTCTCATGCCAAAATCACCAATCAAGTTCTATAAACATTATTCTCTCATTCAGCACCCCTGTGCAACACAAACAACATTTGCTTGCTCCAGCGTCTCATTTTCTGCATTTTCAGTGGAACGTGACAGGATCTTGCTTTCCATCATACTCAGCTACTTTCAGGTTAAAATACAAAGCTGCCGAACGATAAGCGCACGGAGACCTACCCCCAGGTCTGGAGGTCCCTGCATTTTCTTCTCCTCTCGTTCTTCTCTCACGTCTTCGGACGCGCTCTTTACTCTGCTGCGTGTCTTGCGACGATCCCCAGGCAGCGTTCGACCCACGCATCATCGTCAGTATTGAATACCTGAGTAATAAATGCGGTAGGATCATCCATCAATGACAACAATTTCGTTCGAAGCTGTAAAAGATGTTCATCTGGGCAAAGATCCAGTTCATAGTTCCGTGGGTTTTCCCGATACCGGTACTTTGGCAAGCGAGTAACCCAACCAAGTTTACAGAGTATACGATTAGGGACTCCTCTGTGCTCTGTGAAGGTTGTAAGTATGAGATTATTGGACAATCCAGGAACGCGATCTCACCCATTGACTTCATCATCTCGGGTATCCTGAGAATCATGCCATCGTCATCGTCCCAAGGAAAACATTCCGGGTAGAGAAACCAAAGCATCTTGGTCATTAGTGTTACAGCTAGGAGATGTCTATTTCGCCTAGAACCAGGCTCGAAGTTATCTTTGTTGCGTGGCAATGTCGGTGAGGCTGTAGACGATGTGAAAGTCAATACTATCATTAACAGAAGATCACAAAGAGGATCTCCGAGGGCTTGCTCGAGGCAGTTACGAGCATTCTCGTAGTGAGCTAGGACTTTTGCGTTACTTGAGACATATAAGTCATGGGTGAGCTTCATGCCCCTTTCGATGCACGGTGGGACTTCGGTGAATGGAATAGAGCATCCAAAGTCGATCGCAAAAGTATCCGGCCTCATCTCTGTAACATCATCCTCGCCGTTGATCCCGAAGCCGATTTCACCATCCGTTAAGAGAGTGATGGGGAGTCCGGCCATGTGGTAGTTACCACCTAGTAGCCAACGATCTTCCCTGCAAAATTCAATGTCACCCTCACCGATTCTCCATTGATGTAAGCCGGAAATGAACGGACGAGTGGGATTAAGCTGACCAGCAACCCTGGGTAGTCTGATGAACAAGCTATGCTTGTTGTAGTGTGGGATTATCCAGAAATGCGGCAATGCGCATCTTCCTAAGGAACCTTTCCAGCTCTCTGCATCAGCAGAACCAAGGTACTTTTCGATGGACGAGTAAAACCTCCGAGCCAGCTGACGGTAGTAGCAGTGATCCCAGAGTGTACGAGGGAGACCATCGTCCCAGTCAAAAAGCCCCTGTACTCTATCATGGTAAGCTCGCCCCAAGTCGTGCGGTCCTTTGTGCGAATAAGATAAACAAGGCGGTTCGCCAGCTAATCTGTGGACAATGTCAAAACTCAGTCCTTGGTAACCCTCCCGGGCTGATTGGAGCTCGTTCTCAAGCTCTGAATCGAGGATAACATTGTTGCAGGTTTGTCGAATGATCTGAAGCGCAAAGTGCCGGTAAACCATCTTCCGCATACGGTCTAGAATACCAGGGCGAGTGCTCGGTTCGCTGGCTCGTAGATGATCTTCTAGTTCTCTGGCTTTGCAATACTCCTTGCTTACATATTCCACATCTTTCCAGTTGCGGAACACTCCTTGAAGTCCATTAAAAGTGAACGTGGTTGATGCTACAAGGTCGTCTTGTAGGTGAAAATCAGACCAATCGAAAAGATCACGGGGTAGCCAGGCGAGACCTGTGTGGCGCATACTACTCTCAAAATCTAGGCCTCGAAGGGGTTTGCCCTTCCTGTTTTTGTAAGGGTCTTTGAACATCTGCGAGCGCCTTGCAACGTGATGACAATTGACACTAGCCTTCAATGAACGAAGAAGAATAGTGACCATGATCATGTTTCTTTGATGATCTTCCCAATTTGCATCTCGACGACTTCCTCGAGATCTGACGAACTCGATCGCAGATAGCCACCGGTTGAACTCCCAACGCATGAATTCATTGACGTGGGTAGTTGACAATACCCAAAAGGGGCGATGTTGGCCATAAAGGTTCGAAGTGGCCGGATTCAAGGTTGTGAATAGTTCCCAAGAGATTCGATATTCTTCTCGTACACCGAAGCTTGTGTTCGTGGAACTGTCTAATGCAAATCCTATTCGAGCCTTCATAGCTTGAAAAACTTTACGAAGCCGTTTTAGTTTTGGCGCAGATTTAGTTGAGGTCGCCAATCCAGCATTACGGTATTGTCGAGCAGCTACGATCCAGGCGTCGAGTAACGAAGGCGGGCATGTCAACCCCTCCAGATTCGGCTCACTGAACAGTCCGCTATCCCGCTTCGACGCTGTCGAGAAGAGATCCTTGTTGACGTTATACCGTTGAGCATAAGCAATGCCTCCCTTGCGCAGCGGGTGTGAGCGGCGGGTCTCCACTCTGGCGCTCCCGGCTTGACCGGTAAGATTCTAATTGAAGCATTCCGACGACATCAACGGTTTGTCAACACTATACCTCATCGAATGGGCCCATGACTTCAAGCATCCACTCTTGAACAGGAACGTGCACTTTTCTGAGGCAGCAGTATCTTCAATGCCAACGTCTACCCATGTGTTGGACAAATCGGCTTTCGACCAATCCAAAACTTGATGAAGGTGGGCAATGATCTTGGCACGGCATTGCTGTAACGTTGGCGACCTTGCTTCTAATTTAATGTTCTTCGCGCTTAGCACAATGAACATTCCGCGGAACATGGCAAGTTCTGGTTGCTCGATGCGCTGATTTATATGATGCCAGATTTGCTGCAGGTATTCTTGCGGGAGGTAATGATGCATGTCCATCTTGTGATTGATCATCCCTCCGCAGGTTTCCCTTTGACGACTGTAGGCCTTGCTCTCCACATCGTCGAAGGAACGAGGGTGGTGTTGAACCACGTCGGGTGGGCAACAATGGCGAATAGCGGGCAAAAGAAGCTCGTTGATCCACATTCGCCTTTCATTCTTGGTAAGATAAGTAGTTGTTCGACAGACGTGGGAAATTCCAGGAAAGAAGATATATACGCCGAATTGAGGAGACTGCCGTCCGCTGCCTAGTCGAAGGTGAGGAATGACGTGCAGAGCTGTTCCTTGGTGAAAGACATGCATGCTGCTTCCGAAATTCCTAGAGATTGGTGGATGATACGACACGTATAGCCCACGATTAACAGATAAGCACGATGCCCAGGAAATGATGCTGTCCACGTCCCAAGTCCGTTGAATATTTGGGGTGCTTGTTTGAGACAAGTGAATGTCCAGGTTTGGACGGCTGGCTCCACCACTCAAGACCGAGGACCAATCCAACTGAACAGGGTCGCTTTCCTCTGCCTCACCATGAGGTGGCGCATTACCGATTGAATCTGGTACCGCAAGGCTCCGCCAGTACTCAGCCATATCCCTTAGGCCGATTCCGGGCTGTCCATCCCGGCTGACGTTTCCTACTTCGTTTTCCTCCTCCTCTTCTTCGCAATCGCATGCACGTCCCCAGTTTCTTTCCAGGAAACATTTCGCCGAGTAGACATCTGATTCCAAGGGAGCACCGGTAGCGTTGTCATCGATGTCAATCTCGCTTTGAGAATCTGAGACGTCTGAGTCGGAGCTGGAGTCAGGTTCCCAAACATTTTCAGGTTCAGACTCGAGGTCAGACGCTACACCATCTTCAGCCCCCCCATTTTGACATCTCACGTTCCCATCGTTTCGTGGCTCGCCTGGGTCGATTTCGACTGCCACGTTTGGGCTCGCGGCGACGCCGTCTCTCTCAGATGATGAATGGGGGGTATATTCTGTCTCTGAAGCGTTTGACAAATTAACAGAGTGCAGCTCACAATCCGCCGCTTCGCATTCGTCATCATCTGTAGCAGCATGGTTCGTATCGCTTGAGCCTAGATCGATTGCCCTATATGATTCTGCTGTATTGCCTAGACTCCGTGGACACGGTGATGCTAGAACGGCCTCTTCTGTCGATCGCGAAGGCAATCCACTTCTGGCTGCTGTGGTGTCAATTGATGAGGGTGTCTCGATTCGGCTCGCCAAACCATCTCCGCTTGAAGTATTATCCAAACAGCCTCTTAAATCTAATCGGTTTTTTTGTGTGAGAGGAGGCGGCAAAGCTTCTATTTGTTGAGGGACGTAGATCTGAAATCTGGTGTCGCCGTGGGCTGGTACCGGTAGCTTCTGAAGCCGTCTCCGAGCGCGTTTGGCGATGACATCTTGCTTCGCTTTCTCTTCCGGTGTATCGTACTTCCGAGGCCGCCCACGCTTTCTTGTTACTTCGGGCATGATGATGGACGGGACATAAAATGGATGAAGCATGTTCGTTTTCCAGGAAATGACCCTTCTCCTGAATTGACCGCGAAATCCTGATTAGGCTAGTGAGTGACCGCTTAAATCGAAAGACGTTAGTGCATGACCGCTAAAATCTGATTCGCCCGACACAAATGCGCTAAGTCTCTAAAAAGCTAGCTCAATGACCGCAGAACTCAAAACAGTAATTTCTGCTGACCCGATCGTTTTATTTAGTACGTACATCACGGGGTGTAGAATGGGCAAAACGAAACTTACCTTGTTTAGGACATCGTTCTGGAGCCTACCAGGATACCGTCCGGTCCAAGCCATGCTATCATTGGCTAAAGTCATCGGTGTATCGAACTGCCCCTGTTCATACTCAGTTCAGCTAGCTGTTTCGGGAAACCACTGTGGATCCAACAAGGATACCGTCCGGTCCAAGCCCTCCTTTCATTGGTTTGAGCTCTAGACCAAGCGACCAGGGTGTAACGATATTTCGTAAGCAGCCTCTGAGCTCAGACCATGCTTTCGTCTCGACACCGAGTTAGATGCTTTCTTTTGCGTGTTTTTTAGCCAACAATAAATAAAAAATGGCTTTATGGAGATTGATCAATCAATTGCTTTCTTCTCTATCGTTTTATATACATATTGCTAGATGCATCGTTGTGGTTGAATTTTGACAAAATAAAATGCCTCTGTCGACTACCCGCGCGAATTCCATCAAGTCCCCCAGGACTCAAGCCTGGGGGGAGCCCGATTTGCATGTCCTATCGTTACCCGTAACCCAAACCACCCGTTTTCCCCCAACAATTAGAAGAAAAAATCAAAGTCCAAGATCAAAATTCAAGCCAATCAAAGGCTAGGAAAAGAGGACGGGTTTATAAAGACCCAAATAGGCTATTTCAAGATATCCGGAATGTTAAGAGGGCAAGAAGGCGAATAAAAACGCCTGAGGTTGAAGATTCAGAATAGCTTGTTTTTTCTTTGTTCTTATTGGTTGATTTTTTGATATTTAGAAATTTAATTAGTTAGTTTATTAAAAATCAGTTGAAATGGACCAATTAGGTCTTTTAGTTGTTATTTTATCTATAAGTGAAGTTGAATCGCGATTTTAGTTGTTATGTAAGTGGGGCGGTCAGGTAAGGGGTCGGTCAGCTAATGGGTGGTCCGACTTAGTAACCCATCGACTGGAGAAGTGCACGCTCTCATGAAGACTTCTAAGTACGCATCTGCAAGCCTATTGGTCGGATCGGCTACAAAAGAGTATCCAGCTGTTAATGTTGATAGCCTATCTCGAATAGCACCGAGATCAGGATCAGCTGGTTCCTACTTATATATAAGCCGCCGGTATTGAATGGTAGCTTGTCTTAACGCCTCGCGGGAAAGACCGCGAAAACTATTCATCGTTAAGTATAAGTGCCCATCCCATGAAAGCACTTGGTCGTTCTCGCTCCAATGGAAATAATACGCCGGTCCTTCAGCTCGGTGGAGGGCACAGCTGTAAGCTAGAAGGCTTAGAAACTCGCCAAGAGGGGACATCATGCCATCACACATCTTCTCCACGCAAATAGCATTCAAGGCTTTCAGATGACCAAAAAGCGGCCTAGCAGGAAGTCCAGTGTATAGATGAGGAAATCGTAGTAGTACTATCTCGAGAATAATCAATCGAGCGCAGTATATCAATGCTGCGAGTATTAGCGTAAATCGAGCTGGTCGAAGGTATTTATTGCCACTGGGTCTCGATAGGCCTCAGATAGCGCTGAAGTAGACGAATAGAGACAAACTGGATCTTCCATCTTCAAAGTCTTCAGTAGCTATATCGTAATAGAACCGAAGTACGACATCAGCATGAGGATCATTCAGTCCAGCCATAGGACTGTAAGATCCCTCATTCAATATCGATTCATCTTCTAATTAATCCGTATTGTCCTCAGCGTGTACTAGGACTTCCTCGCTATCTCCTGCTTCATCATCGGTGTCTTTACATTCGCTTTCTTCAGATTCACTGACCATATCTTCATCGTAGGGATACTCTGCCTCAGCCTAGTCTGCTGTTCTTTACTCGTCCCATATTGGATCAATCTAAAGTTTATCTAGCATTCTGCTTTGCTTCCTGGATAATAATTGCCCCATAATCGACCTGGCCACTAACAGCAGTAACCGTAAAATTCGAAGCCAGAAGCACACACATCGTTTGAACTCAGTCCTGTACTGGCGCTCGGAGGTAGGTCTCATAACAAGCTCGAAAGGCGCCTTATATAGACGGTCCGGGAACCTTCCTCGGAGCCACCTTCATACGCTGACATCCATATACCTCACTATATCTGCACAGCAGTCGAATAGACGGTCAAGTGCTGCTGTAATTAAAGCCAATTTGCACTCATCTCCGACTGAACTGTACAGTTCTTCTCCGTCATGATCTCCCAGCCAAAATCGCTGACTAGATGTCCAGGGCATTTCTGAGAGTATAACAAGTATGTCGCGGCGTGCTTGGCGAAAAGTTTCCTGCCAACGAGTGCGGTGCATCCAGTTCGTTAATAATTCCTTTGATGAACCGCTATCATTAAGGAGCCTTTCGCCTGATTGCCTTTCCAGATGCTCATATTCCTCAGTGAACAATTTCTGAGCAAGGTCCTTAGTGGAATCAGGCGCCGCCTGTAGGAGTAGGCTGTTGCTTGCAGTCCCTTGCCCTGACTGAATATTGCCTGTGGAGACAATCCAAGAGTGATGAATGTCGTTTGCCTTCCAGCTTTGGAAGGTTAGCTTGTCTTCGATCTGATCCCGTAACCACCGTTTTCCTTTTCCGTCTGTTTTCCTGATTTCAAGCCTATGTGATTTCTTTACGTGCCGTAAAAGTAGCTCGAGACTTGTAGACCGTAGCCCACAATGCTTGCAGGCAGATCCATCTTGAAGAGCTAGATGCGGATGCGGCGCAGACCTATCGGCTCGCACAGGCAACGCATCTGGGTCAGGAAGAGACAGAGAATTGATCAGAGAATTGAGGCCTCGGCGCGCTGACTTAGGAACACCGTGCTTCTCCCCCAAATGGCGTCCGACGCGATCATCATCTGTTTTTAACGCATAACCGCAGCGCGTGCAAATGATTGCTGGTTCAGGTAAATTAAAATGCAAATGCAACCTTTGCAGTTTCTGTATCTGGCTTGGGGTGATTGTTTGCACAGCGAGAGTGTTGTTCGAGAGGTTAATAGACATGATCTTACAATGCACTTTGTCTTGCCTTGGGGAATGTAGAATGGAAGCTTTGTTCACGTCGCGCTCTTGGGTAGTCAATGGAATCTACTAGGATGGCACAGGCCACCGCGTTAGGAACGGGCCCCGTTTCGCGTTTTTGGAAACACGACCAGTCTAGGAACGGGGCCCGTTCCAACTCGCGGGAACCATATAGGATTTTTAGAACCATGATTGGTCTAAAACCTGGAACGGGCCCCGTTCCCGACTTTAATCATAGAGTAGAAGGAGAGAGTCCGCCGTCTGGGCGTTGGTCGCGGCCGGCGCAGCGGTCAATCCTGCAGATATCACCCCGAACGATATGAACACGAAGCATTCTCTGTTCATGCAATATAACACCCCCTTAATTGGTGCTCTCCACCCTGAGTTCCATTTTAGGGATGACAGGACGCAAGGCGAGGTGGACACGCAGATCAGGATCGTCAAGTTCCTTATCGCCAACGGCGCCACGGCTAGCTGCGGATCTGAAAAGCTCACTGGCGAATTATCTTTGGAAATATTCTCATGGGTGATACGTGCATGGCCGGGATCCGCTCATTACGCCCTGGCCAAGCTGTTGCTGGACGAAGGTGCTATCAGCCTGAAGCACCCAATCGATACCACCCGGCTTGACGGTCTGAACACATTCTCACTGGCGGCACAAGATGACAACGTAGAGTTGTTAAAGTTGCTGGCTACTGAAATTCTGCCCTTCTGTGGATTGGAATACCCAGTCTCAGCATTTGTCAAGGTGCCATACCTAGAAGGGGGCGGCGCTGTGAAAGAAGTCCTGATGAAGCCACCATTTTACCGTTCAGATTCTCTGCTCTATCTGGTTCGTGAATTCATGTATCAGAAGTCCGACGAGGACTCGTGGTCCCCGCTCCTTCTGGTTGACGAATTCTTGTTTGGAAACGATGACGGGAGCCTCATGACCTGGCGTGAATTCTCCAATGCTGTGGCAATGCTTGTTGAAAATGGCTCGGACCCATTAAATGAGGAATATATCACGTATAAGAGGCGGAGGTACACCTCCACCAACTCTAGAGAGCATGAGTTGATATCCCCTCTTAAGCTTGTTGAGAAGATTGTAACGAGCAAGAGTAGAAGCAGGGCTAGGAAGGTGTTGCAGGATAATATGCCAGAATGGAGACGCCAACAGATGAAATTCACCAGGTAATCATTCAGCCCGAAGGGCGTTTTACTCAGTCAGAAAGAATTGTTCAGCCCGAAGGGCGTTTTGCCTTTCGGTCGAAAGGTCTTTTAAGCTCTGGGATTCTCTACCCATAAATCGACCGCTCACCCCTGCAAACATACCCCTGTCAAATTACCCCATATATATATATATATAGGACATGCGAAAAACGCAATGTTAGCAATGTTAGCAATGTTAGAGAGAGAGAGAGAGAGAGAGAGAGAGAAAGAGCAATGTTAATCATGTTACGACCTGGGCGAGCCGGGCGTGCATGAGACCCTATTTAATAGCTGTTATCCACACCTGTAATCGCTACCATTGTGATTATAGACTTATCTTTTGGCCTGACGGGCTAGGAGACGTAATGCGAAGTGTGGATCGTTACAAATCAGCTCAGAAAATGAGGGGTGGGTTGTCGTTGTGTCGCGTGGGACTTAGTGAAATTTTAACCGCAGTTCTAAATGGACATTTTAGCGCAGTAACGGTTAACTATTAATAATAGTAACTAAGTATTACATACAAACGGAGTTTTTCATTGCTCCGAATCCCGGGCTCCACAGCCCCTCAGCTGCGGCGGGCTCAAACCACCACTTTTAAAGCGGGGTTACGCACCTTTCAGATAAGCTTCCTAACTTCGAGGATCATTTTCGAGCTGGAATCCCGTCACTCTACAGTCTAATATTGTCCTATAGCTGGTAGTCCAGTCAATATGGATGGCCTTGTTACCGCCATGGAGATACAAGGGTTCGCGGAGGCGACTTATCCGCACTTGACTCCCGACCAGGCTCTCCTCCAATATTACCGCGACATCTACGAATCCGTACCTGAACCCATCCGCTCACAGCTACCTGACATCGCGGTGGCAGCAGGTGACCTCTGTGGTTCTCGGGGCACTGTCTTCTTTGGGCAAGTGGTTAGGATACTTAGGGGAGAGGTCGGCACAAACGAATCACTATCAAATCTCCTCAACCAGATGCGAGGACAAACTGAACTTTTGGAGAACTTTCAAAGCCAACTGAGGACCTTTCAACGACGAGAAATATTTGGCCAGCTGGCTGCATTTTCGACTTCCACTGCCGCTGTCTATCAAATAAAAAGATTGGCAGATCAGACCGAACGTGTGGCTGGCTCTCTGAGGGGCATCGAGTTACTTTTAAAGTCAGAGCACGTCCGCGGCCAGCATTTTCCTCGACATGTTCATTCGTATATACGGTTGTTGATTGAGACATACACTTCCGATACCATTCCTCACTACTTCACCGTATTCAACCATGGCGATCTATGGCATCCCGATTTTGCCGATATTCAGCGTGGAGATCCATTAGGGCCATCATATCTCGGGCATAAAACGGATCTCGACGAACTATGCGCATTTCTAGCAGAAGAAGTACGCCCTCAAGTTGGACCAGAGGCTGTTTTACACGTCGTAATGCCTTCAGTTGGTCCTTTATCTCTTGAAGAGGCGATCAGGTTTCCAGAGGCCATGCGTCCATTCAAGATCGACGGGCAAACTGGCGATGGGGGAACAAAATTAGTGTATATCTGTGCCCCAGAAGTGCAAGACCAGGAATGTCTGAATGGTGTCGGAGTTCTGAGGCAAAGGGAGATTTGGAGGATGGATGGAGCGATAGGGATTCCTTTTACACCGCTGGTTACGTCTTTTCATCAATATTTCGTCGACCCTACATACAAGATTCGAACTGATGTGGGCTTGATACTCGCCGGGGGGGGTTACTATCCTTGTGGACTCGAGCCTCCAAGGACCTTGGGTCAGCAGACAGCACGACCATGGTTGTAACGATCTGACTTAACTAATTATTAAACCGAGGTCGCAGGGTTTATGTTAGCAGGGGATCAGGGCGTTAGGTTCGCTGAGCAATGATAAATGACGCAAGTGTTACGTTTCGTGATACACAATAGTCGAGTCGAGTCGATTGTGGTAACGAGGTTGTATTGAAAGCTGCAATTACCTACTGGAGCCACAATCCCCAGAGCCTTCTATCTATTTTTTTGCCTACCACCCTTTCAAACTTTACAATACTATTGCTTCGGCAATTAAAAGTCGGGACATGTCACTTGTCGGGGGAAGCAACTGCACGATTCAAACTTGGTGACGCTCAAGAACACGACCCTCGCATGCAGCGAACCTTTTGGCCTCTACCATACTTGGGCATTGTAGAGTAGAGGGAGCTCTACCCACTTCTCTACCCTACCCAGGTAGAGGAGTGGTCTCCTCTACCCTACCCGGGTAGAGTGGGTAGAGTGGTGGGTAGAGTGATGGGTAGAGTAGTAAGTAGATTGGTGGGTAGAAGATAAGGTAGGTAGGGAAGGTACCGGTAGATACTGTATATATACTCAATTCTTCAAAATATGCCATTTTATATTATACATCCCAATCCTCCTCGTCGAAATCAATATCCACCTCGTCCATCTCCTCAGCCTCTACAATCATCCCTAGCAGCTCCTCCGAAGAGATAAGCTTCCTCGCAAACCAGTTATCCATACACTCTAACCTCTGGAGGTTCTCTGGCGATAACCTAAGCCTATCCCAGCTCTGTGTACGGCGTGCGCCCGAGAATTGTTATTCTGGTTCAGCGGATGAGGGTGCGATTGAGAGGATATTGACGACCATACGGTGGAGATGAGGATAGTACTGGTGCTGCTCTGGAACTAACCACTATTGAAGAGGAGTTATCTTTAGAGTATTAAGATCGATAGTCTTATCTTCAAAAAACGTTATAAATGTATCTTCATCCTCTTGTGAAGTATGTTGGACTCTTAGACGATGTTTCAGCCGGTCTAATTTATTCTCTACCCTCTTTTTCGAGGACGGATGATACGTATCGGTATCAGCAGCAGCAGTAGGGAGTGATTTATGAGGGAGATGCGTGTATTCCTTCTGCCAGATCGAATAAGCAGTATCAATTAGGGATGCATCGAGGTAAATTACCAGGAGGTAAATTACCAAAACCCCTAGGTAAATGACGGTCATAAACCCGAGGTTTATGACGCGTCATTTATCACGTGCTTCCAGTACTATTTGGTGACTACGGAACGGCGTCGGTGGAATGATATACGCACAAACAGTCTGGTGTGCATTGGTATTCGTCGGGGATGAGGTACCGATCACACCAAAATCGGCTGTGCGGGTACAAGAGGTCCATACCCCCGTGCAACGGCTCCATGTTCGTTTCTTCGTCAAAACTCCCAGACTTGCTACTTCAATATGACAGTATTATATTTCTCGAAAGCCAACTTATTTACATTTCAACGTTAATAAACAGACTCTATCTCTGCGTCCGTGCCTGCATCTACAAAAATGCAGTCCTGGAAGTCGTCCTCGAGCTCTAAGAGCAACTTCACGTCAGCCGTCTCCCAGGATTGGCCGCTCGGCATTCTCCAAGGTGTCTCTTGGGCTGTCTTAAGTTTTCTCAACACCCGACTATTCATATATATAAATATCAATTTATTGGTGCTAGTGACAGTAAGACGATTGCGAATCTTGTTGTGGAGGAAATTGATGGAGGAAAAAGATCTCTCAGAAGGTACGGAATTAGCCAAAGCGCCCAGTACTCGTTTGGCCAATGCAGCGAGTGATACATTCATAGAATGAAGATACCGCCAACTGTCAAGGACGTGTTGGTGGTGCGGAGTGCCCTCGGATGCTGCTCTGTATATGCGACTTCCTGGGCCAAAGAGGTTGCCCTCCCGAGCTCTAAATTGACAAAACTCCCGGAAGATATTGCCGTATTCCTCAGCGTTGGTGTTGTCCTCAAGAAAGTTGTGTGCTCTTCTGACAATGTCTGTAGTCAACAAATGGTGCTTCAGGTCGGTAGTGGCAGGGTCCAAAGCAAAGGCCATGTAGTATATGTCGTCCGTTTGCACGTCAAACCGTTGCTTTCGTAATGCCTTCAGTTCTTGGTAGTTTATTAGTGGGTCCTGACCAGCCTCTTCCAATGCGTCCCATGAAGCCTGAATGGATAGCCAACGTGGAATGACCTCCCCAAGACCCGCGCGGTCGCGTTCTGAGTTGGCTTGGGCATGGCCAATCGGCTGAAGAACTTTGAATAACATTTCCAGATTGGCCCAAAATTCGAGATCGTTGATATATGATATCACCTGAGGTAGACTTGACTGTATCACCTGTTCCTCCTCTTTGACAATTACCGGCTTCATTCCGTTGAGAATAACTGGATCGCATGCGAAAGCTCGAAGGGCGTCTTTGTTGGCAAACACAGATTTAACAGCAGCAAGTTGTGTTCCCCAGCGTGTGATTGCAGCAGTAATGAACGCCTTGCGCTGCCCGTAGCATTCCTGCTGATGAATGCGAAGCCTTGACAACTGCAATTTGGCTTTCTGAAAGAAGGCAATGAGAAAAGTAATCTTCCCAAAGATTGGCATCCACCGCTTCGACTCCACAATGTCTTTAATAAGCAATTAAAGTCCGTAAGAATCACACAAGATATAAAGGCAGTAGCTGAACTCTGGCAGCGCTTTCATTTCTCAATGAAGCTTTCTCATCGTGCTACATATATCTGTACAGATAGCATTCAGCCGCGAGAAATCGTGTCCAAATATTTCAAGAAGAGATGGCTTGATAAGGCTCAAGGTCGTCAATGCCGTATGATCATGATCTTTAGTATCGATTGTCGTCCAGTAAAATGCAACCGAACTAGGAATTTCAATAGATATATTGATAATTCGGTTGCTTGAGATATCATCTGAGGCATCGAATATGACGTTGAGATGCGGGGCCTCGTCCAGAAGAGCCTTGACACGTTGCTGATAGTCCAGGTAGACAGGGTCGAGGAATGAGGCAACTCGATTGCGATCTGGAGGTTTATATGCCGAATTTAGCATTTGGAATAGTTTCAGTGTCTCAGGCTCTTCATAGAGGGAATAGGGTTTGCCGGAGGTAAAGACTGCGACGGCGGCTTGACGGTCCAATGCATCCTTAGATGCTTTGCTAACACTATCCAACTTAGTGTTGATGAGCGGTTGTCGGCTGGGAATGACTTCATGAAGCTGTCGATATGCGGTGCATTGCGTGTGAAGGTGTCGAAGTTGTTTGGAGGTGTGCTTCGCCATAGTCTTTAAGCAGAGCTTGCATACTACACGGTTCAGCGTAAGGCCCTCTTCCAAAGCCGGCCGGAAATATTCGTCAATGCCATGAAGTTTAGGACGACCTCCCCGATTGGTCATATTGACTCAGTAATGACCATAAATAGTTGTTGTCGGTGAAGAAATCTCAACAGCAACATCGGGGGGTGATAAAGCCTCCTCAGGGGTCGCAACAACTCATAGTCGTCCCCCAGCCCAACCCCTTTTGGGTTAGTCACTAAACCCAATTAGGAAGGAGGTTTATGACGGTAAATTACCCGTCAGTTGGGGTTTATGACGTCAATTGGTAACTTGGGGTTTATGACGTCAAAAACGCATCCCTAGTATCAATAGTCTTCTGATGCCACTCTTCAGGCTAGTTCTGAAGAAGATAATACTTCCGCTTCGAGGGATTAAGAAGTATAGCGGCGGCGTATACTGGCGTTAACTTAACGAGAGCGTAGTATTTATCAAAGATAAACCTGTTAGATTGGACCATGCACCCGGCGTCAGACCGGGTGGGTCATGTGATCAGTTGCCTAGCACTTTGCCACAAGGCTTAGGAAGCAGCTTCTAGCTGATTCTACACAGCACAGAACAGGCATATAAAGCTTGCTCTGATACCTCAGAATAAGAAGAGAGGAGGAGAATACACATATGCAATATAATATACACGATTAATATCAGAGTGCTACGCTAGCTTTCCGACATATGTCCTGGTTTGTTTTGCGGCGGCATTGCAGCACCATGGAATCAAGCGGGTATTCACGGGATCTGCATCCGCACCACCTATCCACCGCCGTCTCAGCCGTTCCAATGACTGGGAGCAGTGGGAGGTGATCCACGATTCCATTGTGTGTTTGCTTAATGAGGAACAACTCATTGCCCAGTTGCGTCTGTGGTCTGGGATGCTTATTGTAATGTCCAAGAGTTGAAACACCCACCCGCCGGGACCCCAGCCGACTGAGCCTTGATAATCGGGCTTACGAGCTCCTTGGTATTCTCTTGTTGCTCAATGCATGGGTCGAGACCATGATGCCCCAAACATTACCATCAATCACCCTGGAGACTCAAGGGACACAGAAGCCCATCGGTGGTAATGTTGTAGCGTTGGTTGTGGAGACCTGTGACGGTACAAGGGCACGAACGAGGTCGAGTGCGACTTGGGCAAAATGATTGTTTACAAGGAGAGAAAGAGATTCCTAAGGAAAGCTCTGACTTAAGCTATTTACACAATTTCATAAAGTGAGGCTATCATAAAGTATGAAAGTCACATGATCGTTCCCTCACAAGACCAGCGCAAGGGCACCTCCAACCCCCGAGATCCTACCAAAGACTGACACAAGGTCTAGGCCGGGTTCGGAAAGGCCTGAATGCCCCATGTGCATCACACCAGACAATTGACTGAAAACCCTTGGTGTGTGCTTCCTGATCACATCCCGCTCCTACGCCACAAGTCTATTTCCCCTCACGGCACAAACTTCACAAGCCCAGATTCTGGTGGCTCTCGTGGCGGTCCAGTGTCGCATTCCGGCGATAACAATAGGATATCCACGGCGGCCTTTTGGTGGCGGATTCAGCGGCTTAGCGCCACAACGCCGCCAAATCGCGTCCGTGCCCTCAGCGACTGCAAATATTACCCCCTCTCCACGGCCAGCCGGCCAAATGCAATTCCTACGTAATCGAGGGTCTGCATCTTACGCAATAACCGGGAACCTGCTTAAAGATAGAGATTGTAGATTATCGATCAATTAATTAAAACCTCTACAGATGCCATTGATCTCTCTTCACTTCTTCGTCTTCTGTATAGTTAGCCGGGCCTTTCTATTAGCTCGGAGGAACTTGCAGAGCTGGTCAATTGAGTAGCCCATCTGCTGCTGCTGCAGGCTTATAGCGTGCATCGCAGCCTCCTCGCTTATACGCCGAGCCTGTGCTATACGGCGAATCTCCTTAATAATCTCAAGCCGTAGAGAGTACCACTGCACCTCGCTCTGCTGGCCCGCCCGCCAGCGGCTTCCCCAGCGGCTATCGAGAGTAGCAATAGCTTGTTGGCCTCGTAGCCCGACTGTCCACTCTCTCCATAAGTCCCTAACTGTCTTAACCTCCCGGCACATACGATGCTGTGGCGGTCTTTCCAGTCCTGGGGTTACTGAGCGGCTGTTGCTGCTATTGCTCGAGCAAGCTGTTGTATACTGGCGCTGGGCCTCTTTAGCAGCGGCAGCTGTAAGTGCTGGCGCTGGCGCTGGCGGCGGCGCTGGTGCTAGTTGTAGCTGCAGGAGGCTAGGGGTAGCAGCTGTCTTAAGCTGAAAGGTAACGCCAGTTGAGAAGAGCGACTGGAGCTGCAAGGTCTGCTCCCTGACTCCCTGAAGCTCAGCTTGTAAGTCAGCTCTTAGATCCGCCCCGAGGTCGGCCCGTAGCCTAGTAATCCTCGTATCGTTGCGGGCATCGACGGACTGGAGGTAGTCTGCAAGAGCTGGAACAGCCTGAGCTAGTAGGGCTAGCTGGCTTGGCCTCTCGCCCTCTTCTTATACGAGGGCTGATACCTCTTATGCGAACTGCAAGTAGGCCTCATGCTGAAAGACCGGGTGGTTCCAAACTGGACTATCTGGGAACTGCTTAATCAGGAAGACTGAGTCTTATAGGATAACCTCGCGTAGGTACGAGAGCAGATTCGTAAGCCCCATAGCCGCAAGATCGTTAATCTGATCAGGAGTAGGACCGAACTGGCCCTTCCAACGGTTAAGGTTGGGCTAGATTATAGAGAGGAGGGTATCCGGCGGCACGATACTAGCACGGCGTATCTCGAAGCACCCCTTCTGGGGTAGATGCCCGGCCATTGTACGCATGAACTTGCGAGGCAGAGAGTTCAGGTAGCAGCCGATCATCTGCTCCTGGTTCCAGCGGCCGGCGCGGCGAATCTAGTCCTCACTGATCCCCTTAAGCTCGGCTGTTTTCGCCCCCGAGCTCCGGCCAACATGCGTCTTCTTCCTCGAGGCGATGCCGGCATATACAAACGCCTTGACAACCCAGTCCCGCTGCGAGTTATACGAGAGGGCAGCTGTATGGTCACCCCCACTCCCGCTCCCTTTGATCAGCCGGGTATCATACCACGCAGACCGCTGGCTAAGGTCTAGAAACGGCTCATCGGCGGCTATATCCCACTGGTAGAGGAGGTAGAACGCAAGGCCGCCCAGCATGCAGATAACCGGGTTCTTGTTCCGGAGGGCCCCGGCTGTCTCGAGGCGGCCGTGCTGGTTCTGTTTCCCAGCCCGCGTTGTGAAGATCAGGGGCATACAGCAGGTCGGGCCCTCCTCCTCGAACTCGAAGGTAAAGAGATCCGAGATCTCGGCTGCGCAGCGGTCGCCACCCCGGGTTAGCATGTAGTGCCCGAGCAGCAGATCCACAAGAGTCCGTAGGTGACACTCAGCAGCAGTGCCGCTATACGCCCAGAGCTCGTAGCAGACGCATTCGAATTCCTGCTCCGTATATCCATCGAGGAGGGTATCGCGACCCTTATCGGTGTAGCTAGCCTTATCCTGCTGCGCATCCCGGCGCTGGAGGGACTTGAGGTACTCCCGAACGTTATCCTCCCGGGGCGAAGGGTGGGTATTCATCCCAAGCGCTTTCTGCATACGATATAGATCGGTAATAGCAGTCATATAGCTGCGGACTGATCGCCAGGCAAGCCGCGTAGCCTCCTGCGGAGTATCCTCAGCCGCCTTGTAGCTCTTGGCCCTGAGGGGCCGGTCCGCGACCTCCTCAACGAGGAAGAGGAGGAGCTTGTCTTCTGTGACGGTATCTGCATCCTGATACTGCTTGCGCTCGCAGAAGTCCCTGAACTCCTTCTGCTTCGGCTCATACGCGGCCAGTGTATTTCTCGGCCTCACGTCCTGGATTATCGAGAGGATATGCTGTGCGTTAGCACGTAGCTCAGCGTTATTGCGCGCGTTAAGCCCGACGCGACCGTGGTGCCTGGTGCCGGCTGCAGCGGCCCCGGCAGCAGCCCCAGTCGCAGTAGTCGTTGCAGTGCTGGTCCTGACGGTTATAGAGTCAGCTACAGCCGCCGCCTTCTTCTTCCCAGCCTGTCTCCTCGTCATAGTCGGATATCAATTAAAGAGGCAGCAGCTGATCCGATCGATCGGATACGAGGTCATTAGAGAAAATAGGCCAGCCTAGACGGGCCTGGGGGTCTGCAGGGAGAGATATATAAATAATTTTCAGGGCCGGCCAGGCCTTCCAGCGCCAGATCAGCAGGACCGGGGCAGCTGGGGGGGCCCCGGAGGCGCTGGAGGGCGCTGGAGGCCCCTGGAGCTTCCCGAAGTTATAGGGGCCGATCAGCGAGGGGGGCATGGAGATTCGCGTATATCCACGGCCATCCGGGGTGGCCAGCCCGGGGGCCGCATGTGGATATACCGGGATACCATTGGCCCGGCGCCGCAGGCGGCGGGGGCCCTGGATCAGCCGGTCGGCGCCACGCGCCGCCGCTGGGGTTGGCGTGAATCAGCGACGGCTCAGCGGTGCCGTGGATACCACTTGATAGCTCGTGGGTGCTGCCATATGCTGCCATATTTGAACATCCCGTCTCCCTCGATCGGTTCGCGCTCTGCTTCAATCTTTGGACTCTTAGTTCTCGTCGTTGAAGGATTCTGTCACCATTTTCTTCTTGTACGCTTAGGGTCACCAGACCCATATTCTGCTAATACCATCTCATCTGTCGAGCCACCTTTTAGCCTTGCCTTGCCTGGCTGTCCTATCTCTTTTTGCCGTCGACCCACAAGCTCTCGACCAGCCAGGAGAGCTTCTGAAAGCCTGATTTTTGTGGTTTCAAAAGCCACCTATTTTACCGGGCCGTACAGATCCCAAGGCGAAGATATCCCTCCAGGCTGCCCATCGCTACCTGTGGACTCGGGTCACCGATGGCCACATTCGTACAGCCGCCATGCTCTCCCTCTATGGGAGATCTTGGGTTCGTGCCCCTAAATTTAATAACTGCCACACTCTACTGACGATTCCTCGTCCAGTCGGATGAGTACTGCTTCCCCGATGTCTGCAAACATTATGTCATACCGGGCCACGCCAAATAAATTAACCGACAGTTCGTTCCTCAACGAAGCAATTGATACGTCCCTGGTCTCGATAGCATGGGGCCTTGATATTTCAGAACTGCAGCCCCATTACAGCGCCGCACTGGCCCTGCCCACAGAGTCAAAGGCACTCGGGGACGGTGGAACCTTGCAAGACATATTGCCGAGCGCCGAGGGCGACGATAAACCGGCCAAATGGCTTCGCAACCGGAGACGATCGCGACGAGGTTCGGCGCCTTCGGAAACCAGCGCAACTGCGTTGGTTGCAGAGTCGCCTAAGCTAAGAAAACACGGTCGGAAACTCAAGAAACCGTCCAAAGGATCGGATCCAACAGGGCAGCAGGAGGAGCTCGATGATGACGATCTTCCCAAGAATCCCCGCCGAAGACGCATCCTCGAAAGTAACCGAATCGCTGCCACCAAATGTCGTCTCCGCAAACGTGACGAAGCTTCAGCCCTTGCTTCCCGGGAACGAGCCATGGAAGACCAGAACCGCTACCTCTGTTCGTGTTTTGACTCCCTGACTACCGAAATTTACTATCTAAAGACGGAATTGTTACGGCACACCGACTGCAACTGCGTTCTCATCCAAGCATACATTGCCAACGAGGCAAGGAAGTCCGTGGACGGCTTGCTTGCTTCTTCTTCAGCTTTGAATGCCTATGGCGGCGCTATGAGTCCTGAATGTATAGACTCAAACCGCACCAGCACTATCGGCTCTTCGAATGCTCAAAGCCCTGGGGCGGTTAACATCTCGCCGACCTGGACGACTCCCTTTCATCAAGGGCCGAGGGCTTCAGGGGTTGGTGATGGCATACTCGACATGAGTTTAGAACCGCTCCTAAAAGCTCACATACCGTATAATTCGATGGCGCCTGTCCAGGCTATTCCGGGTGTGCCTCTCGCTGGATGTGTTCCGGGGCTATATATGAGTACAGGGCTACAACAGCCAGCGGATGAGATGGTTTGGGACTCCAACTGGAGTTTCGATTACGCCGACCACGTCGTATCATAATACTGTTGGGACGAGGAAAGAAAAAAAAGTGTGCACTGGTAGAATTAATTTGCCGGCCTGGAATGTCTTCATCGATCGATGAGGCTCGCAATGCTTCTTCTGGCTACTCGTCATTTCGCGATGCCCAGAAAGACGAGAAGGTGTTCAGGGTTGTGGCAGACGTGCGCGGCAGGCTTGCCAGATCTTGGTGGAGTCATATAGGTGAGCCAGTTCGCGAGGACGGTAGCTCGTTAGGCACACCGTGTCTCCGGTTTCTTTGCTCGTCGCGCACACGAAGCTTGTCGGTTAGCCATGCCGCAAGGAAATGAGGGAGTCAGAAACTCACACTTTGCAAGCTGTTTTGGCGTCTTCGCCGTGGCCCCCTCACAAGATTACGCCTGCGCATCATCCCGCCGTGTCTCAAGAAATTTTGCTTCACCTCACTCTTTAGAGCCATGTTTTTGTCAAATTTAATCGCAAAGGTTCAATCTATCTGTGTTCTCGTTTCTACCAGGCGGGTCGCTCCTCTGGGAAGCGATTCCCGAGATGTACATGAAAAATTCTTCCGAAGTGCTGAGGCCCTTTTGCGCCGAGCGTTTTAAAATCAAGTGGATCATTGTGTGAGGATCTCTGTCCATTTCTTATTTTTTTTTTCAACAACGCTGGTGTAGGTACCTTGGAAATATAAAATAAATATCCGTCAACTTAGAAATGTTCCTTCCAGAAGCGGAACTCAACCTCATTGACTGTTGCAGTCTTGAAGCCCCAGGAGAGTTCGGTTCGCAGCCCTCCCGAGCACCTGGGCGGCATGAAGTTTGGGTCTTTGCAGATCACAAATGGGGCACCGGGTCAGACTCCGGGACCCGAAAATGGCAACGAGACCAATCCAGGCGGCCAACTTCAGAGAGCTGACGTCATTCTGACCCCAAAATTCACCATGATGGCACTTCCAAATCGGTGAAGAGGGGTATGACGGCCTCATCGTTGTCAAATTGTGAGGCCGGCAGGGCCGCCTGTATACTAGGTATACGGGAGACATACCGCTCGTATGCGTTAGTTCATGTTGCTTGAGGTAGTCTTTGTCCGCAAAGGAATTATCACAATTCTTGCACTGGTAGGGTTTTTCTTCCTTGTCAGCTATGTAAACGCCGGAGGCAATACGGAAAACCTACCACCCGTATGAGTTAGGTGATGTGTCTCGAGACGGCCTTTTCTCGAAAAGGATTTAACACACAGCGTACATTTCCATGGTTTCTCTTCCTTGTTGTCGGCGATGGAAGCAAACAGAGAGTGAATAGCATGCGTACCGTTTAAGTCTTCGATCATGACGCTGCAGTTCTGTGTTTCGGCCGAACGACTTGTCGCAGTTGGATTTGCGACACAGAAACTTTTTTTTCATGATGAGAGTGTGTTTGGGAGAGTAGTGGTGGTAAGCGGTGCGATTCACGGCGAGCGCGGCATGATGGCTGTTGATGCTCCTGAGAGATCACTTTACAATCAACGCTGGGATCGAACCTTCATAATAATGGCAATCCAGAGTTGGGACCAAGCGCCGGAGTGCGGATTGCGCGGCCAATCAAGTGGGGATGCGCTTCCAGGCTAGCATAGTGCTGTGGGGGGAGTTGGCCAGGTACACATTACACTGTTCTCGGACGGTGTGATGGACCTGTACCATCCAATGCCACCCAGCACCCAGCACATCGATATCAACCCCTGACCCTGCCTCGCGCCTCAGCGCCCTGAGCCCAGAATCCCTCCCTGATGGTCACCCGGTCAGACACCTTCCTCGTATCTTTCTGCGGACTCCAGGACACCAACCTTTTCTCTCTGGCTCTCTCGCACTCTCACTATGCATTGAATACTACTTCTCTTGCCCACGCACACCAAGCTTCACCTTCGACGAGCGATCACGAACTCGGCCTCGCATCTCAGTGTGGCTAACAATCAATCAAGTTCAATTTTGGCCCTCAAACTCGATTGATTGAACCTATCTCAGCTCGATTGAAGCTTGACTTGACTAATCAGCGACCTCGATTGACAACTTGTCAAGTACTTGATGTACTATGCCTAATCAGGTAATTTTGTATAGACCTCTTGGTGTGGCAATCCCGCACAAGATCTTTGAAGTAATCCAGTTCTTCTGTATCATCTCAGCTTCAACTGTGTCATCGCTGAGGCCGTTGCGCTTGCCGGTGATGAGCTCACTACCGTCAGAGAATACGCGCTCTGGCTCTGTGCTCATCGCTGGCGTGCTGAAGATGTTAAGAGCAAGTTTGCTGAGAATAGGCCATGCATGGCGTCGGTCCACCCACCACGCCAGAGGATTCTTAACGCTCATGTCATCCTTCGACGGCACCTACTTTATCCAGACCTCCCACTCAGTCTCCACCTTCCTCCTCTTGCCACGGCGTGGTCGATCTGTTGTATGGCCCCAAGCATCATATTCGTCATCAATCGTCGGTGAGGAAGAAGGAGAAGAGGTCTCGCCTTGGTTGACGTGCTCAGTGGCCACCGTGACTGCAGCGAAACGATCGTAATATACACTGAGCTCCTTCTCTGCTGTCTTTATCCAATCCTCTCGCTTCCACCACTTCTCCTTGAATCCACGAGACCTTTACTCGTCTGCCCACGCTCCTCTTGTCCCGTATGCGATACTGTATACCCTTGAGAATCGTGCCATCGAGCCGCCGAAGCACTCCCTAGTCAATTGGGAACGAGAGAGTGTGTGGAGGGCAGGTAGATCGATGGAGAGGTTGCTCTTCATCTGACGTTTGCTCGGTCGACGATATCGGCTCGTTTAGATAGGTAGATTGCCTCGAAGAAGACATCGAAGATAAGCTTCGAGTACTTGATGGCCGACTTTGGCCCCAGAACGCGTGTAGCGACATAATAACGCGTCGATTCGACACGTTGTTGATAGATATTTGATGGAGTAGGAGGTTTTTTTTTTTGGGGGGGGGGGGGGGGGAACACCACCCATAGGGCCATTGCGCTAAGCTGTGTACGTTTCCCTCTCCTAGCCTTCCTAATAAGTAGTACCTAAAACCTGCCTACCCTATACTAAATCCAGCCTACCCTATAGCGGGTAATTATTGACGTCAAGTACTTGACAACTTGACACTCCTTTAACTTGATTGATTGACGACAACCCTTAAACTTGACTTGAGAACTTGACTTGACGAGAAGTCGAACTTGATTGAGAATTGTCAAGTTCGAGCTTGATTGTTAGCCACACTGGATGCAGACGTCTCGCTCAATGACTTTTAGACGCGGCTTATCGCGATTTTTGCAACCGTAAGGGTCAGCCAATGCGGCAGCCGCAAGGAGCGGAAGGACGGTGGGAACAAGCCTCATGATGAAAGCATCTTCGGGAAAAAGTGATTGAGCCGCAGCGATGAGACCTCCCATGCGGGCTTGGACTGGGAACGATAACTCCCGCCGACACTGCGTTTACTGGGATCCAATCTTGTACATTTTATCCCCATCTTGCAGGCTCAATTACCACATTCTGAATGCGTGGGTCTTGGTAAGCTGACGTCGGTCGCATAAACCATCCGGAAAATGGTCGTCTATGGAGCCAAGTATAGATCGC
Source organism: Ilyonectria destructans (assembly GCA_020740775.1). Taxonomy (NCBI): domain Eukaryota; kingdom Fungi; phylum Ascomycota; class Sordariomycetes; order Hypocreales; family Nectriaceae; genus Ilyonectria; species Ilyonectria destructans. The sequence goes on from JAHEWK010000028.1 coordinate 239,823, forward strand.
CCGATCTAGTGTCACAAATAAAAACACCGGTACGGGCTCGAACTTGAAAGGTTATCTAGTAAGCGGGCAGCCAAGAAGTTCAACTGTGCCTTCGCGGGCGGTCCGTAACGTGCCACGGAAAAAGGGGTTTTATTATTATGTTTGTGTGGCTCTGAAAGGATATGTGGCGGAGTAAATCCTTATCACCAGACCATCCAGATGGTCGACTTCGACCTTCATCTTGGCGACCTCGACCTTCATCTTGGCGACCATTCTGGCTCTTTTCACAAAGTAGCACAGGCACGACGATAACGCCGAATGGCTGGCCAGCCTCTGTAACATTGAAAATGTATGTGAAGCATGTGAAGCATGTGAATGCATGTGAATGCATGTAATAGGTACGTCATAGCTCCTTTGGTCCAAAAGGTAAGTTAGCCGCTTTTCCGAGTTTGTCAGATCAGCGGTGGATGGCGTGATTCGTGAACCATGTCTTTTTTATTGCTAGCTCTGAAGTTTCTTCCATCATGATACAATGTAAGATGAGTGTTGACTGTACAACGTTACCCTATTCTAGCACCTGATTCCTTCCTGGGGTTGGGAATCACCGTTTCCCAAAGCCCGTGTGAGCAGCTATCCAGTTATTTAGGAGAAGCTAAGTTTCTATGCAGGGTGGAAAGCCGAGGAGATAAAGGTGCCGGGCACCTACCCATGGAGGAGAGAGTGAGGAGACGAACGCTTTCTTCTTTGACTGTTCGAGTCAGGGACAAGTCGAGAACGGGTTGTGCTTAACGCACAACACTACGAAGTTATCACGAAAGGGTGAGTAATTTATTGCTGCCGGGACGACGTAGGGATCGAGAGATCCTTGCACATTTTCACGAGTGAAGCACGATCGAGAGGGAGTGAAGTATATCTAGTTACAAGCAACGGGGATCGCTTGCGAGATTGATACTGATGGAATCAGCAGTGTATACGATATCCAGAGGGTATTCAAGTTGGGAGCGAAAAGCGATCTGGTCATAAGTTAAGAGACGAACTGTGATTAAAAAAGGAGAGATGCAGTCGAGCCTCAGTATGCCACAGAGTGATCAAGATGCTTGGTATCTTGTGGTGACATTTGGCGGATGCGGAGCATTCTTTCCTGAAGCGCGGCGGGCCGGATTATTTCGACATAATGTTTTGCGATAGGCCCTTCCGGAAGGGCCGACCCGAGAGACGGCAGGGATCGTGGTGGATCCCTTATGCTTCCAGACAGGATTGTCTGAGTGCACTGTACGGGTCAGATCCGGAGACAGTCGACCGTATACGATTCAATGGTTATGTCATTGCTGGGTGAGCAATCCTTTTTTTTTGCCCCTCCTTTTCCAAGTGTGGAAATAGAGGTTTGGGGACGGGTGTTTTGACACGGAGACGTGGCTGACTCCTTGATTAACTCGTTAGGCTGGCTATTGTGCGACCGGATGGGAGCATTGATGGTGTTTGGAGAATGCCTACGGCTGAAGGCGGCAAGGACTTGGGTCCTGCAGACAGACGACTGCCTAAGTTCGTGTCTCAGTACATGAGGGCGGTACGTGACATGAGAGTGCTGGCTGCGCCAGACTAGAATGCCTTGTTTTTGTAGACTCGACTAGGAGGAGAGGCAAGCATTCTATGGGCCGTATTGTGCGAGGCAGTCGGGTTCGCGTAAATTACCCTTTTGAGTTTTGCAGTCGTAACACTAGCCTGTTTGAGTTTCGCTGTTAACAGTACTTTAGCTAATCCAAAACTCTGCCCAGCCCTAACAGTTTCAACTCCTAAACGAGATTTGCGAAAGAATGATGCACTTGAGGCTAGCCATTGGAAGACCCTGTCGAGTGCACAGACAAGGATCCTGTAATTAAACGCAACAAATATGGGTACAGAGGGGCTTCCTGCTGAAAAGGGTGTATTTTGACGAAATACCAAGGGCCGTGACAGTGTGCACAAGCCCGTTTGTGTGCATCCTTGGTACAGTAGGGACTTTCGCTGGTCTGGTCCCCACTTTTACAAGAGGTAGATATCGCGGCCCTGTCTCTGAAGGTACAACGCCACTGAGTCAATACTTTGCTATGTGGCTGCCGTTATGACGCGGAAGGTGCGAGGAGGTTTGAAATGGAAGCTAGGTTCGAAACGGACTTGCTATGTGGGCGTCGGCATTAATGCCAACCATTGCAACATCGCCTAACCTACAACCAGACCTGGTCACGCGAGTGTTGCGTAGGCAACCATCGCTCGTTTAACATGTCCTATGCCTCGCAAGGGGTCTTTTAAGGCCTTACGATCTTTCTGGGTGTTGAATCACTGATCAAACAATCTATTCTACTTGACTAATACTCTTTCGAGCAATATCGAGTAAACTCAATGAAGACGTGAGTACTAGCTTTAGTTCATATAAAATCTCAGATACGACGGATGTCACCATCGTCGCTTAGACTTTTGACTAAATTGAAGAACTTACGTCAAGCCTACGTTTACATGCTGCTGGAGGTAGCAATTCGTCATTTATTTAGCTTCCCGCATTGACACATACTGCCATGCCACTGACCAAGGGCTTACCCACCTCTGGTGATGTTGGTGGGTTGGGGAGAAGAGGTACGTCAACGACCACTCCATAAAGTCCCCAGTGGATGGGCGAGTCTCTGATCAATTTCAGTCTTTACTTCCATTCAACTGTCTATCTGTCTCATTCCGTCTGACCCTTTGAACCATGACTCTTTCCGCAGAGAGCGAATATGAACCCCCTGATGAGGCTTTCGGTCTTCTTCGCTCCGCAAGATTGAGCTCTCGTCTGAACCAGATAGAGCAGATCAGAGCAAATGGAGTTGGAGAATTGATCTCTTTGCCTCAACTGGTGGTTTGCGGGGACCAATCAGCAGGGAAAAGCTCAGTCTTGGAGGGGATTACGGGAATCCCTTTTCCCAGACAAGATGGTTTATGCACTAGATTTCCTACGGAGATTGTACTGAGGCACTGCAACGCGGCACAGACCATCGTCGCTAGCATTCGGCCTCACAGCTCTCGTCCTCAACAAGTTCAACAAAGTCTGAGGGCATACCACAAGGATGTCAAGGATCTCTCGGAACTGCCATCCATCATCAATGATGTATCGAAGCTCATGGGACTTCGGGGGTTCACCGACAGCGACGATGACAACGCCTTTGCATCGGATGCTCTCCGTATTGAGATCAGTGGACCCATCGGCCTGCATCTCAGTGTGGTAGATCTCCCTGGTCTGATTTCAGTGTCGAACGAGGAGCAATCGGACGACGATGTCGACGCAGTCCGCGATATGGTTGCATCGTACCTACAGAATTCCAGAACGATTGTTCTATCCGTTCTTCAGGCCAGCAACGATATTGCCAACCAGGGCATCATCAAACTGGCTCGTCAGTTTGATCCAGATGGTGGGAGAACAGTTGGGATCATCACGAAACCTGACTTGATCAATGAAGGAACCGAGAGCAAAATCGCCCGCGTGGCTAAAAACTTGGATAACATCAAACTCAAGTTAGGCTTCTTTTTGTTGAAGAATCCGAGTCCTTCGGAGCTTGAACAAGGTCTGGATATGGATACGCGATCTCGCCGCGAGCTTCAGTTTTTCTCCTCGCCTCCCTGGGTGTCGCAAGGGCTCGATACTGAACGGATTGGGGCGGAGAAGCTCAGGGTTTTCCTGCAGGATCTCCTGGATACCCATATCGAAAGAGAACTCCCGAAGGTGAAAGAAGATATTAGGAAGAGCCTAGAGGCCTCAGAGAGGGAATTGCAAGTATTGGGGGAGCCACGCCCAAGTTGGGCACATTCGCGCCTTTATGATCAGGCTCAGCATGCGATTCACAGAAATAGCACAGGCAGCACTTGACGGAAACTATCATGGAAACGACCAGGAATTCTTCGCTAACTCCGAGGATTCAAGGTTGCGTGCTCGAGTTCAACAACTCAACACTACCTTTGCCACCCAAGTGCGGGTGAACGGTGAGAAGAGACGAGTCAAAGCGACGCCTTAATCTCCAGAATCAGATAACGAATCAACTAATGATGCAGACGGCCAAATGATTGTGACCAAAGCAGAGATGATGCACTGGGTCAAGCAGGTAAGCGAATTGCCTACGTCGAGAAAAGTATTAAGGCTTACTCATTGATAAAGGCCTATACACGTACAAAAGGGAAAGAGCTCCCAGGAAACTATAATTCTGCTCTACTTGGAGAACTGTTCCTCGAACAGTCTCAGCCATGGTTACCAATCGCCGAAAACCATGTCGACAATGTCTTCAGCGCTGTGTCGAAATGGGTTGGCAAGGCGGCAGATAGGCTGTTACACGAGGAAAAGATCCGCCGAGAAATTAGCGAATTACTGCAAGACTGGATGCAGAGAGCGAGAGAGCAAGCGTCAGATGAGCTTAGCAAGCTTATCCAAGACGAGAAACGAAGCCCGCTGACCTACAATCACTACTACACCGACAATGTGCAGAAGGCGAGGCTGAATTTCCAGAGAATGGTAATAAAAGACGTTGTGGCTGAGGTTACAGAAGAAGAATGGCACGGGAAGTTGCACATCTCCAATCGGCCCGTCGAGATCGAGAATTTTGTTTCCGCACTGCAATCGAGGATCACTGTCAACATGGATGAGCAAGCGTGCAATGAAGCTCTCACGGAGCTGCATGCCTATTACAAGGTGAGTATGATCTCTTTTTGCTCAACAGCTCTTTCTCGTTTGCTTATTGTTACAAGGTTGCCATGAAAACATTCGTCGACAACGTGGCCCGACAAGTCATTGAACGGCATATTATATCAAGTTTACCAGCCGCATTTTGCCCCAACAATGTATCTCAAATGCCTGACGAAGCTCTCTTGAACATCGGCTCGGAGCCCGAAAAGCAAATTCTGCAAAGACAAAAACTTGCCGAAATAACTCAAGGGCTGAGACAAAGCCTTGCTGCCCTACAGAAATAGAACCCGTGAAACAGCAAGCTATTCTGTACGTGGATGCGCTTCGCACTACCCCATCATTTTTGCCCTGGTTGCGGTCATTTGGCCGACCGCCTCATTAGTTGACTCGTTATCTGATTCTGGAGATTGGGACGTAACTTTGGTTTTTGTCGGATTTCCTGGTAAGATTTTGCTTCATGGGCTTCAGGCAACCTTTTGGTAGATGAGTCCCTCGACATTGGTTTTCCCACAGGGTTTTCCCAATGCTGTTACGCAAATGCGGAGGGAAGATGTTCGTGTATGTAATGTGGAATATAAAGATTTCTACTTCATGGTTTATAAATCCGTTCTCGATATGCTCGACGGGATCGAGGTTTTAGGTACTAAAGTCTAATTCGCAGCCGAGTATATCTACTCATTGCCTTCAGCTTCCGTCATCATTTTCACTTCTACTGCCTGGCTCTCCTAAGCGGACCCAGGAGCCTCCTAACTTCCCACATAACCGTCCCCTCCTTCCCTCCGAGCCATGCTTCTCCTTCCTTTCCAAGATGCTCTAGCATCATTTTCCACCCTGGCGTTAGGCACGTTCGCCTCTCCAGCCGGCTGTCCGGCCGCTGTCCGTCTTCTTCATTGAGCCATTCGTTGTCCACCGCGTTCAGATCCCGCTGTACCTCCTCTAACCAAACCTCACGACCAACTCTTCCTCTTTGCCACCCTTGAAACGCCTTGTCTAGGATCAAGACCTTGCTGTAGTGCACGATGGCCTCTATTCTGTCCCTCATATCCACATCCGTTGGCAAAATGTTCATGCTAAACTTCCCTCGACTGATGTAGTCTTCCTTACCCTCCTCCGAGATCGCTGACCGTATCAAGATCGCCGTCCACCAGAGCAGCAGGTTACTCTGCGCCTTCGCAGACCGGTCTGTGAGTGCTTTGGCGAACAACCCTTGAAGGGCATCTCCTGGATCATCATTGTCCATGACCCAGCCCCGCCCTGGCGTTGCCGCCACCATCACATCCAACACATCTTCCATGTCCTCTTCGTCCAGTTCCAACCCCATCTCCTCTAGACTTTCATCGTCTTCCTTGATACACCACACCAGAAAGCATGCCAATCCTGTCCACATGGACTGAAATCGTCGCCGCCTTCCCAATAGCCACCTCGCCGCTATCGACTCGAACGGTCTAGCATCGGGCCCCTCCGCGCTTTGATTGAGCGTCAGGCGTGCCTTTGCTGGCCAACGCTCGGACAGTTCTTCGAGCCCATCTATCCGATCCCAGAATGTTTGCTTGATTGCCTCGCGCTGTTTGGCATCCGCACTCTGCACGACTCGACGGGCTGCGCCCGAGCCTGTGATCCTCGTCTTGGTTGCCTTGAGGAACCGCTCCCAGTTCCGGAGAATCGCCTGCCACACTTCTTCGTCCTCTCCCGGTGCAAGAAACCCGATTGACCGAAGCCACTCCTCGCATAACGGTCGCTCCTCTGCCATGATCGGTACCACGTCCTCGGCTACCAGCATCAGGATCTGGTTCGGTCGCTCGTTGATTCCGGCGGCCATGGTGCGATGTCAAGACTCAAACGAGCAATGCATCCAGGGTCGCTTTATCGAGGAAGAAAATGGCTGGAAACGTATTCGCTAGTAGATCGCTATACTCGTGGTTTTTATGGGCTCTACCCACAGCTGCGATGATGATAGTATTACAGTGAGGTTGATGAAGGCAGTGTTAGATACGCAATGTGTATTTAAGATAGATTAGGGATAGTCAGATAGATGTGGATGAAATCTTGATGATATTATTGATTGTTCTTGACTCTCGTCTCCTCTTTTCTCCAGAGCGGGGTTTTATCGTCATCTTACACCCCTTAACCAGAAACACGGGTATTTCAATATCCCTCTAGAAGAATGACGTCTTAATGCATTCTGATGGATCCAATACGCCTAGGTCAATCAAGAGATGATGAATTGATCAAATGATCTGACTTCAATGATGATTGTATTGATGATCTTGGGTCCTTCCGGACCCCTCTTTCTGTGAGGGATTTAACTGTCAATCTCACCCCCCTCTATGACTAAGATCAGGATATTGAAATATGAGAGGATTGCATCAGCCGAGGGTCAATCCAACACATTCCCCAGTGTCGTAGACAGCGATGGAGGCCCAATAAGCGCATATAATAGAGATAATGTTGGATCCGTCACGGTTAAATTGATCAAAATGGATACTAGGGGGGTCAAAGCAGTGATGATGATGTTGATGATTGCTTGTGCCGGTCATCCGGACCGGCTGGAAGAGGGGTTATCTACCTTACCGCCCCATAACAGCGCTCGCATGCAGAACGATACCTCAGGGTCAGCCAAAATGTTGTTCCCAGTTACTCCTCGACAACCAGAGCCCAGGCCAATGTGACCACGGCAGAACACGAGACACCCGCTACTTAGCCCGGCTCCTGGACGCCGACCAGCTCCTTTCTCGCGGGTTGTAGAATTGACAACGCAATCAATCACAAGTGGGATTGGCGTCGGGCAGGCATGCCAGGATTGATCAGCTGAAAATGGTGAGCCAGCAAATCACTGCGTCTCATCACTAACTCTGTGCGGCAAGCCGTGTGTGCTCATCACCTATCATTATGCCGCTGGTGTCGCCTGGCGGAACGGCAACAGCGGCTGTCTGAGCGGACGGTTTTATGTGTTATGTCGACACCACCACAGGTAGCACCTACGTCTCAACAGACGATGGCCGACAATCCGCAATGCAGAGGCGAAATGGGAACCCAGCAGAGGTCGGTATTCGCCACCGTGCTCTCCGTCGCGATCCCGTTTGCAGCTAACAGTTCTGCAAACAGGCTCCTCCATTCTCCATCCGGCTCCTCGAGCACGAGAACGAACACGCCGGCGAGCTGCGTCTGAGTCGTCTGAACAAGATATACGAGTTCTCGCAGACCCCGCTGCGCGGCTACATGCCCCGCTGGAATCAGTACGGCACTTTCTTTCACGATAATTTTGCCTGGCTGGCCAGCGCAACAGCCTACATCGTCATTGTACGGAAGTCCATATCGAAGGCTGGGCCAAAAGTGTACCCTGATCCCAACTACCCACCCAATGCTTGCTAGGTCCACACCATCGTCACTTTAAGATTACACTTAACTAAATACTGACATGGGTCATATCTGCTTAGATAGATAGTCAGATAAAGACACGGTCTATGAAGAAGTCGGGGGTCAATGAGTTGCTATCGTGGCAACGACTTGATCCCGGTCAGAGAGGCGATCACTAAGAAGAGGATAACTGGGCAACCAGCAACGTAGCTCAAAAGCGCATTAATGCGCATTACTGTGTCTTGTCTGCCTTTCAATCTCTTTCAATCTCATCACAACCTTCCAATGGCTCCCTCTCTCACTCCGTTCTGCCCAAGCTGCCTGTGACGGTACAAGGGCACGAACGAGGTCGAGTGCGACTTGGGTAAAATGATTGTTTACGAGGAGAGAAAGAGATTCCTAAGGAAAACTCTGACTTAAGCTATTTACACAACAAGTTAAATGAGACTATTCATAAAGTATGAAAGTCACGTGATCGTTCCCTCACACCCAAGCTAACTGGTCTAAGACCTACTTCGTACATTACTGGAATCTTCGACAGCTCTGGGCTGTTATGTGGCCTTCCATGAGGACCAGGAAACGCAACTTGAACTGTATATGTTCCATTCAGTTCGTATACTCCCGTCGCTCGTTGGGCATGAACATGGCAGCACTACGGCCGACATCAGTGAAACCCCCATTGTGATTCCCAAACCATCCAACCACCTGCTGGGGCTGTGGCCCTGGGCTACCAAAAAACCCCTGGTTGCATCTGGACAGGGAGGGCACATTTGAAATAGATTGGCTTGGCCCCGGGAGTGGTTCTTTTTGGAACGGCTCTAATACCATATCAAACAAATCATCTCCGACTTCCGACGACCTTGAGCCTTGCTGAAAAGGGCCGGTCCATGTTGGCGGGGCACTTTCCATCTTAGGCGTTCGGATGCTCAAGGAATCTGTTCCACTTGTTCTGCTGCCGCTTGAGCCCCTGTGGTTTGGAGGTGTGAGTCCGTCAGGGAGTTGAAAGGCCGAAGAGCAAGATAAGAGGCCATCGACAGACTTTCTCGCTTCGTTTGCAATGTATTTCTGGATGAGAACGCAGTTGCAATCAGTATGCCGCAAGAGCTGGGTCTTCAAGTGGTAGATCTCGGCAGTCAGCTGGTCGAAACAGGTTGAGAGGTATCGGTTCTTCTCCTCCATGGCCTGCTCACGGGAGGCTAGTGCGGACGCTTCATCCCGTTTGCGCAGACGACACTTAGTAGCAGCGATTCTATTGCGTTCGAGGATGCGAGGTCGCTGGGGGTCCCTAGAAAGATCCTCGTCATCATTGCTCTCCCCCTTTTGCTTTCGACGTGCCCTTGCAGGCTCTTTAGGTTCGACTTTGGGTTTCCGGCCTCGTTTTCTTGGTTTCCGCACATCCGAAGCGAGTGCGGAGGCACCGATTTCTGACAGGCTTGAACTTTCTTGCGATTTCCCTCGATTTCGGGGTCGGCGGGGCGGTTTCTTTTCGCGTTCTGCGGTCGGCAATACTGTCTGGGAGGGTTCATACTCGGGGATCTTGGCTGCCATGATATATTGGGGTGGAGGCTGGGGAAACCCGAGATCGACTTCTGTTGAGATCGGGGAGGTGCTGATTGCTTCGTCAAAGAGCAAGCCCTCGGTGACTTGGTTTATCGCTTGTTGATAGGCGGGGGAAGATGTGCTGATGCGAAAAAGTGGAGGGGTCATCAGGCATCCCGCCGCTGGTGTCGAGGCGATCCCGTCGAAGTATTGGTCAAACGCAAAATCTCCCGCCATCTGAGGGTAAGAATGGACGAAGGCTGCCATCGAGGATCTTTCTGCACAGATGGTTATCGTTCTTCGGTTTTGATTTATGCTATCCCGGGGTTAGGTGGGTAGGTGATTACGAGGCCGACTGGTTGGGGGTTGGTTTGCCAACGAAGACAACACGCAGGGCTGTGACGCTTTCCGGTATTTCTTATTCGTTTGCTGGACGGCAGCTGAGTGAGCCAGTTGTGTCTGGACCAGGTAGGGCTGAGAGGCGGTTGGGGAGAGGAGCAGGTCTGAAAGTGGATTTGATGGGTTAAGGAGTGGGCCGGCTTGGTAACTGACAAGCAGAAATTCATGGGCAGGGTTTTGAAGGAGGGGAATCCAAGAGAATGAGATCGCATGGCATCTCGCAAGCCACCAACTGCCAAGGTCTTTGGCTCTCAAGCTATTAGAGCCTTGCCACCCCCCAGCAAGCCCAGGACGGCACACCCACATGCCATGTGCTGCAGGACGCCGGGAGGGAAAATAGACTTTTCCTATGAAGAGCTCGAGATTCAGACATCTTTCTGCAAGGCGATGGGGTCAACAAGCCCTCAAATCTGAGTTCACAGAATTCGCATTGTGGGCCACCCTAGCGGAATTGCTCCGGTTGCATTGCATTTTCGAAACCCTGTCGTCCCGGCGCAGAGCTCGCGCAGCCATGCCCAACATGATAAACGAGGGTCAAAGCGTCGCAGGATCTCCTTGCGCTGCGGGGGGCCTTATCGGGCACAAGAGCTACATCGTATGTGGGGCCGTGGGGAGAGGGAACTGGGTGAGGAGGCCGACAAGGGGGACCCTGGATCCTTGCCACGGGAACGCCATGAACTGGGAACTGGGAGCTGCGAGACAAAGGGTTGTGCGTTCTAATTACCGTACCCAAGGCTGGGGGACACTGGCGTTTGCGTTCCCCTCCTGGAATATGCAATGGTAAGTGTTGCCCTCTCCAGGACAAGCGTGAAGACAGGATTTTCGCGAACCCTGGGCTAAGAAACCACAAGGATTTACAACTCTTGGGTCTGACGCCTTGGGGTCCCAAACGGGTTCTTTCTGCGAGACACCATGATCCAACGTGGCGATCGCCGTTGTAGCTACAGACGAGGCTGTAGCACGAACTCAAGCTCCAGCCACACGGTAAGGAGCACGGTGACCTCCGTTGAACTCGGTTCCGGCTGCGGGTGCAAGATGAATTTCAACGTTCAATGATCGATCGCGATCCTGACCAGCTACGGTTAGAGAGTTGAATATGAGCTGATGCCGAGCTCAATGGCACTAGTCATCATCTCCCAGAACAGCTTCTTACATCGATCGCTCGGACGTCGACTACAACTCCCTGACCCCAGCACCACTCGGCCGAATCTTTGCGCTCCTCTGTCTGGGTTCGTCGGAAAGAAAGCTTGGCGGTTAGGACGATTTGGACCTGGAAGTGGAGAGAGGAGGTAACGTAGGTTGCCCCTGCAATGAGCTCCATGCATTGTGACTGGCCGGAACTGCGCACGCTTAGCTCCGATCTGGCTAGCAAGGACCTCTTATCCTCGATCCAAATCAGAGCTATGTATCAAGCTAGTCCGATGCTGGCTGGCGCAAGACGCACAGCCCTCGACACCGTGGTATCATCAGACGACGACGTTGGACAGGATTTACCTGGCCAAAATCCTCTAACGCGCATCTAAGAAAGCGGGGTCCGTATTTCACCCTCCAGATCCCGGCCGGTGGTGTGATTCAAAGATTTGGGGCTTGGGCTAGGCTCTGATATGATGATATCAGCATTGTAGGGCTCTCGAGATTTGCCGACCCGGTCCAGGCCAAGAACTCACCGGTTGCAGATCTAGAGGGGAATAAATCGCGTCTCTCGTGCTAGCTCTGTCCAAGGCGCAAGGGCCTTTGTTTTTCAACAGCTCCAACCCCCCAACAGGCCGACGAACAGGTGCCCACACTCGGCGTTCCATTGGGGATGGCGACGTTGGAGAATACTGGGCCCCTCCGCGCTAATTCACACGTTCGAATGACGTATGAGGAATAGCATGGGTAAAGAGAAGGCTGAGAATTTAAGAAGTTATGTGGACTTGATGTAACGGGAAATTCCGCTCACGCAGCCCAACTGTGTCACCCCACCACAGGTGGGTGATGGTCGTGACAACATTCTTACCATAATTGCTCTACTCGGTCACCTAGGCCCGATGAATGATGTATTCAGGCTGCGGTTATCCTTCACATGCTCGACCCAGTCCGTGGTGAGCCCGTAGCGCATGGCCTCGAGCGAGATCTGGACGAGATCCAAACCCCTCGAGAACGTCTCCTCGACTCATCCACTCTCATTTGTACGATAGGGAAACGATAGGGCAAGAGGGGTGTTTAGCTCGCCGAGCACGCAGCAGTGGACAGGTCATGCCGTCCTCAGCGTCCAGCACAGACGGCGACGGCATTGACTGAGCTCAGCCAATATATGGCCTGGAAGAATGGGGATGTGTCGCCGAGCTTATTTGCGCCGAATCGACGATGTTAGACGACGAGATGCGACTCGGTAGCAGAGTTCGGAACAGAGAGAGAGTGCACAGCGATTGAGGTGAGTGCAGAGAGAGTGATCCTGGAACCGCTGACGCAAACGAAGAGCCCATCAGTCCGTCAACGTATCGCCGTGCCTTATTGGTAACATACTTCTGTATCAGCACACGGTCGCGGTCGGTGTGCCGCAGAAGCTGGGTTTTGGAATGGTAAATCTCGATAGGTAACTTGTCGAAACAGCACGAAAAATACCGATTCTGGTTTTACATGTCTACCTCCTGGAAGGCCAGCTCCGAAAACCCGTCCCTTTTGCGGATGCGACATTTAGTAGCTGCGATGAGGTTTCTCTCCAATCTCCGTCGCCGCAGGGAATCTTCGGGGTAAACAAACGCTCATTCTTTAGTTTCGGCCCCGCTTCTTTGGCTTTACAGGCTCGGCGCTGATCGGGTGAATCCTGACGTAACCGTCGATGCCTTGCGCCGACGCATCGTCGCTAGCAGTCAGTACTGGTCCGCGTCGATCGAGGTGGGGAGGGAAGAGAAGAGTAACTTCGTCGACCGACGCGCTGCATCTTTCACGGCTTGCCACGTCATCAATCAAAATGAGAGGCTCGGCACGCTTCCTACACCCCGTTGAGACCCCCCAACTCGCCAAAGGGCCTCCACTAACGTTTGTCGAGAAGATCAAGGCGATTACCATTACTGTGGTGGGTCCCTCACCCAATGAAGGACAGCAAGAGTGTCTTCGCTTGCGGCCCCTCCCATTCAGCATTGCTTCCTCTATTGCCTTCTACTGGTGTGTCTGCGTGCGCCTGGTCTAGCCCAAGCATACATACATAAGAATCTGCGTACAGATTACGCAGATCTGCGTCGGCGTTGCGGGTATTTACTGGTGGGTACGGCGAGTACCCTTCAGCTCCCTGTGCGATCCCTTCGGCTCCCTGTGTGCCTAACCAAACTAGGAATAGCTTATCTTATCTTCTGACCGCCTACTAAATAGAGATATTGCTCATAATAACAAGTACCAGCAGTAGACCTCACCCAGGCTCCTACAGGGACCTTCTAGCTAGGCTGCCGTAGCTAGATTGTTACTGCAGTTAGAAGGTTGCTATAGCTAGAGGCCTCTGTTACTTAGAGGGCCGCCATACTGAAAGGGCGCTGTACTGGAAGGCTGCCCAGCCTGCTGTACTGAAAGGGCGCTGCAGCTAGAAGTCCACTACAATTAGAGGTCCCTGCCGCTTAGTGCTATATAGGCTGGAAGACCGCTACCTATGTTGAAAGGTCGCTGCCTGTAGCTAGGATCGCTAGTAGCTGGGTTACAGTGCTCGTAGGTGAGATGCTGTAGAATCTCGAAAAATTCGTCCCTGGCTGTGGAGCCTCTGGTGGGCCAGATCCACCAGCACTGTTTTTAATCAGCAATAAGAACAGGGATGCCATCCAACCTCCTCCCTCCACGCACCTCGCTGCGTTGAAGCAGTCAAAATGCCCTCCAGTGCAGTCTGAGTGTATTTGCTGGGTTTAACGCACTGGAAAGAGATGCTAAAAAGGGGGAACTTGCCTTCCTGGACCAAAACAACCACACCCACCCACGCAGGCTCGTAGGGTAGCTAGGATAACAGCTTATCGTAATCCAGCCAAAATCGAGTCTTCCAACGGGAATTGCCCAACAACCCGACTTGCAAAAATTAAGGGAAAATATAGAAGCGTGTGACCATATCCCTATCAATAGGAAATATTAAAATTCGGGGAGAAAAGAATATAATTGGTGGCCGTAGAGGCTACTGGCGCTGAGGCTCAAAATCCAGAATAAAACTGACAAGACTGCAAAAGTGATGATCTCCCTCGATGACCATGAGGGATCAAGCCCTTATATATCTCACGATCTAGTTTAGCGGCGGAAAGGGACAGGAACAACACCCAACTCATTAACTTACCCTAGGGGAGATGCACAGAAAGTCGCCACACAGGCGTCTTGGATGGTCAGCCCGAAGCTGCACCAGACTACGCGTATATGGTCGGATTGATCTGAGGCTTATGTCCCCTGATAGGGAAGCATCTCATGAGATAGAATATCGAGTCGGCCGCGGAAAGGTCTGCTGGCACGGCTTCAGTAAGGCCCGCGGCAGCCCGATGTCTGAGGGTGGTGGAAGACAGAGGTCGGACAAGGATCGCAGTGACGGTAAAAACAGACTCAAATAAATCTCTCAAAAATAAAGGCAACAAATTAATAGACTCTCTAGCTGTCTCGAGCCCTTCCGGCCTCTCTGATTCTAGGAAGAATCTCTGATGAAGTGAAAAAAAAAATTGATGCTTGCCTGTTCCTTCCTGTGCAGGTCCTGACCTTCCCTTTTAACCATATCTGGACCACCCTAGAGACATCCCTGCTAGCAACCAGCTAGCCCAAGAACATGCACCTTCCTTTGTCATCTTACTTTCTTGGCATGCAGATATTAAGAAAGTAGGCCCAATTACACCAATTTTCTTAACAAGTACACCACAACAGCCACAAACCTGCGCTTCGCGCAGCCCATAGCGGCGGCGATGGCATCTGCCACCACCCGCCCGCCTGATGTCTCAGATCCTTTCGACCTGGGAATTCATACCCCCGCCAATCTCAATCGAAGAGCCCGCACTGCCCTCCTGCAAAACAGCCCCGCTGTCGTGAATGGACCTGTTGGTGTCCCGCCCGCCTTCGGGAGGACGGCCCAAACGCCGTCTTCACCACTTAATGCCATCTCTACTGCTGCAGCCACGGAAGAAGCCCAGCTCGCCCACCCTGAACCCTCCCCTGACCCTACCCCGACTAATGAACAGCAACCAGTCTCTATTTTTGAAGCAGCCACTAAGCTCGCGCGCAACCGTGTGGAGGAGTACAATACCAAGTTGAAGGTATTTCAGGCCTTCTGCACTAAATTTAAAGAAGCAGCAAAACAATTCACCACTGGACCCGAACGGGAATTCGCTCAAAAGTTTGCCGACAGCTTCTTAGACGCCTGGAATCAAGCACTCACCGACGCCAAATCTGTTCCGGTACCGACCTATAGCACGGTCGCGGCCTCGCCCCCGGCCGCAAACAATACCCTCGCCCACCAACCCCGACACCATCAACAACATCGCCAACAACAACAACCCCCTCATCGCCAGGGACAACCGACCGCAGGTGCCCCACCCCGAGAGGACCTCCGCGTCTTCATCCGGCTGGACGCGGAAGCTCCGGCCAGGACCCACAACGACTACGCAATCCGGTCCCATATATCCCGGAAACTCGGAGTGGACCCACACAAGATCCCCCGGGTGCTCCAAGTCAGGTCCGGATAGGCCGTACTTGCCGCCGACATAACCACCCGCGACCTCCTCGTACAGAGACAGACCGAATAGGCAGCCGATCTGGGTGCTACTGCTATAGAGACCCGGCAGGAGGGGTTTATCTACCTGGTCCCAAACTACCCCTGCAAGCTGGTCGACCTCTACGGTAATGAGGTCAACAGCAATACTGCCATAAATGAAGAAATTGAAATTCAGACTGGTCTAAAGCCTGTCAACATACGCCCCGCACGGCAACAATCGGACAGCCCCCTGACAAAATCTCTGCTTGTGTCTTTTCTTGAACCCGTCAATAAACATTGGCGCCTCTTCAACAGCCGACCAGCAAGGCACATCAAGAAGACCGACCGGCCAAGGCAGTACAATATATGTTTGGACTACCACCCGTCACGTACCTGCCATCGGCTCCCCCTGTGCAAACGCTGCGGCAAAGCCGACGGCCACGAGTCCGGGGACTGTACCGCCCCCGAGCAATGCGCCAACTGCCTCGGCCCGCACAGCGCCAACTTCGCCGAATGCCCAGCCCGCCCGAAGAAGGTACACGGCGTGTTCCGCCGGTTGACCAAAGTACAAAGGGACCATGTCCGAGCTGTAGGCGCGGAAACATATCGCCAGCGCAACGCAGGATCGCAACAACACGCACCTGACCTACAGCAAGACATACAGCAAAACGGCCCTCAGCAAGACAGCACCGGGTTGCAAGAACGATCGAGCCCACGGGCTCCCAGCCCGGCCGCGTCGAGAGCGCCCTCATGCATAATGGTGGCCACAACCCCGGAGGCGGAGGAGGAACCCGAGCACCCAAGACCTGGCTCTCCAAGGAAGCGCCGCATCGTGTTGATCACGCGCACCCACGACCAAGGGGACGAGTAGACGCCCACGGACACGAAGACGTGACAGAAAGACTCTCCGAGTCTTTTAAGCTAACGTCGGCAAGGTCCCGCCAGTCTACGACTGTGCCCTTGTACTGGCAGACTCGGAACGATACGATATCGTTCTCCTCCAAGAACCATGGATAACGATAGCAAACTCCCGTTGCCTCACGAAGACTCACCCTGTATATGACATATACTCTCCAGTTGAAGCCTGGAATAACAACAGCACCCGACCCAGGGTCATGATATATGTCCGCCGAGATTCCTAACTTGTAGCAGACCAAAACCAACCCTACATAAGCCGTGACATTCTGTGGCTTACGGTCAACGATACAATAATCGTCAACTTCTATCGACAGAACGACGAAAGAGATGCGCTGGACACTCTGCTGCAATGGCCGATCCCCGATCGCTGCCTTGTGGCAGGCGACTTCAATGCTCGATATCACACCTGGCAGACAGGCCCGACTACGAACCGCGGCCACGAGATTGCCCATTGGGCATCCGAAAACGACCTCAGCCTACTGAACACCTTAGACGTCCCCACAAACCCACACGGAAACACTATCGACCTTACCTTTACGAACGTACCTCTCGCGGAAGCCAACGTCGAGGACCACCTCGCCACCAGCTCGGATCACTTCACTCTTAGCACAACGCTACCAAACATCGCGCCAGTACCAATACAGCCAGGCAAGATCCGGGTGACAACAGACGACGAACTCAAGCGGTTTGTAGAAATCGTAGAACTTGGATCGGCTGGGATCCCTGCCACTGCCTCGAGTGCACCAGAACTAGATGAGCTTGCATCCACACTTGTGAACCTGCTGCAGTCAGCAGCGAAGGCGGCAGGCCGACCTGCGAGGAAGGGAGCACGCAACGCCCCATGGTGGACTGAGGAGTGCGCCCTTGCCGCAGCCGGATATCGTGCGATCAGACGACTGTACCCCCTTGGACTCAACCAAGAGGTCCAGCTAGCCAAACGGGAGTTCCACCGCGTGGCCCGCCGAGCCAAGAGGCTCTACTGGCGGAACCTGATCAACGGCTTCTCAGACAGCAGCTCCGTTTTTTAAGGCCGTCCGATGGCTGAGATCGCCAGGAGCCTTCCAACCTCCTCCGCTGCAAGTAGACGACGTGGTCTACGAAACCCAGCTGGACAAGGCTAACGCGCTCCGACGAGCTACTCTGGAGCGCAGAACGGCGGAGGATGACATCCAGGATCCCTGGATCCAGGTCAATCCTCACAGAATGATCCCTTTCCCACAGGAAATCTCCCTTGAGGAAGCGCAGGACGCGACTCTTCGGACTGGAAATATATCTCCAGGAGCCGACAACATCACAGTTAAACTTCTCACGGCAGTATGGCACATCATCGGAACACATATTCGCCGCCTCTTCAAGGGGTATCTGGCCATAGGCCACCACCCGAAGCCTTTCAGAGCGGCCGAGGTGGTGATGATCGCCAAACCTGGACGTAGAGACCTGACAGAGCCGCGGGCATGGCGGCCTATCTCTCTGCTCTCTTGCCTCGGCAAGGGGCTAGAACGGTTGGTCGCGCGCCGTCTTGCGTGGGCATGTATCCACTATGGAGTCCTCCACCCACAACAAGCCGGGGCGCTCCCGAAGAGGTCTGCGACAGACCTTGTGGCCGCCCTAGTCCACGACATTGAAGAAATATTTGCCCTCAAGAAGGTGGCCACGCTGGTCACGATGGACATCCAAGGCGCTTTCGACACTGTCTTGCGCAACAGACTAATTCTGCGACTCCGCGAGCAAGGCTGGCCGGAACATCTTGCACGATGGGCCGGTTCGTTTATGGACGACCGATCTGCCTGCGTCAGATACCAGGATGCTACCACTCCGCTCTCTCCTCTCCAATGCGGCCTCCCTCAGGGGTCGCCGGTATCGCCAATCCTATTTTTGCTATATACGGAGCCCATCTACAGACTAAGCAACCCTCAAGGCCGGTTCGGCTACGCAGACGACACAGCAATCCTGTGCACGGGCGACACGGTAGAGGAAACAGCGGCTGCATATATATCTATATATAGCGTCAAGATCTGTCGAAGAAATGGTCCGCTGGGGCGCGGCGAACGGAATATCTTTCGACCCTAAGAAGACGGAAGTCATGCACTTCTCCCGGAGCAAACTCGAGACCACACCGTCCATACGCCACGGCGATGTCGAAAAACACCCCGAGGCAGCAATGCGCTGGCTAGGCATCTGGCTGGACAGCAACCTGTCGTTCCGAGTCCACGTAGAGAAATGGACGGCTAAAGCCCAGGCTGTGGCCTACCATCTACGAGGACTCACCAACACGATACACGGCCCACTACCTAGTGCCGTGCGAAGCGCCGTCAGAGCATGCGTTGAACCGGTTCTGCTCTACGGCACTGAAGTATGGTACCCAGGCGCAACCCAGCCGCGGTGGAACCAGCCGTCCAAAGACCGACCATCAGGTATCCGGCATCTCCTGCGGAGAATGACCGACGCCATCGTGCATTCCATGCGAGCCATACTCCCCGTCTGGAGGACGACCCCCATCGCCATCCTCCATCGGGAAAGTGGGATACCTCCTATCGCCCAACTTCTCGAAGCACGTCGATACCGCTTCTCCGCCCGACTCAAATCCCTTGATGAGGCACATCCCCTCGCGAAGCGCACGCTTCCACCCAGACAACCCACCTACCACCCGCTCATCAAGCGGAAGTACCAAACTCTATCAGAGAGCAGCTTCAAGACCCGTCTCCGACGGACTAATGAGCTCCTCGCACCCTGTCCACGCCCGGCTCTCATGCAAAAACGCTTCGACAAGGAACAGGACACACCCCTACAGACGGCAGCGAAAGAGGAATCGGCCGAGGCCTTCCTCCGGTGGGCTGAGACAGTAGGCCCAACCACTCTGATCGTATACTCAGACGGCTCCTTGTCCTCGGAAGGAGCAGCCAGCTATGGGTATGCCATTCACCATAAGGACCTTTCCATCTACGACGGCTCGGGCCGTCTTGGACCTGCCGAGGTGTTTGATGCTGAAGCTACAGGAGCACTGGAGGGCCTCAAGGCCGCTCTGAACCTCCCAGGATCAGCGACACGAAACATTGTGGTCTGCCTAGACAACCTGGCAGCCGCAACATGCCTACGGGGCACACCGTCCGATTCCTCACATGACGTCTTCCTCAAGTTCCAGGCGCTGGCTACATCTCATGGTGCCACACAAGTGCGCTGGATACCTGGCCACACAGACATCCCCGGCAACGAACAAGCGGATAAGCTGGCAAAAGCGGCTTCCTCGCTGCCGGAGCCAGAGGGTGCTCAGCCGACGCTGGCATATCTACGAAAGATGGCGAGGCAGAAACCGAAGGAAGCCTTTGAAGCATGGTGGGCAACCTCCGCCCCCGAGCAATATAAGAGATTCAATCTCAAGGCAACTACACGCTACCCGCCGGAGCTCTCGCTCCCTCGGGCTGCTCTGCACCATTTACTCGCAGCAAGGTCCCTCCATGGGGATTTCGCTGCATACCACGAACGGTTCAACCACGAAGACGCGCGAATGACCTGCTCGTGCGGGCGACGCAAAGCACTTGATCATATCTTCTACTGCAGAAAGGTACCGCGACGGTGTCGACTGAGGCTTGTCCCATCGCCGACCGTAACAGTCAACCTCGCGATAGGAAGAAATTTCGACAAGTACACCAAGGTGGCCAAATCAAGCGGCTTCTTTGAAAAGATTTGTCCTCGTTACCAGACTTCTCAACAAGCAGTCAGTTATCAAGCAGTACTGATTACTGATTGATACTGATATGATATCAGTATCAGTAAGCTCCTAATCAATCAATCAGTAATCAGTAACGCACGTGACTAGGTTATATCTGGCTTCTAAATTCTATGGCATGGCTGCCTGCTGCAGAGTCCAAATTCAAGTACTACGCACTCGACCCATGGTGTGCAATTAGTGGATCTTCCGATGTGCTGCTAAGATATGTTAGCAGGTACAGCTGTAGCACTGTGCTCATCTATGGTAAACGAGGTATCTTGTAACCGAAACCATCATCCTGACAAAGCCCAGAATTGCATCCTTTCTCATGTTCAACGGTAACCTAATTTTCTAGCTTTGAATGGACTATCTAGCTGGTTTCCAAGCAGAGTATTTGTAACGTGAGAGGCCGTGAAGTGCATGTTATCTCGGTGGTGAAGTCCAAGGCCATGGAGTTAAGAGATACCAACTCCATCATTACAAATACGCGGGGATGCGCGGTAGCCCCTATCCGGCGCATATAGGGTAAGCTGGCTTGCGTAACATCCTCTTGAGCAAAATAACCGAGATGCCAATAAACACGCTGGTCTCTTCCTGAGAATCACATTCGTGCAAGCTAAAGTAGAGTCACTGAATTTCTCTTGCTGAGACCTTCCGTCTGGTATCAATTCCATCATGGTTAAAGATATAATTCCAAGTTGTCGTTTTGTAATCGAGAAAGCCACGGGTAGAACACCGCACACTGACCCCCGTTGTCTCCTTCAGATATGTCCCGACCCAAAGTACAGGTTAAGTCAAGTCCAGTCCGCTTGAAAGCTGTTTGTCTATCAAGTATTTTCTCTACTCCCGCCATCCCAATTCATATCGCTTTATTTATTCACGAAGACAAGGGTCCAAGCGGTCAGTATCAGGGACCTGCACCTAAACCAAAATACACGCCTGGACGGATGTACTAGCGACTTTGCAGATCCCCTGCAGACCTTGACGTAGAGGCTCAACGTCCATGGCGCACCATTCACCCTTACGAGTACGTACGCAAGCTCAGTAACGAGCTCAATAATCAATTCTAATCAAACGCCAGAATGGCGCGAGAAGAGCGCGAAGCTGACGCGGGTGGGACAGGGCAGCTGCGAGACGAAGGTTTTTCGAGTTTGGCTCAAGGAAATGATGCCTTCAGCGCCCGATCATTGGCCAGCGGGCCGTTAGGAGGGCCAAACTGGGAAGTTGAAGGTGGGGTCCAAGTTGTGAACGCGGCGGAGGTGCGCTAATTCAAATAGATTGTCTCTTTGCACACAACTTGAAGGGCTTCAATAGCCTGCACTTATAACATGAATAACACACCGCGTGCCAATATGCCTACCGGGTCGTCTCTATTTGTAGGGGACGTTGAATACGAAGAATTAGGCTCGCCAGCTCCGGAATCAAGCATCTCCGCAGCCGTGCGACCTCATTCACAGCAATCATTTTTCTCCACGTCCTCCTCCGCTTCTTCCGTGTCTAGGCCTCAATCTCAGTCGAAGAAACGTAAACTCCGCGCTCCAGAAACCTGGAAGCACTTCCGCATGCCCCAAGGAGACGAAGAGACACACCAGAATAACCAGAGACTCTGGTATTGTCAACACTGTCACAATCCGCCATGGCGTACAGTCTCGACTACAAGCGCCAAACGGCATATGCGAAGTGACCATGGTATTATCATTGATGACGAAGAATGGCCAGCCAAGAAGGCACTTCAACAGTCTCTTGAAGTAGCATTTACACGTGTCGAAGAGAAGAACCGAAACCTAGTATCCCGTGACGAACAATCGATACTACGGAATGCGATCCAACTTAACGCATTCTACGAGGCTCAGATCCAACTTATCACAAGCCGGCGGCTCCCATTCAGCTATATCTCTTGGCCGGAATACCAAGCACTTCTCTGCGCAGTTAACCCAAGAGCTGAAGAGTTCCTTATTCAGTCAGGCAATACAGTAGTGGCTTATATTGAGCTGTCATACGTCATACATCGCGAGAATATCAAAGCTCAATTACAGGCGGCAAAGTCACAAGTCCACTTCAGCATCGATCTATGGTCATCACCACATCGCAAGGGATTTCTCGGAATATGTGGGCAATGGGTTGATGAGCATTATGAACTCCGTGAGGCCATATTAGGTCTACCGAACGTACAGCACAGTCACTCCGGAGAGATAATGTTACGGCACTTGCTGGACACCATACGGTATTTCAATATTGCAGGCAATATTGGCTACTTTACGTCAGATAACGCTAGCTCCAATGACACTTGCATGCGAGCTTTGTTAACGGCATTGGCGAACGAATATGGCATTGGATTCGACCCCATTGATCGCCGCGTTCGATGTGGAGGCCATATTATCAATCTGTGCCTCCAGGCGTTTCTCTTCGCCTCCAGCAAAGAGGCACTCAATGCTGCTATTGAAGAGGCAGATAGCAACGTGTTACGAGCAGGAAGATCAACCCGGGTACGAACGGAAAACGTCGGAGCTCGGAACGGAACAAACAGACCCCGGTCGAACTGGTCGAACGGGAGCTTGTTCGACCACATTCGACCAAAAGTGAAACCTTAACCTTAAATGGTCGAACAGGTCGAACAAGAGCGCGTTCGACCACGATCGACCAAGCAAATCAGAATAGTATATATAGTTTCACTCATTCCCACTTTCCCTGTCTAGATAGCTCTCCAGCTTTCAA
This sequence comes from Ilyonectria destructans, assembly GCA_020740775.1. Lineage (NCBI taxonomy): Eukaryota > Fungi > Ascomycota > Sordariomycetes > Hypocreales > Nectriaceae > Ilyonectria > Ilyonectria destructans. The sequence goes on from JAHEWK010000028.1 coordinate 262,803, forward strand.
TATAATTCGATTACTCAAGAACACTTCTTGACATTATCAGACGTGATACGCAACCCTACGCTCAGCACGCTACGCCTCGTCACAACTGCCAACATAAACCGATCGGGTTACGGTTTACTACGTTGGGAACCTTGACCGTCACAACCTAGACCCAAGTTAGCCAAGGTCGATCACCCCCCCCCCCCCCCCAAGCTAATCTTATAAACGTCATACGAGAAACTGCCCCTATTGAGGCGTTTTCAACAGATTTCCTGCTGTTGTTTTTGCAAGAGATAATTTTTTGACGATGTCAGCCAACCAGCCGGGCCAACAGCACCACCTCGAAGACCGGCTTTTTCGCCATTTCAGAGGCTGGACTTGGTCAGAACGCGCTCATGATACTAGCTCTTGGCTGTGGGACTTTGGCTATGATATTCAACGTCATGGCTTACGCAAATGGGCTTAAAAGCCGGCGCGTTCGAGCAGCAATTATCAGGCGCAGAAGCGTTATCTGATACCGAATACGCTCAATAGCGCAAAAAAGGACCAGTTGGCAAGTTACATAACATCGTAGTTGATGTGCGTATTAGCCATCGGCTAATTTACTTATTCAAGAAGGTCCAGAAGGTAAGCGGTTTTCACTAAATCTTGTTCGTCTCATACTAATTTGGTATATCTAACAGGACGAAATTGATCGCGCCACCACCCTCAAACTCCGATCGAAGAAACCACTCAAGCCAATTGTCGATAACGACACGCATTGGCTGTCACAACTCTACATGATCCGCAGGGCTCTACGGCTAAAAACCTCTATCGAACTCCTACTGATCAAGTACAAGGCGCAATGGGAGGACGAAAATCGGTCTAAGAAGACTGGCCGAGTGACACAAGCCAAATTGGCGAAAAAACCACGCATCCTCCGAGACGAGAATCAGCTAACGGATAAAGACTGGGAGGTTCTTTACCATTTGGAGGCTATTCTGACTGTTTTTGAGACCGTGGTAAAGACGCTTGAGGGTGATGGACACATCCGCAGGTGTAAGCAAGGCTGGACCGGCTCCTATAGCAATATCTGGGATGTGGTGCTTGGCTATGAGTTGCTGCTTAACACACTGGAAGAATATAAGCAGCTTGCTGCTAACTTTCCTGATCCCGAGCACTTCCGCATCGGAATCAACCTTGCTTGGGATAAGCTGGATGAATATTATCGGCGGCTAGACGAGACGCCCATCTACTATACGGCAATAGCGCTCCATCCAGCTTATCGTTGGGACTGGTTTGATGAAACCTGGGCTCATAAGCCTAGTTGGGTTGAAAAGGCAAAAGAGATGGTTGCCGACGTCTGGCTGTCTGTGTGAACGGCCTCTAGTAGCTGGATTCCAGCTATCTAGTCCAGGATGCTATTTACATCAAAGATGAAGAAGAAAGAAAGAAGTTCCTAAGTGCCCCTGAGCTGTGGGATGATTTCTCATCCCTGGCGCGCACGAGCCTACTACGTCTTGCGGCACAGCCGCAAGGATATGGGCCCTGGCTCGTGACAGTCTGATTACGCTCATTTCGAGGTTAGATCTAGCAGCAGCAGAGGCGATGACGAGCCACCAGCAAAAAGACCTCGGTTTTTCAACCCCTTCGAGAAGAACAGCCGTCTGCCAAGCTCAACACCAACCTCCGCAGCAGCTATTGTTGGTGATGAGTACCAAGCGTGGCAAACGGATCGTGAGGCCAGCGACGGCGACGTTCGTGATCCAATTGGTTACTGGATCACTAAGCAAAGTAGATATCCTCGGTTATCCAGGATGGCCTTGGACTTCCTGACAATCCAACCGATGTCAGCCGAGTGTGAGAGGTTATTTTCAGCTGCTGGCAAGATGATCTCGGGGTTGCGAACTGACCTAGATGCTGAGATTATCGCCATTTGTCAGGTTTTACGCTCTTGGTACCGTGCTGGCCTTATCAAGGACCTGGATCCATTGCTTAACTCACACCTTGAAAGTAAGCTGGATGCCGGTTGTGCGACTCTAAGCGATGACGAGCTGGCGCTTGCTGAGTCAAAATGGCTATTGGAGGGCGAGGACAGCGCCAGCGAGGTTGACGATTTATCACAGCAGCAACAGGCTGAAGAGTTAGTGTCAACCTCTGAAAGTGAGGCTGAATAGGCACTGATGAGGTTGTGAATAGCCTCAAAAATCCACTTATAAATCCACTTATAAATCCACGTGTGTACGTCCATTCCACTCCGGCCAAATATGTATTACATCCACTAGGTAATTGCCTAAAAAATCGTACATCCACTCTACTTGGTCCAAATGTGAGTGGGTGTAGTGGTTCCGAGCCTTGCCCATACCAGACCATACCAGACCATTCCGATCACTGCTGCCAGGCAAACCAGCGGCTAGTTGAAGGGCGCCGAAAATGGACTTGTTCAAATCAACGCCTGCTTCCAGATATGCCATACATGTCTCTATATGCCAGCGACCACCCTTAACGAAAGCTTTGCTTCGGAAGGAGGAGGTCCAAGTCCTTGTCGTCAGCGTTCCAGTCGCCTCGGGTTTTCTCCTGTAAGGGTTTTCCCCAAGGGTGCACGGATTTGGTCGCAGCTACTGGCGACCTTGAAAGGCATGGCCTTCGGCCTTAGAGTGGGAAGGGCTATCAGGTCTATCTGTGCAAGAGAATTTTGGACTGGAGGGGAAGGTTACCCGCTGACGGGATGCCCTTGGACTACAACGTGCCCTGAGCCATGCTGAATAGTGGAGGATGGGATTATTCCTGTCACTTAACTAGCACAGCACGTCTGTGCCCCTCTGCAGGACTTTACCGGGCTTTACAGCCGCCCGGACGGAAAATACACGGACATCCACAAAAGCTGAGAGTATATGTGAACCGAGTGGGGCCAAAAAAAAACTACCCACACCCAAAAATAATGTAAAGAAATATAAAACGAAATTGGTCCGCGTATGTACTGTAGGATGCACTGTCATGGTATCATGTTATTATGTACACAAGGAAACAAAGTGGCATGACCGAGCTGCTGGCCGACCTTGCTAGATTTACTGAGATGTCATGCCTATGACTCGTCGGAGGTTGGCCACCACGCCGCCGCCGCCGCCACGCTAAGTGGTATTGGGTGGCAGGCATGGCTACCGGCCTTCCTCCAAGGTTTCTTGGTCGGGCTGGGAGGTGTGACGTTGACAAAGTCGGCAAAGTCAAAGCTCTGATCTGGGGTAGTGGGAAAGAGATCACCGTCGCCAGGAGTCATCATCGACGAGAGCAAATCCAACTTGCCGTTCTTCTGAGGGGGCGTCAAGGGGGGACCTGTCAGAGGTAACGATCGCATGTTGGCGGTGTCGAAAGAGAGGACGGTCAGCAAGTCGTCGTCATCCGAGGGGACAGTCAAGTGGAGCGGGAGGCCGCTGTTCAAGAGGCGCAGCCGGAAGGAGCTATACTGGTCAACTGGGGTGAAGTGCTGTTGGCGGCAAGGCTTGAATGGGGACGGTTGAGCCTGCCCTAAACTATCCTTCCCAGAAGGATGGTCACCAACGGGCTTGTGAGTGGTTGGGGAGAGGCGGAAACGTTTGCTGGGATTGGATGGTTTGTTTTCGAAGGACGTAAAGTAAGTGCGCTTGCGGTGGCTGGTGCCGCTGCTGCGGGAGCCGACAGCATTTGAGAACAGGTGCGGTTTGAGGGGCAAGCTCATGAGGTCGTAGGAGGAGCACGAAACGCCGGAGGTAGAAGAAGTAGAGTCGGAAAGGGTGTCACCTTCAGCGAGGCACTTCTGTCGTATCTCTTCGAGAATCGGTTCGATAGTGTCGAGCGTGAGGTGTTCCCAGCCATGCTTGGTCTTGAATCGGGCGAGGGCGAGGAGGTTCTGCAAGCGGCGAGCAAGCTACGGGTTGAAAAAAGAATGGGTTAGTATTCATATCTTATCTTTCTTCTTCCGACACCCATCACCAACCCTGGAAGAAGTGAATGCCCGTTGATAATAACGACAATGATGGAGTCGAGGGATGGTTGGTTTGCATCCTTGAGCTTACCTTGCTTAGTTCTGCACGCTTGAGGACGCCATCGACGACAGCCTCGGGCTTCTTCCGCAGCGAGCGCATGGCCTCATGCTTGTCTGGTTCCTATTGTGCACCTCCTCTTCCTGGTGCCATCCCTCTATTTATGGTCGAATCGATGGTGGTCAGCGGGCGTTTCGGGGGGAATTAGGTTGTCGAGATGGATAACGGTTTGGGCGAAAGAGGTATGTGTACGCATAAAGGTCTGGGTTGTTCCCAAAGTGCTGGAAGCAAAATGGGAAAGGGGGTCGATTGAATGGCTGATCGACAAGGCCGGGGTGGTGGTTTAAATCCGTATCCAATCAGTTTTATCAGGACAAGTTGGCTCTTCGTGCACAGAAGAGCGGCCCTGCAGGTATTAGAGACGCGAAGCTCTCGGGTAGGCCTTTGAAACGCGTATTTGCGACGTGTTTGACGCGCTTTCTTTCAAACGTTTCCTTCTCGCTGTTGGGCATGTTTCCAAGGAATATGGACAAGCTGGAACGAAAATCAGTGGGGCGGCCAAGGAAGAACACTAATCCGTTCACTACAGCACCATACTTTCACTAAAAACGTAATTAGGCTTGGAACAAAACAGTGACAAAACTATTCACCATACCTCGCATGTACTTTATTGAATCTCAAACGTCATGAATATATCATTAATCATGTACTGTGGCGTTATCATGCTTGCAAGTTGTCAATCTTGTCGTCGCTTTGTAGCTGGTGGGCCAATTTGATAGTTGAGCTAATCCTATTTGGTCGATACAACTCCCAGGCACGCCCTCAGGGTCTCGCAGAGGTTCGTTCTTCATTGTAGAATTGAATTTCATCACTATGGGTTACAATCACTGATGCCCTATGATCAGCCGGCTAGTTCAAATTCGGATTTGAGGAAGTACGGACGAGCGCGAACCTTGATTCTGGTGCATAACGCAAAATTGATAGGCCGGCCCCGCCATTAGCTGGGCGGGTGGCCCCGCATAACTGTCGTCCAACTACTCCGTAATCCTCAGCAATTCCTCCCGTCTCACTTCGGCTTCGAACAAGGCTGCGTTCCGCTTCTCATAATATAATATGTCGCCATCTGACAATGATGTGGTCTATCTAGGCACAATAACCCATCGGGATGGGTCTCTTGCGCTTGCTTGTCCCACGACTGCGGCCGCCGACCGAACCGACAACCATACCCACAGAGCAAAACGTCTACGTGTGTCGGACAGCCGCCGCCGCCACGACCAACCGATTATCCCCGTCGAGATCAGAAACAAATATGTTGCCTTAGGTTGGGTACAGAACTGGGATAAGTCAACCACCCCGCCGGTCGTGTTTGGGTTCTTTGATCGAGCTGGCCGCTTCCGTCGCCGGAGGGGACATGAAGGACCTGATTCTTCAATGAGGGTCCTTTATCTGTGCCCATTGCTCACGACAAAGTTCAATACCGCCCGTGCTTTCAGGGAATGTCGGAAAAGCAAGTTCGAGACGAGCTGTCGCGACGTTTGATCCAGAAGGCTGGACCATTTTTAGGACCTGGCGAAATATGAGTAGGCTGTCGTATCGAGACGGAATGAACCTAAAAACGCCGGTACGTGAGAGGAATGGCCAGTATCGGATTCTCATGGCGGCGAATTTCACTGCTCTCCTGCCTAAGCAAGGTCTAGAAAGGTTGATGGCAAGACGGGTCATCTTAGCCGCCCTCACGCACATGGTGGTTAGCCCACAACAGACAGACATACGCACTCTGTGGAAGAGAGGCACCCTCGAATCTGTTAGAAGGATGCTGTATTCGAGATACAGAAAACAACTGTTGTCTACCCCAAGTATCACCCTTCGCATCTACCCTCTCTTTATGCTATACGTGGCGGGCATCTATCGAAGACAAAGTCCACTGCTTCGGATACGCTTACGACACCTGTGCCCACACTTCAATGCAATTTCTGTTGCTAGGCCGCGACGCGACCAGGAAGCCGGGCAAGAAGGACCTCGAAACGCGGCCGGAGATTGCGGAACTGAAGGTTGCCTTTGCTCAAGCAGCAACAGGAGCCAGTGTCGGTCTTTTATGGCTGTATCTGGAGGGAATGTGATCAAATGCTGGCGTTGCTAGGTAACAATCACCATTAGAACAAATAGAACCACAGGCGGGAATGGTCTCAATTGCCAGGCCAGAATTCGCAGGCTTAAGACGCCTGGTTATCATCAAGGCCCACGTCTCCTCGGCATTGACGTGCCATGTTCACCGCCTTGCCTGGAGTGGCCTCTCTTTGTAGGTTTTACGGTGGGGGACTCGATTGTTACTCTTGCAGTGCCGCAAAATCGTTCCAAGGTTCGTCGTGCCTCTATCATCCACATTGCAGTAATCCATTGGGTTTCAAGCAGGGATCATTGCTTCACTCCACCCAAATCCAATCGTCACACCGGCCCCAACAGGTTTCCAGGGAATTCGCCAGGTCAACCGGCCATTCAAAAGAGCCACTCTAGCCGTCCTATTTCGCCCGACGCCGAGTTGTACTTGGACGCCTTTTGGATACTCTCTGAGGTTTTGCTAAACGTGCAGGCTTTGGACCAGCACTAATCCGCCTGGGTCTTAATTGAGAGCTACCGACGTGTGGATCGGTAGCAGCGATGCCGGAGTGGTCTGCAGCCGTTTTGGGCTCGGCCACCTGCAAGCGTTTGCTCCTTCGTGGTGGTACAGGAGCAGGCTTTGAGAGGGGAGCAGGGATGTCTAGTCCAGGTAAAGATTGTTGAGCCTCAGACGGTAATTCAGAGGCATTCAGTCGACGTCGGGGCCCAGGTCCGTTCTTTCCACGAGCCTTGGACACCTTCGTCGAATGAACTGGACCAAGTGGAGCCTGTCCACCCTCGAATCGCCGTCTCTGCTGCGGGCCAGATTGAGGAGCCTCCCGACTCGCTGCATGGCGGTGTCGTGAATTTGAAGCAGTGGAAGAGTGACTGACATCGCCATTCAGTAATTCTGCGGGATCAGTGACCAGAGATGGTTCTTGCGGAGACGCGTTTAGGCTACCAGACACTGGGCCGTGGCTTGATTCGGCAGGCGACGGAGACCTGAAGAGATTCCTTCTCGGACGTGTTCCCCCGGTTCCATAGGCGTCGCTCTCAAGCGCACCCGAAAGAGTGTCCGCAGGTGGTTCTTGCTGAGACGCGTTCCGGATACCGGACGCTTGGCCGTTTGACTCGGCAGAGAGGAGAGCCCCGAATATCGACCGGGGAGGCACTTCTCTGTCGTCCCCGAGCGCGGTCGCTTGAACAGAGGCAGCATCATCGCCCAACTCTTCGCGAAGCATCTCCTCGAGAGGCTGTTCATGCTTCCAGGACATCCCAGGCAGTATACCCCATTTCCTATTCCAAATTCCCCTCTCCATCCAAGTGTTCTTCACTCTCTCATAGGCCGTCGAATTAACGTCGAGAGGGGTCGGTGTAGTGGCTCTTTCAACGTTTGGCTCGTTCTGGGTCGGTCTGCCGCCTGCCCAGGCATGAAGGGCAGCCTGATGATGGATTGGGCCGTAGCGCGCCAAGTTGAGATCAGAGAAGTCTGGAGTAGGGGGGCTAGGAGGGTTCATTTCGTCTTGAATCCGTTCGCGTTCTTTCGACACCTGATAGACGAACCGATGAAATGGGCGTGACGCTTCACGCTCGCGCTCTCGTATAGGCCGTCGCTCTGCAATCCATCGCAGCTCCTCGGCACTCTTCGGTCGTCTCGGTTTCGCCTCTGCTCTCTTGGAGGGGAGGCAGAAAAGAGGAGCTTCGCCTTCGGCCGCCGAATCGGTCTCCGATTCGGACTCAGGCTCGAACGGTTCTTCGTGCTTCCACCTCCACAGTGTCAATTGTTTCCACTTCTCGTTCCAGATGCCCTGCTCCACCCAGCGTGTCTTGACGTTCTCCTCCGCGAGCTTGTAGATGTTCGTACCGGCCGGCTGACGGCGTGATCGATTTCGATTCGCTTCGTAGAGCCGATCTATCTCTTCACTCTTTTCGGCGTCGAATTGGTTGGAAGGAAACGATGCCCGATGCTCTCGTATCAGCTGCCATTTTCGTTCCCCGCGGCGTTTCTGTTCCTCGCTAGGCGGGTTAGGACTCTGAGATCGGGTTGAGTTGTGTGACAAGTGAGATCTGTACGATGGCGGAGATTCGCTGAACCGCCCTCTCGCATGATCAAGTCGCTGCGGATTTTCGACAAGTGCTGCTAGGGCCCTGTCAGCTCTCAACAGCCTATCTCCTCGAATAATGTCAGCCATGGGGGAGTTTTCGTCTTCAATCGTGGAAGCAGGGTCGCGGCGAACAGATGGGCGAAACGAAAAGCATCTGGGAGGAGGATGTGAGGAAAATAACACGACAGAAATATCCTTTTGGCGCCCTGGGCTGTGACCGGGGCAGTGCTGTGTCATGCGCGGGCCGGCGGCGCTGGCGCCAGCAGGCCTCAGTGATTGGCCATGAGCATACCCACCAGAATCCATTGGCTTTGCGTGCCTCGCTCCTGCGACCAGCTCGTTCAACCATCCAGTAACCAACCACATACTCTTGGTAGCGCGCGGGATATGTTGCTAGAAGAGATGCAGCTCGGCCAACAGGAGGTGCATTAGGCTGGGCATCGCTGTCGCCCCAGTTGCTGTGCGGAGTCAATAAAAGCGACAGCTCGGTCTGCGAACGGTCGAACGGCCACACTCACTTATCCCAACGCACATCTTCCTTGCTCGCCCTCCGTGCTCCGTCTGACCTCTATTTATCTTTCCCTTGCTCTAGCAATTCGCCAGATTTCATCGCCCAACAATGCCTCGTCCTGAGCCTCATCGCCTAGCATTATTCTCCTTGGTCCCTTTAAACGAGCGAGCCAACGCAGTGCTCGCCCACCAGAGCAACCAGCACCTCGTGTCGTGGCTGAAGGACGGTACCCTTGCTCTCGACATTGGCCATATCCGCCCAATGTCGGGAGGTAACGTTACTTTGGCTACACTGGGACGGAACGGCGATGTGATAGTGGAAGGCTCCAGCATCGCGAAGATCCAATGCTCGTTCGAGATCGAGATAGACACTCAAGTCATCATGTTCTACGACAGATCGCACGGTCAAACGAGTCAGGTCTTTGGCGACAACGCTACACCATTCGAGTATGGACGCCTTCGTAAAGTCGTCGTGCAGGAGAAGGTCAACACTATCATTGGCATGGGCGGTGTCGGGCGGAACCTCGTGCAGTTCGAAGTGAAATGGCATTGCCGTCCTGATGACACAATGGAGAGGGTGAAGGACCGAGAGAGTGGGCCCCTCGCAGAGAATCCCCGCCTCGCGCGTACGATGGATGAAATGGACACAGTTCTGCCGTCTCGAAGGGAGACCCGAATCCACACGCCGGGACTCCAAATGCCGAAGACGAGATACGCGACGATAGGAGATAGCCTCGGATCTGGACAGTTTGGAATAGTATATAAAGCCGTCAACCTGGACACAGGCAAGCTCATGGCTGTCAAAATAATGGAGCGGCCCGCCGGGCCAGCACAACAAGAGTGGATGAAATTGAAGCGCGAGGTAGAAATCCTTTCCAGAATCAGCCACGTAAGTGAGGCCACTTCACAGCTCTGATACATAGTGGGTATTGATCTCAATGTTAGGACCATATTGTTGACTACATCTCGTCGCAGGGTTGGGACCAGCCCGATGTGGAAATCTTCATGGGTCTAAAAGAGGGTACCCTACAGTCGTTAATCGGCAGCAAGTGCTCCGTCCCCATTACCGACCTTGCCCACACCGTCTTACATCATATGCTCCAAGCGATCGATTGTCTTGCAATAGGGGGCATTATCCATCGAGATGTCAAACCTGAGAATATTCTCTACGTATCTCATCAAGGCCAATATCACTTCCAGCTCGGGGACTTTGGCTTTAGTCACCGGGCTGTTTTTGCGGCGACTTTTGCGGGCAGCCCACTTTACATGGCTCCGGAGATGTTTCGAGGAGGGAAGCAGACACACAAAGTAGATGTCTGGTCACTCTACGTCACGATGTTGTGGACGCTAGATGTGGAAGGGTTCCGTGAGGTATCGAACAGGCTGACCAACCATGGTGAAGCCCAGAAGGTGATTTTGTCAGCAGCAGCAACCCCGAAGGTGGACGTCATTCGGGAAATGGCAAGGGTCAAACCAGAAGAGCGCGCTTCTGCAGCACAAATGCTTGTCAAGTGCTACAATGGGCAAGGACTCACCACACCACAAAACCAGATTCCACCTCTCATCAGCCCCGCAAAAGCCGACAGCAAAGCTCCAGCTGCAGCTGCCCGCGCGTCGACGAGACCAGCGCAACCGAGAGATTTCCGAAGGAACACGAATCCGTTTGCAGCCGCAGGCGAACTCCGCGTTGAGAAGGCTCGGTTTCCTCGGACACAACGAATACGGCCAATTGGTCCGGTGACCGAAAAGCGTCGTGGCCAGGCACTCGGTCCCAGGACCCCAGTGAAACGTCCAGTTCCTGGCAGTTTCCCCGGCGATACCATCGACACTTCGACAGAACACTCTAGCGGCCAAGATTTATTTGAATAAGTCATGCAAGGCCTGCGAACAGACCTCTCAACTGGTCACACAGCGACTTGGCCACGGCGTTGTAAACTTGGTCCCAGATAAGCGCATCGTCTGGATTTTCAGCGAGGGCTGCATTTAGGAGATGCTTGGTGCTGTTGCTTGGGTGTTAGTACCTCCTGACTCGTAGAAGCTGTCTTTGGATCAGACTCAAAGCATGCTGAGGCTGCTGAGCGGCAGGCGTCTCGGGAACGAAAGGGTTGTTCTTGGCAGTGCTCAGGTCATCGAGTCTCTCATCTTTGAGATCAGTCGAGTCTGTTGATCACATAAGAGCTTTCCCTCAAGTAGGCAGATTTGAGTGGCCGTGTTTGGTTCGCATTAGTGGGCACACCTCCCCTTGTTCCCGGGCGGAATAGACTGGTGTGTGTGCGCGGCCGTTCCTTGTACTGTGCCTCAACACTCACAACATTCACAGAGTTGTGCAGTGAGGGTGCCTCTTCGAAGGGCACACGTTGGACTGGTTCTGTTCCTGGTCGCCCTGGTATCGAGGAATACTATTTTCGCCTGGTGCCAAACCTTCCAATTTGAGATGAACTCTCTACAGCCGGACCGGCGACTTCTAACATAGATAAGACGTGAGAAAAGCCTCCTCGCAAGAACTCTTGGACACAGGTGCCAATCCAGAAAGGCCGTCATGGAGGAACCAGTATTGTTCTGTTACGGCATCACAATTTGTACCACGAATGTGTCGGAATTTCTTCCCAGGTAACAATACCCAAATCACCCTGTCATAACTACCTTCAGTGAATAAGAACGGGATTCGCATTATGCAATTCCATTTCACGGCGTCGCTGAAGTAGTCTTCTCCGATGTCGCGGGTCACTCTCGAGTGACGCGGTCAGCACGCGCCCGCGGCCCCTGTATTCGCGTCCTGCCACCGTACTCTACCATCACTCTGGTCTAGCCTATCATGAATCTCAACGCTAAACCCCAACACCTTGTCAACATCCTCGCTTGACTTCTTGTCTCGGCCCAGTTTCATCGATACATGGTTGGGAATGCTTTATTTCCCCCGTGTTCCTTTCAATATTCTTAGTATCCACCCAGGAACCATTCGTTGAGAAGTCATCAATCACAATCTTGCTCAAAGAGCCCGTGCAACCCACTCGCAGAATAGCCCCGCTGTTGTGAATGGCATTTTGACATGATGTCTGTTGGGAGGTGCGCGCATTTAAATGGTGCGCTTCATTCGTCTTAAATCATCAATATGCCTGCTGCCGTCATCTCTGGAACGCCGCTACGGTCGCCGGGAGAAACTATGCAAAGGACACAAAGAGCAAGGAGATAGCGAGAGTGCGCGTTGCAAACGAGTGGGCAACGCCATCTTGGCTCGTCTTGCGACCGTTTCGGGTCAGACTGAGAACACTGCAGATTCTGTCGCGGCAGCAGCAGCGTCTACCGTTCACATTGGAAAACACGTGCGCACTTGCCATACATGCTCTGTGAGGTACATGTACTGCCCACTAGGGTACATCTCCCGTACCATGCGATGGAGTCTATCTCTGGAACACAGGGTACCCGGTGGTTAATTGCTTTTGCGGATGCATGGAGAAAAGCGCGTCGACGCGAACGCGTTGATAGCTGCCGCCTCAGCTATCAATCAGGACCGTACAATTGACCAGTCGTACAGTATAGTGTGTTTCACCGAGGTGTGGATATTTACACCTGAGCCTAGGCAATCTTTTTAGTGCGTTTGCACATTCTGGTGCGATGACATGGCCACTCAGGTGGGGGACAGTAAACATGGCACACCAAAAGCACAATAGCCACATCCACGACTAATGCAGCATTGAATTCCTCCCAAACCGCCTTATAAAACATAGGAAAAAAGTATAGGGCACTATTCCATTTACTCAATCTACGTAATCTAGTTTCTCTGCTCTTTTTAAAAGAAGGCATCGCCTAGTGAGTATAAAGCTAACCTTTGGTGTGCCATGTTTTCTGTCCCCCGCATTGGCCACTCTACATAGTGCGTTTACACTTTCTGGTGCGCTTGCACTCTGCATACAGTAGTGCACCGGATTGTGGGCTGGCATGGAACGATTCCGCCAATCGGCCCTATGGAAGGGACTTTAGGCAGCCACCCCAAAGGTGCAGTCCCAAAACGGGGCCCCATGCACATTTGTGTCGGGGAAAGCATTGATTGAGGTTGAGCACGTTGAGCATGCACGCCAGTCGGACGACTCATTGTCTCGGGGACATTATCAGCCAACCATTAGCCGCTCACACAGTTTGCGGGGTAATACACCTGGCGGTGGCTGCCTTCTTGGGTCGTCCCGACCAAGTGTCAGTACACGTTGTGTTGATTTCATGCTGGGTTCACGCAAGCGTGAAGGAGGACGGTATTCTGCAAGTGGGCATGGATGACTCGACCATGCGTTGGCAGAGGTTTTCGGTAAGCTTTGTGACAATGTGCTTGAACGAGAGTGAACCCCACAGTATCGCAACTCTCCCACCGATGTGATAAGGCTCTCGGCAGCAACACAGATGGAATTGTACTTTAGGTAGCCACCCATCCAGTTCGAGCGTGATGACACGAAAGAACCAACTCGAAGACACCAATCCCCGACATCTACGAACACCGTAATTAACCGATATTTTATATAGTTACTTGTTACCTCAAGTCCCTTTTTGAAACTCTACAACCTTTGTTCAACTCACCTGCTATTATCTCCAACAAGCACCAATCCACCACGATGGCTGCCGCAGCCGTTGCCTCCATCGATCCTCTGGCCGTCCCGGACCTTGGGCAGCCTCTTGACCGGGGTGATCTGGACGCCTCCCGCCTCACGTGAGTCCAATGCTGCCATCCATACCAACCTGTAGACCTAGTGCGTGCTGACTTGTTGTCTCCCATCGCAGGTACAATGAACTTCCCTATATTGACGACCAGCCCGCGCTCCAATACAAAGGACATGTCAAGGCCCTACTCAACATCATTGACCGCTACTCTATGGGTCAGTACTTCGGCGTCCACTCTGCCCATCGCCATGACAAGATCCCCCTCGGCACAGTTCGCCTTGAGAGAGACTTGGGCATTGGGGAGTCCACGTGGACCAAGGCCACTGCGATCGAGAATGTCGACCTCGGCAACATACACGCAACGGCCTTCAAGTTCACCCAGAACGCCTTGGTTGCCTTCGAGTTCGCCGAGGGTCCTTCGCCTACTGCCGGAATAAATATTGCTCCCCAGTTCCTCCGCGACATTGCCACGTATCTTGCCGAGAACGATATTACCAACCAGGTGGTCCTCGAGGTCAAGGACTTTGCCAAGCGCGATGCAAAGGGCTTCGAGCCCACTGCCGAGATAGAGATCCAGTGGGGCAAGACAGAAGCCTTCACCGTCGTCTTGCCCATCTCCGCCCGGGCCGAGGCCAGTCGGGGCATCGCAACCTTAACCCCGACGGGCTGGAACCTCCGCCATGTTGCCCGGGGCACTGCCCCAAGCGATCCTGACCCTGAGCCGGCCGGTGAACATTATGAAAAGGTTGTTGTGGGGCCCAAGAAGGACACTCACAAAGTCATCTACACCAGTGCCGCACCTGTTACCCCCGATCTGCTGCGTCAGGCGCTCGCTGAACTTGGATTCATCAAGGCCTGATTACCTACGCCAATAGCACCCGTGCTTTAGAGGTGAGGTGAGTGTCGGCATACGGGTACATATCTCTGCTCTCTGAAGTCACACTCTTTTCTTGTAGGGCTAGTGGTATAAGGATCATTCACATTTGTTCTTTCACTTGTTGCTTCCGCTTTATCATCTTGTTCAATCTACTTTAGCCGTTACAACAACCCAAACTGCCTTAATTAGTAAAGGGTAGCTTATCTCCCGAACATTTTCTTAATAGCCTCTCTGCCGTAGACATCCTAGCTCGTCAGGATCACCCTGGTTCGCCCAACTCACCGAGGATGATACCCTTAAAGCGGCAAGGCTGGGTGAACCCTGAGGAAGCTCTGAACACAAATCTCATGGTATTTGGTGCCATTCCCATGGTGGTTGTGCAGCGAGTCATTCCCTGAAACATCAAACTAAGCATACTCAATCTCCAACGAAGCCATGAGCTGCGCCAGCACGGGAATTGGGTGATGTCATCAAGAGAGAGACGTCCTCCGCTTCTAGCTCTTTAAGCACTCCATTGCTCCCAAAGTCTCGCCAACTAAGCTCTGCCGATACCTCCGATTAGCTGGTCTATCGAGGGGGTGGCCCATCCCGTCCTGACTTGTATCCGAGGTAATCCCGCTGGCAATGTAGCTGATAGTTGGGCGCAGCTGATCGCGCTGCGATATAACGATATCAGGGACAACACGGACTTATCCCAGGCGGCTACTAGTAGCGGCGAGAGCCACCAGTAGTTGCTACGAGTAGCCGCCCTTGCCGACGTAGCCAATAGTAGCTGCTACTGGGAATAACATCCCTCACAGCTATAGGCGGCTAGCAGTCTCATGCTGACCCACTCTTATTTCCAACACAACGTAGTGGTGTGTCGCCATCCTTATCCTTCGCCTCGACAGCGGCGCCTTTCTCCACCAACAGCCTCACCACGGCCTCGTGCCCGTTGCTTGAGGCTGAGTGCATTGGCGTCCACCCTTTGTTACTTGGACTAGTGAGATAGGCCAGTTTCGGACACACTGACTCCGTTTCCGTCCACCCCACATATGACGTAACTTTCAACATGTCGCGGTACGTCTCGGGATGTGTGAGCCCGGTCGCTGGATGATCAGGTGATAGACTCCGGCTATGCAATTGCCATTAGTGCCCAGTTGAAGCCCAGAGCCTTAGAGTAACTGCCTCGAGGTACTTCAAGTTAAAGCTACCCTCACTAACGGGAACCTGGTCCTCAGCATTCACATACACAAACCCATTATCCAGGAAGATGCCAACTAATCTCGCATCTTCAATACGGTCCTTCTGCTCCGGAGAAACTGGTCCCATAGCGGAATAAAAGGCCTTCCAGAACAGGTCCCGGAGCCCCCCTTGGTTGGCATGGTAGCGCCAGCCGTCCTCTCTTGTGCGGATCCCGAGTAGGGTCTCAAGGCCCCCGAGCGACGTCCCAAACGGACCAATGGTGGTATCCTTCCAATCGCAGATGCCCGTTATGCGACCCGTCTCCCGGTGCACGTGGATGTTGTTCTCTAGGAGGTCAGTGTGGTTGGGAACAAGCGGCCAGTCTTCGGCAAAGAGCCCCGGGAGATTGGAGATGAGGCGCTTTAGCGTTGGGCGAAATCGCTCGGGAAGCCCCCGGGAGAGCTGCGAGAGTCGCGACGAGTAGTCGGAGTACAGCTCCTTGCGGCTTGGGGACACCATCGATGCCGGCGTGTTGTGCCACGCCGAGGCGAAGAAGCTGCATCGGCAAAGTCAGCTGTGCGGTTTCCTCGACGTCAGAGGGGAGAGAGCAGGGGACGTGGGTGTGGTATCGACGGACCTGGCAAAGTCTTGTAGGGTTTGTCTTAGGAGGTAGCAGTGATTCCCGTGTAGCTGGTCCAGGGCAAGATACACGGAGACCCCGCCCACATTGCCCATCGTATAGATGTGGAGCTTGCCCAGGCTGCCAGAGTCCCAGTGGCGTGGCACGAAGCGCCCGTAGGTTTGTTCTATGCATCGGAGGAAGTCGAGGTCTAGGGAAGAGTCGCTAGCGCGATATTGGACGACACATTCCCCAACGTCGTCATCGGGCACGACGGTGTAGCTAGTTGAGCCTTGTACAGGTGCTGGGCGGACACGCCGGCCTAGAATCTGTTCAGCGGTTTGGTTGCATTGTTCCTGCGTTGTAGAGGCGTTGTCGGAAAAGAACTCCGCTATCTGGCGCCTCGATAGCTCTGCAATACGGGCCTGCATTGTGGCCATTGTGTGTTATTGCAAGAATTGGGTACGGCTAAGATTGTGAGGTTATGGTGGTGAAGAAGCCTCCAGGGGTGGGCCGAAGTTGACACTCTGAAATGTGGGCCACGAAGTAACTGGCGGATAAAAGAAATGCCGAGGCGGTGGTGGAGCTATGTTTAGCGAACAGTTCCAAGCTCAACCTCAAGACATTATAGGCCTCCAATCAAAATGAAACGCAGATAAGCAGTGCAAATGCGCTCACCCGATCGTCAACATGCCGCGACATAAATATAGATCTAAGAATAATAATACTTCTTTTTTTATGTTCTTTAGATAGTAAAGTATGTAATAAAATTGCATTTGGCTAAAAGAATTGATTGTGGCTTTGAAAACCTAAGTGCTGATTTCTCCTGGAGGAGATGGCTGGTCAAACGCCAAACGGCGTGGGCGAAGTGGGGCGCTAACGGATGAATATTCGGGGCTTGCTGTGGAATGGCGGCTAAAACCGAGTAGGAATAGAACCTGAACCTGAACCTGAACCTGTGTTCCATCTTTCCTACAAGCTTGATTGCACGAAGCCAGGCCAATCTTGCACTCATCTGCCTCCACGTAAATCAATTTAACAGCATTTCCATCACTCTTACAAAACCTTTCCTCAAATACTCCTCACACGGTCCCGCAACCTACTATCACCTGACACCAATATTCCAGCCGCCACCACCGGAAAAGTGAATTTCTCTTTTATTCGTACCGGATGGCGAATACAAACCCCACGATCGGTTTTCGTGTCGAGTGTCACAACCCAAATCTGGAATGTTACAACGCTCGCTTGCTCAACGGAAGTATCTTGCCCCGTGGCGTGCCGGCGGACCAAACTTGGGATAACGTCGACGCACATCTATCATGGACCCATTAACCCACCCCCTTCGTTTCCTTCTTCACCTCGTGGGAGCGAGCTATACGATGGAGAGAGTGGCTGATACGGTCGAGAGGCGCAACCGATGTTGTAATCATCGCAGTTTGGCTGAAGGACAAACCCCAGGTCCACGATGCGCTCAAGCTAGCCACGACCCTCCGCTACTCGGACCAACCACTCCATCCAAGACGACGCCTCTCTCACCACAGAGATGAGGTACTCGTATACGGTGGTATAGCCGCAGAAGAACACAGAATCCTTGCTTATTTTTGGGGAGATTCACCTTCGACTTGCATGGTTCCAATTGACCCTCTTCCATCGATGGAGTTGTTCGAAACAAGTTCGGCTGAGATCCCGGCCGATTACTTGGCGGGACGCCACGATCTGGGCCATGAGCTTAGCTTGGAATTACGCAGTCTATGCGGCGTCATTACGACTGGATGCTTCATATGACAGAAAATGGTATAAGAGTCGAAGCATATTTACCATTTTGCACGAAGGCATTTTATTTTAGAACATTGTAGCAAACTGGTTTTCGCTGTAAGATGTCAACTACCTCTCCTATCTAGGAACGGCTCATAAGTAATTGATAGATCGCGGTAACAGCTTCTCTTGTGCGTCTTTCTCACGACAAATATACATCCGGTTCGATCGCTTTCGTGATTATCGCCACGCCCTCTATAAAACCTCGTCCCGCTTGGAGCTGATGATGTTCATTTGCAATCAAGTCGATCCTTATGAACCAAATCCTTCTTGTAATACTGACATCTAAAAACTTATCGTAATGATCAGTTTCTGCCTGCCTGCGCCACCCACTGCTTGAACACTGGTAAATAGATCCAACCACGATATCCCTTCCCACTAGGATCCATATGCCAGAAGCCAGAAGAGCTTGAGTAGCCGCGGGCATCGTAAGCGCTCCACCACATCTATCTCCTCAAGCGATTCCTGAATATACTCCGGGCCGGACTCCTCCAACCCCTTCCATTCTTCCCAACCCATCAGTTTGAGAATATTCATACCAAGCTCATTTACGCCCGTCTCATTCTGCCTTCCACCAACCACTAAGCATCCAACCGTAAATCGTTGAATTGTTTTGACCCAAGTACATCGCACCTCCTTATATAAAACGTCGTGACCTTCCCGTACCTCTACCTCGTTGCCGTATTCTGCATCCATCTTCTCGCGGTATGCCGTACGCCAGCAGAGCACCAGTGGAAACCGGCAGTGCTCACACCGCGCTCCTGGTCCGCCTCCCTTCGCCTTATAGTATCGAAACATCTTGGGCCACGGTGTAACATCCTTCAATAATAGGTCCTGCCAGATCCCGAACGGATTGCTTGTATGGGTTGGTAACATCTCGTTGAGTACTGCTTAACTTGTAAAGGACCAGCGGAGGACTCGACGGCCAAGACATAGAACTCTTATCGACAGCACCCTAGGTCCTACTCAGTAATGCATGATGGAAGTGCGCCGCTTTTCTGGAAACGAAATGAGGGGTAGAGATCTAAGGGCTGTGATTAGTGCAGAAGTGGAAATGCGGCGCACTTCCATCGTGCATTCCTGAGTGGTTAGCTATCCAATAGTTCTATTATCCAACTATATAGTCCCTAAACGCCCTTGACCTATTTAACTCATCGAGCTATAATGCTCTTTCCTCCATCAACGGTGATACGATTACGAATTCGCACTTTCATGATGCCGTCGCCGAGGAATACCGGCCGCCAACCACTCTGGTCCACCGCCGCTGAAATATTCGCCTGGCTCCTTGGTATAGCATCCACCATGCCGCTTGGAGAGAACAGAAATGCCTCACCTGTTCGGAGTTGCACAATATTTGAGAAAAGTTCAGGTCCTGGTATTGTTGGGTATCGCTTCGGAGCTGGCAAGACCTGCCGGCTTTGACCAGACGTTTGCAGCTCCCCACCATTGGCTTCTGGTTCTTTGCTTCCGCCAATTTCAGAAGCACCGGCCAGATGACGACGGAGAACCTGAAGCCAAACCGGGGATGTGAAACGATGAACGATGGTGATGGAGCAGAGGTCCAATAAACCAGGGGATATTGTAGGCTCTTGTGTGGATATTATGATGCGCGTGCCATTGTGACGTTGTAAGCGAATCGCAGATAAAAGTGATTCCGTGAATACTTGACTTTCATCAGTCTCGGTCATATACTTGTGTGATTCGTCAAGTGCAACCACTCGTCCCAGGTCTGTGTTTTGTTCTAGGAAGAGACTGAGACATATGTCAAATAGAGAGCAGGCCTGTTCGGCAGTTACGCATGGACAAGATAAATCGACAACAGTCAGTTGGCCGCTCTGGAAGATAAACGATTAGTCTGTGGCAAAATAAGAGTGTGGATGAACCTACGACAGGTTTCCAATCAACACTTCCTTGAGCCTCAACCGAATGGCCTGCCCACTTATTTTCCCCCTTTTTATTGGCAGGTCCTCCCACATTTGTGTCTTGCTTCACCATAAAGCTCTCCAAAGTTTCAAGTCGCTGCTGAAGAGGAACGGATTGCTCCTTGGTTAAAGTTTCGGCTTCCATGGCGTTCTTGAATTCTTGATAGTTGAACACCCCCCCTTGTCGTTGTTGGTTAATTCTCAATTCTCGCAAGACGCGCATTACTGTGTGAAGGTACAATGGCATTCGACCGGTTTGGCCTGGGCTTGCTACCATCAAATTTAGCATTCGCTTTGTGTTAAGGTTGTCCTGACAAAAGCGAAGCTCTTGGATGGAGACGTTGGGAAAACAGCTATAGATCTTCTTGGATGATATTAGCGATATTCTTTGATCCAAGGACATAACAGTCGAGGAGTACCTTAATAGTCGCCGTGTTAGTTGGAGGACAGAGTACCCTGACATTCACGTTCTTATTGGAGGACAGGTACGCCGCTTCACATGGGAGACCACCTGCGTCCGATACGACGGAGTCATAGTGAAATACCAGACCTGCTAATGGTCTAGTCAGTACGTTTGCCACAGACTGCACAAGACAATTCTCTAGCAGTGTTGCTAACGTATGGCTTTTACCAGAGCCCTGACTTCCGCATATAAAAACGCTAGAAGGAGCCGCGACGTTGTAAAACAGCCGAACAGATTCGTTGGGTTCTCCACCTGCTGAGATGTCGCCGGCTAGAAGTCCATATTGGGGAAGTGCTTTCTTCTTGTAGCCGGACTTCGTTTTGTGAGCATCGCAGAGAGATTTTCCAACATGTTCTGTGAAGATGGGAGTCGAAACAACATCGTGGATCTCGTCGGAATGTTCTTCAATGCGAAGTAATCTCATGTGTGCTTTCAACTCTTGGGCGTGAAATCGAGCCATTTTGATATGGAAAAAAAGAGCTGGGTTAGAAACTCGATTCTATCACGAGTTATATACCACTTGAGTGCTAAGCAATGGTTGAAGGATGAATAAAGCTGATGGATAAATTCTGGTTTGCCTTCAGTCTTGCCCTCGTAGTTGGTCGCCCGCATTAAATGTTTCGATGGCCGTTTTATGAGTGTCAGCCACATTGGGGTAAGCACTCGTAGCAGTCTGGCGTGATTAGCGGTGAAGAGCAACTCAGATAACCTTAGCGAACCCTTCAGTTAGATTTTGATGCCTATGACGTTGTTATTGTTGGGGCCTAACCCTTTGTGCATATAGTGCAAAGCCCAAAGCCTCCAGCCAGGTCTGCAGCCTCCCGATTCGCTTTCTCCTTAGTCGGGGAGCCATATGTTCAATTCTCTACGGCACAGTACAGATGTACAAGTGTTTGCACTTTAGCAAATAGGTGTTCTTTTGGCTGTTCTAGCTAAACAATCTGTATACAGATTTAATCTGTAGGGCCATACCAACTAAGGCGGGGACTTGGGATATCTTCCACAAAACTAGCTTCCCCGTAGGACAACCAAGCTTAAATACTGTACCGTTTAGAGAATCTTCAAATCTTAAGGGGACACGGCTCAGGTTGATCCCGCCAAGAGCTTGGGCATTTCCGGACATGTGGTCGTCGCTAAGACCTCCATCAACCCGGCTCGCAAGATTTGTTGAGGTCTCATATGCGGGAGGCCTTTAGCTCTGTTTTCAACCAAGTCGAAAAACAGTCGTGTTAAGGTGAAAAGGGTATAGCGGAACCAGAAACTTCTGCGTAGTGACGTATACGCCGCTACGTGCCTGTTTCTAATTTGATGGTTTGTACCTTACGTGACCGGAAGTGAATCATCACGGTAAGCGCTTGACTCAGGGGAGAAGCAATTCCAATCGTGGTTTGCGCAAAGCAGCTTCGACCAAGATTGGAATCCCTGTTTTCTCCCACCCCGATCTTATTCTCTGATAATACACAACCATAACACTCCCATTCCAAGTTTCGTTAATACAGAGTGTGCATATATCGCCGCGAGAAGAGCCCGCAGGGGTAACGTGGGGTTAGTCGATCAGACTGTCCACGTCGTGGTGTGAATTGTCATTTTGGCGTAATCTAACTGTAAACTTGCCTTACCTTATCTACCTTCTGATGAACGTTATCCCCTCTCCGGGAAAGAGAAAACAGTATCGATCCCTTGCCGTTTTTTGTTTTGATGGAAACCTATCGAAGACCCAAAAACGGCCTTGACCGGCTGCAGCCACCACAGCCCCGTCGTAAGCGGTGGAGTCTTATGAGTAAGGCAGATCCGAGCACACGCTAGACAGGGGCACACTAGCGGGCAGTTATTCACGTAGCAGCGGAGACACGGGGCCATCAGGCGTTCAGTGACAGTTAGTGGTTCGAGAGGGGAATTGTGGCAGGGCAGTGAGGGGACCGGATGGGAATCATTGGCTGTAGTATCTTGTCTCAGTTGCGAGGTTGACCCGAAAGGTTGCAGCGATGGGTAGCTGAAAGTGTGTCGCTTACCCCGCTCATCCTAGTAGATGATCTGCGTTAGAAGGTTGCCGGAAATGCATTCACTGATTGCTGCATGATACTCAAACCTGCAGCAACACCAAAACAGTCATGCACTCTGCCGTCCGGACTGCACTTTGCATTGGTCGAGCCGAGGTAGCTGACTGGAAGGTTGCAGGCGCAGGTAGTCAACCATGGTACGTTTGAAGGTGGCCCGAGCGGTGATCAGTGATCACACGACTCTCTTTGTGTTGTTCAAGACGTGCATTCTGACGGGACATCGATCTCGGGAAGGGAGGCCATTCCGTCGTTATTGCAGCCTGACATTTCTTGGTGTTGTGGATCATTATTGTGGACCTCTCTCCGTGATACGGGAGAGGATTGAGGCTAGGCGCAAGTGGGCCACTAACCCAACTCCATCACTGTCATGTCGCACTAACTGAGGTCGGGGGCCTGTTGGAGTCTCGTCGGATCTGGGTAGGAATCGGAGTATTCACTTGTTCGCGGACGTTTTGATGGGCTCGACATTTCATCAGAAAGGCGACGTTGATGCGCATTGTTGAGCAATGGATCGACTGTCAGCGTTGTGTCAACGGGATGGGTCGTTACGGGAGAGGTTTCCAGTTCGTCAACCCACGCCTGAATAAGAGAGGATTCATGTCCAGAGGTAGAACTGTGATATGGTGACGTTGCCTGACGCATAGGAGTCGTGTCTGTTGTTTGCTGGACGCGACGGCGGCAGAGCAATCCCCTTAAAGGCACCGGCTCATTCTAGTGGCTCTGTTTTGTTTTGGTGGCAGTGGCTTGTTGCTACAGCGCCCGGTCGGAAATTTGTAGGCCCGAATCAAGACGTGCTGGCCGTGTCGCGCTCCTTACATAATACGAACGATAGTGGTGATTGGCTGGCAGAAAATCAACTCTACCCCTGTCATTTACTCCGTACATCAACTTTTCCCCTGCAAAGCGGGGCAGAAAAATCAACTCTGCTCAAGTTGGTAGCGGTGTAGCAAAAACACGCCTAGACTGGAAGTGCGGCGCATTTCTGGATGTAAAATACTACGTCACCCCATGCACATTGGAGCGGCGATGGGGTGCATGGGGTAGCCTCAGCCGAAGGCTGTGTGTCCGCGGGCCGGGAAGCTATTCCTACTACTGCATTATCTACGTACTGATCCATTGCCATGGCCATTCTTGGTATTATGTGATATGTACGGATTCCGTGTGAGCACCTGTCGTTTCCTAAGCTCCTGATCCCTCATCTTCATCTTCATGCCATCCGGGGGAGACCCATAGACCAGGTGATTACGATCAAATGGTGCATCCAACATCAGACCCTCGAGCGTTTTCACGCGAGAGACAGCCACGTAGCTTAAACCAGTCTGAAAGTCCCGGCAGGACAGATCTGTAACTATCATGTCTTCGGTGATGCTTTGTGACTTGTGCACGGTAATTGCGTAGCATACGATCAGGGGAAACTGGGTGCGAGCGCAGAGAGTGGCTCCGATGAGGAAGTCCCTCTCCACTGGGAGAATCGGCACAATCTTCCTGCCATCAGCGGTGGTCAGGAATACCGGTCCGCTGTATTTGTCAAACTCCATCATGATAACACAGGGAGGGTCTTGGATGGGGTCGGCCCCAGGTGCCCAGCCGATATCGTAAACTGTGCCGCGAGCGCCGTTGCAGAGGCCAACTGGCTGCCAAAGGTTGGACGTCAGCATCAGACGGGAGCCAATGCATATGGGGATCTGCTTCGCAAGGTTGCCCGCCTTGTCATCAGGCGCAGCAGCCGCGCCGGGGCCGACGTTCTTAGCCATGACCTGGATGACTGGCCGGCTGAGGCGGTCGAGGTGATAGTGGTTATATTCGTTCACCCTATCTTTAGTGGCGTATACTCGTAAGGCGTTGACAAACCTTGCGACCTCTTGACCGTCTAGTTTGGCCTGTACGCGGCTGGAAAGGAGCTTCCAGGACTCCACAGATAGTTGAAGCAGCCGCAATTCCCCGAGAGCTAGGCGGAATGCCTCCTGATCGTCGCCACGCTGCCGCTGGACAACTTTCAAGAAGACCGATTTATCGAAGCGCCTATACGCGTTCCTGCCCTTGATTTCTACTCCCTGCACCTCTTTATCATAATAAAGCGGCTTCTGTAGCACAGGGGGAAGTTGAAAGAAGTCGCCAACCAAAAGGATGCTTAGGCCGCCGAAGAACTCCTCATTCCTATTCGGGAACGCCTCGCGGAGACGGTCATCGATCCATGATAGCTGACGCAGTCCTAGCATGCTCTTCTCATCGATGATCAGGTACTTGATATCCTTAAGCTTCTTCTGGAGCTGGACCTTATCAATGGGAGAAAGAGTCTTGAAGTCCTTGTTGATTGGGAGGTGTAGCAGGGAGTGCAAGGTAGTGCCCGATATCTGGTTTCCCGCGACGCCCGTGGGCGCAGCACGCCAAACAGGTGTCCCCCTCCCCCGTGTCGCGGCTTGGAGGTGCGCCGAGAGCAGGTTAATGAGGTATGACTTGCCAGTGCCGCCTCCACCATCCACATGGAGTAACAACTGGGAGGGATCCCGGGTCAGGAAGTGGCCCATCACCGTGTCGTACACCAGGCGCTGCTCTGGATTTAGGGAATCGCGAGCCTCCAAGGGCTGATCATCCACGTCAAGGTCAAGGGTGTTTTCCGCTTTACGTTGCTTCCAGTAGTCGCCGTTGAGAATGCCATCATCGGTATACCGCCCAACATGAGGGGTCCAATCGTAATTAATGTCAACATCTCGGCGGCCGAGGATGTCGATGTCCTCTTCCTCCAGCGGGCGGTCAGGTAGCATGCGGGCGAGTTCATGCCAATCCTCCTCCGCGATGGGCTCCTCATGGGCCTCAAGCTCAAACTCATCGTCCTCTGCCGTCAATTCATCCGTATCCGGCTCTCCATAATGATCGTCCGCATGGGTATCGTGGAGCTGTCTGCAGCGCATGTACCCGGCTGTGAAAGAATCGAACCGCTGGCCACCCACAACGAGCAACTCTTCTGGAAAGCGATGTGGATGAACCATCATCAATTTAACACGACAGAAGTCGTTAAACTGGGAAGAGGCTTCCATGGATTTGTATCGAGGGAAGTAAGACAGGACCCTCTTCTTCGCGTGAGCAGCGAGTCTCCTCCACGTGTTGAGGTTGTACGATTGCAGGTATTCGAGATAGGTTATATCCTCATGCTGGTCCTTTCTCTCTAGATATTTCCTGTAGCTGCCGATGGCCTCGTTGACATCTCCGTCCACACGATACGAACGCGCCTGTCGCTCTAACGGACGGCAGTCCACGGTGACAACCATACGGGTGCCTTCTTGCAGCGGAATGTTAAGCAGCAGATGAGAAATCTCCTGCGCCGAGTAATCTCTCTCGGCAATCAGCTTGTTTATCAGGCGAGAGGAGAAGGACAACAGGGGCTGAACGTGCGATGTGTGAGGCAAGACCTGGTCTGCAAGCCTGGCGAAAGACTCAGTCTTCTTCTCAGATTTACTGCAATACTTCGCAGCGTACGTAATAACCGCCTGTAAGCTGGTGCAAGGAGATATGTCGATATTGGCTAGCCAGCCTAGGATAATCGCAGGATTGAAGTTATTCATGAGGCTGTCATTTCGGGCCGCCTCAAAGACGTAGTACGACCTGCCTTCCTTCCTGATCACTGCGGCCAGCTCCCGCAAGGCACGAGGGAAGTCAAAACGACACTCCCTCTCTGGATTGGCAACGTTGGCCGCCTCGATATCCGCAGCGGCACCTTCCATGTCCCTCGCCAGATCACCGGTTCTCTTCCTCACGCGCAAGCAGTACGTGGTATTGCACTTGTGGCGCTGGCAACGGTTGACAATTTGTGAGAGCCGCAGGAATGTCATCTCTATGCTGAGGGGATCCACGCTCAGGGGATTACCCTCACCCTGAGGCATAGTCCTACTCGGCTCAGGGTTAATGGCAGTGACGTGGAATCCCCATGTGCGTGCAAATACATCACGAGCCGCTTCGTCCTCCATGTCGGCTCCTGGACAATTATCCATCCAGTACAGGCCGTGGTTGTGTGGGCTACCACGGCCTTGCCATTCGTACCGATCCCAGTAATCTGTGATGCTGAACTTCTTACTTAGCACGATATCCCGAAAGAGGGTGTATCGGCGGTAGAAGTGGAAAGCAGCAATGTGAGGGTTCTGCCGCAATAGGCGGCGCGATAGAGCCATCCTCTCCGGCTCGGTGGCGGCTAGCCAGTCGTCATACTGGGGCATATGCTGGTAGAGACTCCGCCAGTGTAAATCTGCCGGGCTAAACGTGATGAATGCACCAGGACAACCAAGGTTATAGGCATAGGCCTCGAGGTCCTGCCTCTTTTTGTTCCAGAATGGACGCGTACCGCGAATAGAAACCGCATGCCTTGTGATCGAGTTGATCAGCGCCTGCGCCTCGGGGTCCTCGCTGTGTTCGAGCGCCTGAATAAGTTGCTCTCGCGTGAGCGGCTGATGCCTCCCATCATGTTGCTTCACGAAGAATCTGGACCTTGAACGTGCCTGTGACCGCATTAGTGTGTTGAAGGCGACGAAGCGGAAGGTCGGGTGGCGTGCAAAACGCCCGTCGTGCCAGCGCATCGCGTGCTCGACGTAATCCTTGTAATCAATGGAGCGTAATCGAGGTTCAACAAAGTCGGCTCTACCGTCAGGAAAGAGGCAGGGAAACGCCAAGGAGAGTAGGGCATGAGAGCGATTGAACTCATTAATGGGTGTGTGTCGTATATTCGGGAGCCGCAGCTCGTGTTGCGCCTGCACCTGGAAGCTTGTGGAAAGCCCTGAATCAACTTCTGATTCTCCGGCGAGAATAGACCGCAGAGCATCGAGCTCCGTGTCCTTGGCCAGCAGGTCTGGCACTGCAGCCTCGTCCTCCAGGTCAGGCTCTGCCTCCTGATCTTCCTCGGGTCCAATATCCGCAGCCTCCACCTGACTCTGGGGAATAGCATCCAGGACATTGCCATCTTGGGGCAATTGATTCAGCCTCTCTTCGTCGATGACGATGCATCGATAACCAGGATGATGGCGGCGGAGGTAGTCTAGCCATATGACAACCGGCTGGCGGCGGACACGGAACTGGCGGGTGAATTGCCGGCTAAGAATTGCGTGGGACGACGTATTGGCAGGACGTAGTAATACAATGTTCAACTCCTGCGGCAGAAGCGGGAGCTGATTGTACACTAAACCAACCTCACGGAGAAAGTGAACTACGTGCCCCCGATACTTGTACTGCTGCCCTCGCACAAGCATAATGTTCACGTGGACGTGAACACGAGCAATCAAAGACTCTTCGGTAGGCGTAAGCTGGGGCAACCGGGCCGGTACAGGGCCAAAGTCGAGCTGATTATCCGCAGAGAAGAAATACGGCTCGTCGGGGCGGCGTTTCTCATCTTTTCGATAACAACGCGCACAAATGCCATCGCAATCGATCTTCATCTGGAACCAACTCTCTTGGCATCGACCGCAAAACTGCATTTGGTCATTGTCCAGCTTTGTCCAGAACTCGCGGAGGATTGCCTTGTCGCGACTAGTCAAGGCGCAAGCCTCGAGGTCCCCATTCCACACCGGGTCTTGTGCGTGAAATACCGCCGATTCTTCCGGTGGAATCATCACTGGGCTCCGATACCGTCGTGGCGGCCTCGACGATCGAGTTTGCCTTCGAGATTGTCTCGGCCGCCCCCCTGTACCAGGGGCAGGACCACGGCGACCACGCCTTGGCTGTGCGGAAGGCTGCGGCAAGCGATGGCGAAGAGGGCTTCCATCCACGGAATTATTATCGTCGTTCTCGTCTTCGTCCCCTGGATCGGAATCACACTCCACCCCTAATTGTTTGAGGTACCTCCGTGGTCGAGCAGGCGAAAGAAGTAAGTTGAAATAGTCCTCGGCGTCAATATCAGATTCAGAGAACTGTCCCCTGTCATTTCCATCCTTGGTTATCCCATCCCCGTCTTGAAACCAACTCGGTTGTAGTCGATCTCGACTCCCATCTACGCTCCGTGGTTAGCCTGAACAACTTACCAGGACCACAGCACAAGGATACCTTCTCCAGGACCCTCAGACCCACCAAAGACGCCGAGTTGAGATATTGTAGGAGTCAGTGACACAGTCTCCCCTGCACGGCGTCGTGAACGATGGTCGCGCTGGACAGCGGCCAGCTTGGCCCTCGCCCCGGCCTTGGAAGGATCATCTTGCGAGTCCTTCCCAGCCCTGTGGAACCTAGCAGCCAAGTAAGAGTAATCCAAACCAGTTGCGCTGCTTCGGACAGTAGATGGATCGGAATGTGAGGCGATTGGATGGGCCGTTGGCTGCACGGGAGGTGAGGGAGCTAGAGCACGGAAACGCCGCGTGCTTTGTTGGGTTGGTGGAATTGGCGTCCCCAGCACAACGTGCGGCTGGCTAAGTGACTCTCGGAATAGCCTCCTAGCTGCATGAAGTTGCCGTAGTTTCTCTGGCGACGTAGGCTGGGTTCCGGATCTCTCGTTAGGAGGCGATAAGCCAGCATCTCCGTCGGTTCTCTTCGGGGCACGTCTCTCAGCTGAGGCTAGGTTCCTCAGCGTCAAGGTCGCGTCTCTGGATCTGGAATACTTCATTTAGTTAGTATTGATCTTACAGAGTGAGGAGACAGAGCTGACATGAGAATCGTTCTTATTACGACAATCAAGGCAGTTCTTCGTGTTCCCAGCAGATTTCCTTTTGCTGACGAAGTCGCCCGCCGGTCTCTCCTCGCCACAGCGGGCACAGACAATGGAAATTATGTCCATTATAGAGCTCCCGGGAAGTAGATTTAGGACCTATTGCCTAACGAAAAGAATACACGTAGAAGCGTTGAAGCGGACGAAATGGCTATCTTCAGCCAAGTGTAACGTAAACAAATCATCTTCTGAGTAAACAAACGGCGACATGGTGCAGAGGGGCTGGGCCCACTTCTCTGGAGCCGTCAGCCAGTTGTCGAACGATTTGCGGCTGGCAATACAAAATTTGGGCCAATCAGAGCCCGAGAAACTTATTACCCTTGTCTGCACCAAACCCTCATTATTCTGAAAACTTATGGATTAATGTAGAGTCAGCCTTCGGCTGAAAAAATGGGGGTAGAGATCTAAGGGCTGTGATTGGTGCAGAAGTGGAAACGCGGCGCACTTCAATCGTATATTACTGAGTAGGATCCACAATGCCAAGAAAGCTGAATGACGTCCCTCCCGGACCCAATCAAGTTAGGATGCTTGTCTTAAGCAACACAAAGAGGGCCATTGGTCACTGACCAACACTCGGGCCTCCTTCAAGCGTACTGCAAAGGCGATGCGCAATTCAGCATGTCTGTTTTGGCGTGGCTGCAGGTTTGAGTATCAGACAGCAGTCGGTCAGTGCATTTTTGGCAATGTTGGTTGAGAAAATACCGCATCTTGCCCGCCTTGGCTGCCGCCATACATAAGCAACTCTACGGAGTGCAATGCAGCAATTTTTTTCCTTTGACGAATAGATAATGCAGATCATCTCGTCGGTTCTCGCAACCAGCGTGCGGCAGGCCCGGTCTTCCCCTGATGCTGACATGGTGTGCGGGGTAAGCGACACGCTTTGAGCTACTCCGTGCCCACGGTTGCAACCTTCCGTGTCGCCCCCGACTGAGGCAAGATACTAGGCCTACAGCCAATGATTCCCCATCCGGTGCCCTCGCTACCCTGCCACAATGCACCACTAGTGACTCGCCGAGCTGAATTTCAGGTTGCTCGCCCGCATTTGTCAGTCTGCCACAAGTATCACTGAACGCCCGATGGCGCTGTGTCTCCGCCGCTACGTGGTCAGCTGCGCGCTCAAATCTGCCTTGCTAGACTCCACCCCCACGACTGGACTATTGTGGCTGCAGCCGGTCAAGCAGGACTTTTTGGGTCTTGGTCCTGGCTGGATATGGCTCCATCAAAACAAAAACCGGCAATGGATCGATACTGTTTTCTCTTTCCCGGAGAGGGGATAACGTTCATCAGAAGGTAGATAAGGTAAGGCAAGTTTACAGTTAGATTACGCCAAAATGACACTAACACCACGACGTGGACAGGTCTGATTGACTAACCCCGCGTTGTCCCTGCGCGCTCTTCTCGCGGCGATGTATGCACACTTTGTATTAACGAAACTTGGAATGTTATGGTTGTGTATTATCAGAGAATAAGATCGGGTTGGGGAGAAAACAGGGATTTCAATCTCGGTCGAAGCTGCTTTGCGCAAACCACGATTGGAATTGCTTCTCCCCTGAGTCAAGCGCTCACCGTGATGATTCACTTTCGGTCACAAGGTACAAACCATCAAATTAGAAACAGTCACGTCGCAACGTATACGTCATTATGCAGAAGTTTCCGGTTCCGATAGAGTACCCTTTTCACCTTGACACGGTTGTTTTTCAGCTCCGCCGAAATCAGAGCTAAACGGTGGTAGGCCTCCTGCATATGAGACCTCAACAAATCTAGCGAGCCTAGGTTGGTGAGGTCTTAGCGACGACCACAAGTCCGGAGATGCCCAATTATAAAATTTAGCAGAGTATCCTATCGAGAGACTAAGCCATCTGTTACGCCTTCACCACCCATCACTTCGAATATCATGCTCACCAAACTCACCTCAGGTCTCGATGGCCTCTGCTCTCAAGAGAAGCTGCATCTCCTAGATGCGGTGGACTCGCTCCGTTCGCACGGCATTAGCCGTTACATTTCTCTCCCCCAGATCATTGTCTGTGGCGACCAATCCTCGGGCAAAAGTTCAGTCCTCGAGGCCATCTCCGGAATACCTTTCCCCGTTCGGAGCAATGTCTGCACTCGTTTCCCCATAGAGTTGGTCCTCCGCAAGACAGCCCACGAGGTTGTCAACGTCTCTATTGTGCCACATAGCTCCCGAACCAAGTCTGAGAAGGCTGCCTTGGCGAAGTTCAAGGAGGAGCTCGAAGCCTTTGACGAGCTGCCTAATCTCATCGACCGTGCTACAACTGCTATGGGAATCACAGCTATTGGCAAGGCCTTCTCCAACGATCTACTTCGCATCGAGGTCAACGGGCCTGATCGCCCTCATTTGACCATCGTGGATTTGCCCGGCCTCATTCATTCTGAGACAAAGATCCAGTCAGCTGCCGACGTCAGAATGATCAAGGACGTTGTGCGAGGCTATATGAATGAGTCTCGGAGCATCATCCTGGCTGTTGTATCGGCAAAGAATGACTATGCCAATCAAGTAGTTCTGAAGTTGGCCCGATCGGCAGACCGAAAGGGAAACCGCACATTGGGTATCATCACCAAGCCTGACACTCTCCTCCCTGCATCTCAGAGCGAAAGAAGCTTTTTGTCCTTGGCTTCCAACAAGGATGTCGAGTTCCGACTTGGTTGGCATGTCCTCAAGAATACAGACTCGGAGGCAGGTACCTGGACCCTTGGGATGCGCAACGCTCTCGAGGCCGAATTCTTGTCTAGTGGTAGTTGGTCAGCTATTGAGCCGTCGAACCGAGGTATTGAAGCCCTTCGAACGAGGCTCAGCAAATTGCTAGTTCAGCAAATTGCATTAGAGCTACCCAATCTAATTTCGGATATCATGACCAGAACTTTGTTGTGCCAAACACGATTGGAGAAACTTGGGGAAGCGCGCACTACAATCAACCAACAGAGGATCTACCTCATCAAGATCAGTCAGGGTTTCCAGTCTATCGTTAGAGCCGCCATAGACGGGACATATAACGATGTCTTCTTCGGCGATTCCATGTCTCCATCTGGCTATCAAAAGCGGATTCGTGCAGTCATTCAGAATCTCAGTGTCGATTTCTCAGCCAAACTCGGCAAGGACGGGAAACATCTGGAGCTTCTCGATAGTGAAAGTGAAGAACCAGACGCGCGCCCTGGACTGACGAGGGAGCAGTTCCTAGACAAAATCATCAAGTTGATGAAGAGAAGCCGTGGTAGAGAGCTTCCAGGGATGTTCAATCCCATGATCGTCGCGGACCTGTTCAGAGAGCAGTCATCGCCATGGGAAGACATCACTCGGGCACACGTCAAGGCGGTCTGGGCCGCTACTCGGGATTTTCTCAGACACGTGATACACGAGATTACGGATGCCACCACTGTTGCGACCATTTGGGAGAAAGTCGTCATGCCCAAGCTTGATGATCTTCTCCTAAAGCTCATGGAAAGAACGACAATCTTAGTAAAGCAGCACCAGCAAAATCATCCAGTCACGTACAACCAAGATCTCACAGACGCAGTTCAGAAAGTTCGAGTTGAAAGAAGCACGCGGATGATCACTCGCAAGGTAGAGAACTTCTTCCAGGCCGACCAGATGCAAGCGCATTATTGCGGTACAACCCACAACCTTGAACTTCTTGTTCAACAGTTGGTTCTTGACGTGGAGCCCGACCCTAGCCGATTTGCTGCTTCCTCCGCGCTTGAATACCTCGAAGCTTATTACATGGTATGTTTCCTGGCAGACTTGTCACCGCAATGCATGGTTCACTAACAATTCGCCAGGTTGCCATGAAGCGCTTCGTTGATGACGTCTCAGTCGAGGTCATCGAAACAGGGCTCGTTAGTGAACTTGGAAGCATCATTGAGCCTGTTGGTATCTCAACGATGCCTGCAGAAGAGTTGAATGGGGTTGCTGGCGAGACAGATGAGGCTCGCAGAGCTCGCCAGGAGCTCCAAACCCAACTCTCGGTGCTCAAGAGTGGCGCGGAAATTTGCAAGAAATTTTCTGGGTTTGGAATGCATGGTAAGATAATTAAACCTAAATGGGGTGTTGAGAAAGATGTGGATATCTGATGACTTTGAGCAGATTTTGATGACGATCCTCTGAATGATACTGACGCTGCATTGGATTCTGAAGGGAATGAATCCAACTCAGAAGACATGCCGCCCGATGATGCGCAACCACCACCAGAACCAGAGCCTTATGAGGATGTGCCAGAAGTGAGTATCTGCCGCATCCCCAAGAGAAATCCCAGATTTAGTCTAGACGTGGATGCTGACAGCTTATGAGTTTTAGGATGCTATGCCTGAGTTAGCCGACTATGGGCAAACTTCGCTAACGCCCGAGAAAATGAGCGTGATTGATAACAAGAAGGCCAAAAAAAAAGCAAAGAAGTCCAAGCAGTGTGTATCTGGAAGCCAAGTATAGATATCATCATTGATGTAGGCCAAGAGTGCTCGAAACTCTGGGCATTCCACGAGCGGAAATGGGAGGGAACAAGCCGTAATAAGCCTCACGTTTAACACTTCGAGCTGGTCAGGGTCGATTGAGTCTCCGGATTGATCATTGAGCCGACGGCGTTCTCGGGGATTTTCTTCTGTCGCAGCACGAGCTTGTGCGAGAATAGTTCGTATAATTGTAACTTTAGCTGTTCGTGGGACTCCTTTTGGCAGGCCATGACCGTCCGGGGGGGTTCCGTAAGATGTTTTGCAGGGTCCGCACTAAGATGTTTTGCAGGATCCGCAGTACCCCCAGAACGGGCATAGGGTCTGTCGCAATGTTTGCAGCGCCACTATTCTTTTCCGGTCCGCTGATTGTAGTATCTCGTCTCCATCTCCTCGTCCGGCATATGAGAGAAGACCCAGGATGTTCTTGGCTTGGTGGGGTAGGTTGTGGAGGCTGTGCGAGGTTGAGATGACTGACATTTGGATGTTCGACTCTCGTCTAACGGTAACTGCTGACTGGAACACTCCAAAAAGTCGTCTGAAATTGATGGAACTCGTCGTTGCGACCATTTTACAAAAGGAAGGCGTTGTTGGGGCATAACGGTAAGTCTGTAGGCTCGACAGTGATAAAAAGAAATGGGCAGAGGGGACGATGGCCGATGTTGCCGGACGACCGCCGGGAGGCCCAGCCCGACGTGGTCCGTACCTTCCCTGACGCGTGGAAGAAACGCGTGATCGCGTGGTGGGTCTGATTGTCAACAAAGAAGTGTGTTGATGTGAATGATAGCCAATAAAATGCCAAATATCCCTGGCACTGGTGCAGGGTAAGGCCCCTTTCCACGGCGTTGACGATGTAAATTCGCCCGTGAACTGACAACCCAATATAGATAATATATTGCCACTATGGACACCCTCATATTATATTGTCACAATATCCGAAAACGCATATTATATGATATGTATTGCAATATACTAACATACAGGGTGGGTTGGATACTCATACTAATTGGTTTACGTTAGTGTTGGATTCCCAGCTGCGCTATTTTGTGCAAAAGTGTAGGATACCCCACTGATGCTTATAGCTGTGATTGTGCAGGTATATAATCTAACAGTTAGTGTTGGCCAATCCAAGGGATAATCTTCAATAGAGTTTTTTTTCAAGAAGCTCATTCTCCCTTCTTCTAGGATGCCTCCGGCCCCCCTCTTTTCTATGAGGGATTTTTCCTATCAACCTCGCGACCTATGATGTCGATCTCGCCACCTATGACTGCGATCAGGATATCAATCTATCGGAGGTTTCGTAATACAGCGTCACAATCCAACAGTTAGTGAACTTAAACTTCTTGGATAGTGACCTGAAACGACGGTCACGTGGTGGCGATGTTGTTCGGATGAGAGTTGATCCGGTCATAAGCAAGCTGAGTCATCATGTTCCCGTCGCGACGACATGTCCCCGCCAAATGATCAACAAAACAACCCAACACATCAACGACGATGACGATAATTCGCAATCCTATCGACGAGCCACGCCTTATTTCCGACGCTGCAATCCATTCGAGACCGCGATTTATTGATATTATCCATCCCGGTTACGAAGACTCCGGCGAAGATGCGGAAGGCGACGTCCTGATCTCCCTCCGCGCGTTTGATGAGAATGGTGGCCACTTGCCTCCAATTTGGGCACGATTCCAAGATCAACTTGAAGCCGACTTAGCACGAAACCGGGCCACGAGTGGATGGTGCTGCCTCAGCAACTACGCCGATCCTGTGGAAACGGCGCATCTTGTTCCTTCGGCACAATCGAACTGGTGGTTAAGTAATCGTATGGCACGGTAAGAAGACCTCCGTTTGGCACAAGCCTACGTTGCCAATATTGGCCTTGATGGCGGTACAATTGACATCATGTGCGCAGTTACAGTGAGACAGCCTTGTTCTCGACCGATCCGATCAACGCACCTGCAAATCGCCTTCCTCTACGCAGCGATATCCACAAGATGTTTGACGAACGTCATTTTTCCTTCGTACCAAAGCTTTCATGTGAGGAAGCCCATGACGGAGCCGAAGCTCCACACGCGAGACCACAACCCGACGGTGATATCCAGAGTCGCTCGAGGAATGCCGAGACGGGATCGAGAGCACAACCAGCGAATTATCTTGTCGGGCACGTTTTCAACTCTACACCCAGTGGTCAGCTGCCCATGCTGTGGCATAACCGCCGCGTGCATACACTGCCGATGGAGGTCTCGGTGGAATGTCTATTCGCTCGATTCGCTTGGACCGTCTTTTCACCAACCGTGTTTCGTGACTTTCTAGATGCTGGAAAAAGCAGACGGATCTTTGTCTGGAACCATGAAACCCGGAAATACGATATCGAGGAAGCAGATCCTGAAAAGTGCCGAGCGATTTGGTCCACATCAAGATCCAGAAGTGAGAGCCCAAGGAAAAAACAAAGGAGAGCTGAAAGCGCGCAACAAGACGACGAAGAGGGCGTCGATCCATATCAAAAGTACCATGCAGCGTCAGACGTAGATAGTGGCTACCATGACGAGTCGAAATCTCTTAAAAGAGGCTCCCCTGTTTCTATCCCAGATGAACCGGAGCGCGGCCGGACAAGGAAACGGAAGGCTGTCGAGAGTTGCATCCGTTCACTCGAGACATGCGAAAACCGGCGTCGGTCAAAACGGATCAGCCTCGGTAACACGTGAGCTTGGACTGCATCCAATATGTACGAAACTCTTTGCTCACCCTTCAACGCTATCCGCGGTTCTGTGGGCTCGTTGTATCAACTCTCTTTGATCTCTAGAGCGAGTACCACCCTTTCGGCCACCCTTTTGATGGCAATGCGCTGCCGCAACGCACGTTAGTGTCTTTCATGAGGGAATTATCGTCACGGAGGCGGCACAACCTCCGTAACCATTGTGTCCGGACCACTTGTCGGCGGTCGACCGGGAGACGAACCTGGAAGTCGTTTCCCCGATCCTAGAGGTCCTGCATTCGATCGGGGTCAAGAGCCAGATCCTTTTCAAGCGTATGCATCATCCTTTCCAAGTCGTCCTCAACGACCAGGAGGTTTACGGGTCACGAGCGTATCCATGACAATAGGCGCTAACAACCCATCCAGAATCATTTCAAATATCGTACGGGATATTGGCCCTCCTGAGGATGGCAACCGTGATGGCCCAGAGGGAGCCGGAGGTCGTCCTCCTCCTGGCTTCGCGAGAAGTCTGCACGACATTCTCTCCCTGTTCAACCCTGACAACGCCATGGCCGGCGATGCAGTCTATTCCCAGGAGGCTCTGGACCGAATCATTACTAGCTTAATGGAGGCAAACCCCCAGTCCAACGCGGCACCTCCGGCCACCGAAGAGGCTCTTAAGAACCTGACTCGAAAGGAGATGGACAAGGAGATGCTCGGGGCTGACGGAAAGACAGAGTGCACCATCTGCATTGATGAGATGAAGGTGGGCGAAACTGTCATCTACCTACCATGCAACCACTGGTTTCACGAAGACTGCGCTGTGCTGTGGTTGAAGGAGCACAACACTTGCCCAATCTGCCGAACGCCGATCGAGAAGAACGATGGCAGCAACAGAATTAACAGCAGCAATAACAACAACGATAACTCAAACCAAAACCAAGGAGAAAGCTCTTCCGGGCCATCGCCGTTCCCACCCCGTTTCCCATCTCCGCCAGGTTCAGGGTCTGCCAGCACCCCGCCATGGCTATTCAATGCTGGCCTCAGAAGAACCTCTGGTGGACCTGGTGGTCGCCCAACATGGGAGTATCATCCGCAAAGCGATCCTAGCCATAATACATTCCCCAATGCTTTCCGCTTGTTGCAGGAAGGCCGAGAGATCCGTCAGCAGATGGAGCAGCAGAACAGGGAGCAAAACCGCGACCAGAACCGGGACTCGGACCGAGATCAGGTAGAGCAATGTTAGCAATGATCAGTTGAGATCAGTGATCAATGTTGGGCTTCGGGCTTCAGGTTGGAACGTGCGTTCCAATCATTGCTCATTGCTATTGATAACAGTGCTTTAACTGATGTCACTTAAGCGCCGCTTGCGCGCTGCTATTCAGGTCCAGTGGTATACAAAATACTAAACGCTAAAATTAATTGGTATATTTATCTTCAAAATTGAATGCGATTAATTGCGCCATTAGAGCCGGAAGGTGACTGTGATGATCGCGAGGTGCGGTGGGGTGGCCGAAGACTTTTGACCGCTAACCGTGTGTCATATTTCGCGCGGTAATTGGTACAGTACAGTAGTTGCCCCCATGCCGCGGTGGTCTTCTACCCCGCTTTATTGCTGAAGGCCGTATCGTCCCCGTACTTAGCCTCGGGGTTAGAGAGAAACAGCCCATAGCATCCGTTACACCAAAGCGCATCCCATTTTCGGTGCCTTGTGGCTACCAGTTTCGACGTCTTCTGCCGGTGGCAGCGAGTGCAAGGAAAGCGCGTGGTCGAAGCAAGCCGATATTGTTGCCATGGGCCACGTGAGGAATACGTCTGCACTACCTCGAACTGAGGAGGCACCGTGTCCTGATCGGTCATGTCGGATGGGTTTTAATGAGTCCGTGGGGCCGGCGCGGCGACAAAGCCTCTGACGACCCAGGAAAACAAAGAACTAGTGAGGTTTGACTGTTTAGCGAGCTCCCCGGGACTCATAACGGAATTGGACCGAATTGTAGGTGGAAACGTCAAACAGCAGTTGGGGGTATGGCCTCGATTAAAAACGAGAGCAACCCCCGTGCTTGCAATGAAGGGACTTGACTGGAGCCCAATTCATGCCCAATAATTGATTTCGCAAGCGGACCCCAAAACGGGCGGGGTAGTTTGGGCGTCGAACCATGTCCGGTAGGAATGACCAACTCGTGCCCGTGAATGTTGAAACAAAAAGCAGATATTTCCAGAGCATTGTTGAGGCATATATACTCAACAAATGAATCCTCCTCTTCGACGCTGGCTACCGATACTAGCTGCTGACCTTGTCATCGAACAACTTCGCGTTATTGTATAACATCTTTCAACGAAAATATTGTTTCGATATCTGTTTCATAAGCTCGGGATCATCCTAGCAACCATCAATCACCGTTACCATCGCCCAAATCCAGCAGCCGTCTAGACTCTAGTGCATCCAAGAGCAGACGCAATGGAAGCTGTGGCCAAGTCGAAACGCTCACCGACGGAAGACACAGCCGAGCTTGGTGCTGAGTCCGTGATCCATCTCGATCGCTTGCCAATTCCTCAAAGCGGAGACTCGATCGATGTTCTCCAAAGGAAGTTGACCGCACTAGCCGACGCTGTCCGTTGTGGGCAAAGTATCGCCGTCGTGACCAACTATGCGGCCTCTACAATCCAGGAACGTGATCCTGTGAAAATTGCCCTTGCCGAAATGCCTCCGCAGGAACTCGACTTCTGGAGTCTGTACGCCGAGGGGAAGTACCAGCTGCCCAAGATCGACTGGCACGACAGTCGTGACTCTGTGCCGACTTCGGGGACGCCTCTTCGCACAGCTCGTCGTCGCGCGGAAGCGCTCAATCGCCTGTACAAGACCGACAATGTGGATCCAGGCCAGGCGGTGTGGTTTACGAAGAACGAAGCTTTCCATCTTCCTCTTGTCAAGGCCATGGCACGCGTCATCGGAGCTGAAAGAAACCTCCTAGGCGGGCAAGGCGCGTTGGACCCGACCCAGATGGCTGACTTACAATCGATCAACGAGATCTTGTCTGTCTCTGCCCAGATCTCGCATGAGCCAGGACGCAACGCGATATCACAAGCGATTGTGTCCGCACAACGAATCCTAGGCTCTCATCGCGACAAGATCCGAGAGATTATAGGAGGGAGCGCCAGAAAACGGAAAAGACACTCCGAGTAATTGTGGTCAGAGGCAGGTTCTATTGGCCCTAGAGAATCATTCTCATGATAACAAGATGGTCTAGTTGCAGAATACGTAGCTGGGCCTCAACAGCAGCAGAGCTCCAAAATTGAGTACCTTGCCATTGACCCACGAGATAATCTTCATTCCACGCCGGCCCATGCTGTTGTGCTGATGCAGCAATAATATCCAGCGGTCGATTGCGGAGTAACCGCGGCCAGCCTGTATGTTGCAGCCATGGAGTTGTCTCGCTCTGCTCGGCATCCTGAATCTCGTCAGGTGGAGTTGTTTGGAATGTCATTTCCACAATAGGTGGTATATCAGGGCAGATATATCTGCTGGGCCCAGCGCTGACTTCAATTCAAGTAAGTCAAGTTCGGGGGTGTAACTTGATTACTTGAAATAAAATCGTCCGTGAACTTACTTGACTTGATTTGAATTGATATACTTGAATTGAAAGCGCTGACCTGAGGCCAGGATGAAGCTATTGGTACTCTCACGCCTCCCCTCCATCCCAACCCATCAGATCCCCACCAAAGCTGACGACCTCGCCCACAGTGGTCGCTTGATGGCCTAGCCAATTCCGTAGGCACTGTATTTCCTCTGTTATCTCGGGGCTTAAGCTGTGCCTTTGCGAGCTTACTGTCAACTTTGTGACACTACCTGGAAGAACTTCCAGGTTCCTGGGCCTAACTGCATGTGGTCTCTTGATGGGTACGAGAAGCTCAAGAACTTCGGCTTCTCTATCTACGCCTGTATCGACACGTACTCGAGAGCAATCATCTGGATATATGTCGGCAGGGGGAATATGACTGCGCTGAGTTCACTCAAACAGTTTCTACGGACTGTGTCGTACTCAGGGGTCCGCCCCCTTTTCACCCGCTCGGATCATGGTATCGAGACTCCTCTTTGGGCCGGAGCCCAGGCGATTCTCGCCGACCTTGACCAGACAGAGTTTCGGTATGCCACCGAGGATAACGACCAACGAGTCCACAGGCAGGGAGCGAGACTGAGCTCCTGTCATATCTGGGGCCCAAGCACATCGAACCAACGGATCGAGACTTGGTGGGAAAAGCTACTCAAAGGTGTCAGTCAGCGCTGGATCGCGTTCTCACAT
Organism: Ilyonectria destructans; assembly: GCA_020740775.1. NCBI lineage: Eukaryota > Fungi > Ascomycota > Sordariomycetes > Hypocreales > Nectriaceae > Ilyonectria > Ilyonectria destructans. The sequence goes on from JAHEWK010000028.1 coordinate 303,189, forward strand.
GAGCTGATTGATAGCGGCCTCTTCCAACCAAACCGTCTTGCTCACCAGATCGCGGTGTATGCTCTCTATGGACCCATGATCCGTCAAGAGGTTGCGGACTTCACGGAGATGTGGAACGGCCATCGCATCCGGCCACAGAAGAATAGGGAGCATCTCGTCGCCGGGATCCCGATGGATCTGTATAATACAAGCGAAGTGGAGAACTGGGCAGTCCATCTATGGCCTGCGGCTCGAGATGGGCTTGCCCAGATGATGGCCGCTGTCGATTCTATCGATATAGACGATCTTCTTGACCCAATAACAACGGACTGGTGTGATCAACAGCTCCGGGATCTTCAGTTCGATGGTCAGCTAGATGGGGAGCTTGATCATAAGCGACCACACCTCGCGATCTACTTACGGCTTAGAGACAAGATTCAGGTTCATCTCGACTGCGGGGTAAGTCCGGTGCTGAGCATCCCAGAGAGTCCAGTTGGAGGGCAAGAGAGATTCGTACGTAAAGAAGTACTCCATCGCACTCAAAAGCTAGCTGACAATGCTTTAGCTTCAGCTCCTCGAGCAGAACTATCTTGAGCCTATTAACAATGGCCTCTCTGGAACTGAGCTACCTGGCGATATATCAATAGTGTAGACGAGCTGATGGGGGACCTGGGTCACCTTGAGCTAGAGTAACTACTATTTCCTCGTCTGTTTACGAGGATGCCGACTACTTGGCCTCCTCGTATCAACTCCTCGGGTTCCAGCAGCGGGACCATGGGCAGTGAAGGCAGGGCCAGCCGAGAGCTCCTTATCCTCTGCCTCTACCGAGAGTGCTGAGCTTATAGAGTCTCGAGCTCGTTTCTGACCCGCGCGGGTCTCGTCCACGTCGCTAGTAATAACCTCGATCTGGTCTTCTGCGCTAGCTCTCGAAGGAGGTATAACTGGGCTCAGAGAGGGGCTCAAGGAGGGCGAGTTGAACTCGCTCCCGATTAACAAGGCTGGCTGTACCTTCACCTCGGTCTTGACTAACTCTTTCTTGATTCCCTTCTCCTTTTTGAACGGCTTTACGGCTGACCTCGGCGGCTTGATATGGCGAGGGGCCGGGACTTGTGGTCGAGGAGGCAATGGCTCATAGAAAACAAGGAAAAGGAGATATCTGCCCTCTGTTTTACTGAAACGGAAAGGGCAGTCCTCGCCGAAAAGCTCTGCGACTGTCTGGTCTCTCCCAGTCGAGGTCGCTCAGCGCCGTGATACCCTCTTTAATATGGGCGTTCTGAACGAGTCTCTTGTCGAATTGAAGAACAGAAGAGAGGGCAGGCTTGTCCTTGAACTGAGGGAAGAAGATGCTGTCGAACCAGAAGTGGACAGGTAAAGATGGTTCCTCGTCGACGAAGGGCGCAAAGCGACCTTCAGCAGCTCTCTAGCCAAAGACCACTGGGGCTCCTCGTCTTTGTCTAGTATTTCCCATGGGTCAGGCCTCGCAAGGAAGACGGTGAGACGCATCGAGATCTTCCGTCTGCTCTTGTTTTGGCTCTGTTTAGCCACAGCCTCACCGAGTTGCGACGAGCTTGCCCTCATACCCCTCGCAATCCGACTCCGGGTAAGTTTGGCATCTCGATATACGGTGGAGGGCCGCGATGCTGCGAGGATACGGCCAGGGCCGTCTCCAGAGCCGGTGAAGATCGTCTGTGAGGGTGTGGAACGATTAGAGGCTGTTAGGTCGATAGACTGTATAGCAGAGGAGGTGGAAGCTGTCTCAACGTCTCGAAACGGGACTGGCGAGCTGTCGAGGATGGAGATACTCGTGGGCCAACGTCAGCGCTCCTAATAGTGCAATCAGTCCGTCTGAACGCCTCAGACTGGCCATTTAGTCCGTTTGACTTGGCTAGACTAAACTAGCAGTCCGTCTGACTTTGGTCGAACTGGACTAGCAGTCTGACTGAGATGTGCAGACTGGACTGGCAGTCTGACCGAGATGTGCAGACTAAACTATCGGTCCCTCCGTCACCGTCAGACCAGACTGCAGTGCAAACTGCGGTCTAGACTAATAGTCCAGACACGTGACTCCCATCTTCGTCGATAAACCCGATAGGACATGGGACAGCGAGAGTGGACGAAAATGCTTGAGAGACAAACATCTTCCAAGCGGATTGGACTCGGCTTAATCTGGGCTTTGGGTAACCGTAGGCTCACTGCGCCACGTCACTGATATCGGTCTTTGGACGGTCTTTGGACGGTAAATCGATGATTCGGGAACATATCTCTGATCATGATGGAATTGATACCAGACGGAAGCTCTCAGCACGGTAGATTCGGTGACTATATCGTAACTAGTATGAAATATGATTCTGACGCAGAGACCAGCGTGTTTACTAGCATCTCAATTGGCTTGCTGAGATACGTGTTACTGCGAGCGAGCCTACCCTACAAGCGCCGGATAAGGGATACTGTGCATGCCACCTACCTGTAATGGCGGGGCTGGTACATCTTAACGCCACCGGGCGGGTTTTCGCTGCTCAGATAATATGCACTTCATCATCTCTCACGTTGCAGATATTCTTTCTGGAAATCGGCAAGGTAGCCCATTCGAAACTATAAAATTAGGTTGCTGTTGAACGGATCGAAACATGTAATTCTGGGATCTGTTATGCCGATAGTTTCAGTTGCAAGATACTTGGTTTGCCATAGATTAACGCAGTGCTGGGCTGTACCGGCTAACATATCTTAGCAGTGGGTCGAAATTTTTTACCAAACCCGTGTCACGCGTTGGACGCGTTGGATCGCGTAGTTGTTGAATTGGCACTGCAGCAGGCCACAGATTTGGAAAGGCGTTGCCTGAGTCACCCCGAATCTTGGACAGACTAATAGTCAGACTGTTAGTCTGCGACCCTCGGACTGGACTACTGGTCGGTCTGGTAGAAGCCAGACTGAACCATCAGTCCAGTCCGAGAGACGTAGACTGGACCGTCAGTCTAGTCCAAGAGACGCGGACTGGACCGTCAGTCTAGCCCGAGAGACGCAGACTGGACCAATAGTCCGTGGACTACTGGTCCGGACTGCAGTTTGGACTAATAGTCCAGTTTTTGGTCTGGACTATTAGGAGCTCTGGCAAGGAGTGATTCAAGGGCTCGAAGAGAGTCAACGGCGATGGTAGAACAGCCATCTTCGTGAGATATGCTGTCTAGAGGAGGTCGAGATACAGTGTCGTCCATAGTAGAGATGTAGTCTCTTTAATGATGTTCAAAGAACTATGGATGACCCTGAGAACAGGTTACATGCAGAGTCATATATAGTACTTTTCGTTGTAAAGCGATTCAGACATGTGACTCTCATTCCATTGTAGTCAGCTGCCCGCCTTTCGTGGTGGCTGTGTTGGTTGGCCTCCCGCATCGGGCCACAATGCGTTGATGCCCGAGTACCGGTCCCCCTGTTTGGGACGCCCAAGATCTCAAGCTGGGCTTCTAGATCAATTCTCGATCAGACTCTGGACAGCGCTGTCTCTGGGGAGTTCCACGGCAATCTGGCGATGCAACTTTACCGCCAAGCCAGTCAAGAACCAGGAGTTACGCTCGGCACGCTTGGCCAACAATGACCAATGAGCGAGCACGATGAGAGCAGCAGGATTCTGGTGCGATAACATTTGCGTGAAGTGATCTGGTACTTTCGTCAACCACAACTCCATCCCCATCCACACCCCTCCTATGGCGTCACACATATAGCTCAGGGAACAGCATTCGGGCAGTGCCTTGATGGCAGAAAGCGCCGCTTGCCGTCTGGCTTCATTACTGCATACCACAGAGAGTGATCCACAATAATGATCCACAACACCAAGAGCTGCAATACCGACGGAATGGTCTCCGCTCCCGGATCCAATGTCTCGTCGGGATGCATGTCTTGAATAACACAAAGGCGGTCGTTTAATCACTGACCACCACTCAAGCACCCTTAAACGTATCACGGCTGGTCACCCCCCCACCCCCCCGAACCCCCGGTAAGCCACCTCAGCTCGACCAAGGCAACGTGCAGTTCGGACGGCAAAGTGCATGACTGTTTTGGTGTTGGGCGTCAGGCAGCAATGGGTCAATGCATTTCCGGCCGGCAGACAAGCAACTCATGGGTCCCCGTATCGTGTAAGACGGGAAGCTCGGTAACAACCAACAACTGCAATGCAGCAGCAATAGTGCGAATAGATAACGCAGATCATCTAGTCAGCTCTAAGCAATCTGCGCGGAGCGGACCGGTCTGCCCTACTACGACTCGATGCTCACAGGGTGTGCGGGGCAAGCGAGACCCATCTGTCCCCGCCACGACATGATCAGATGCCTGTAATTCGGCACATCCCTGGCTGTGCCCATATATTCGCCCCGCCCGTAAGACTCGGGCCCGACGACGGCCTATTGTGGCTGCAGCCGGTCAAACAAGCCGTCAATGGGGTATTCGACAAGGGTTCCCATCAAAACCAAAAACGGCAATGGATCGACGCAGTTCTCTCTTTCCCCGGAGAGGAGATAACGTAGATCATCCCATCAAGGTCCATGGTCCCTGAGCTTTGGAAGCTGGCTAAAAGGCACTTGAGCGATGGTACGATTGTGAGGGCAATGACCTCCAAACCAAGGCATCATCCGGTAATTTCTCTTCCATTTTAAAAATTGAGCCGATCAGCTGCTTCCTATTTGCGGCGACAGGGAATCAGTACCAGGGGCATGGAAGCTGGGGACTGGGGAAGGTGCATGGGCCAAGTTTTCTTGTATTTGGACCCAGCACGAGTTCCGAGAAGTGCCGCGCACGGACCATAAAAAGTGGTATTGGGCGCCAATACCAATAGATCAGCGCAGAAAATGAGGGTTGTCGTTGTGCCGTGTGGGACTTAGTGAAATTTCAAGTGCAGGTCCAAATCGACATTTCAGCGCAGCAACAGTCAACCGCAATAATAACCATTACGCAGTAGAAGAAACTGTACTTAATCCAAATCACCAATTCATTTTTGTTTGCAAATAGTAGTGCGCATTTTATGCTCGATCAAAGTCGCAAATCAACGTCAAAAGTGAGAATGGAGACCGTGCACCGTGATGATGCTTATGTAATCTCATTGGCGCCCCTGTCGAATGCAAATCGACCGATCTGCGACTGATAGGTGGGCGGGCGATCAATATGGGGACGGGTCGCCCTACAGCATATAAAACGTGCACCGACCCTTATCCCTCCGTTCCGTCCGGTGCAGAACAAACACAACAATCTTCCAGACCTACCACCTACCTTTACTCCTTGCTACCTTCAGATCAAAATGAATTCATTGGATCCTGCTGTTGGAGCCAGATTGTTGCAATCCGCTCATCCCCAAGAGGTCGAGCAGGCTACACGCCTACTTGATGCCTTGTTCGTTGGTGATGCCGACGGACGCCAGCTATTTGCCGACCGGTTTTTCGGGCGCGGAAATCAACTCACATCAGCAAGGGATTCTTCGGCCATTACAGACGATGCAACGGATAACATCAACACCAACGTCGATCAAGGTTCAACTTCGACATCTCCCGGCGGGTCGGTCTTGGGCCAGCTCAAAGACAATATTACGAAGCTGTTACCCATGATCAACGCATCTCCAGCACAGGAGTCACCTCTACTCGCATTGAAGAAAAAGGTCGAGGCAATATTCAACTGCGGCCCTGATGCGGCAATCTTCATCTTCTTGAAACTTCAACAGAGTGTGACAGGATCGACATACAAAAGTCAAGGCCCGCTCATCGAGATTGACGTCTCTGCTAACGAAGAAACGGGACTCAATCTCGACCAGAGTATTTCCTACCTGTGGAAGTCATGCAAGATGGCCACCACGCTCATCCTCCTCTTCGCCTCTTCCAATGACCCAGCATGCATGCACGCCGCCCTGAAATCGCAGTCCCGCAGCCTCGGGGGTCTTCCGACCTACGAGTTGATCCAGAAAACACCCTCTGCATCGCTTCTTCAAGCGTTCCGGCGAGCAAAAGCAGCCGCCGTGGGCGAAGCAAAAACGACCGTCATGGCCGTCTCGCTTACTGACGTGCATATTTTCACACTAGCCGAGCGTGGAGAGGCCGAACAGCACTTCAGCTTCGCGCACGTCTTCACAGTCGGTGTAGGACCTGAAGGTGTCATGATTTGGCAGGCCTGGGGGAAGCATGGCTACCGACTTGACGAGTATTTGCGTGATGGGCACGCACGGCTCCGGGATTGGGATGAGGCAGACCAATTTGTTCGCGATTTCGAGAAACTGGCGAGTGGAAAGGTGAGTCTGAGTCTAGCACCTTGAGTAGCACAGACTGGAATTCCTTGGCTAATCTACTGAAGGGCACCTGGAATGCGAAATCCAACAAGCTGTACAAGAAGTTGTTCCTTGTCGATATCAACCAAGTCTGTGGGCCGAACGGCCCTGAACGTCCTGTGACGCCGAGGTTCAAGGCTTGGGTTCGAATCCATACGATTGAGAATGTCACATATGACAACGTAACTAAATTCCATTGGGTCTAACGGATAGTTCACGAGATAGACCCAAGTTTTGGCCTTATTGTACATCCCCATCGTGCCTTTTCTTTTCTGTACACGGAGCATTTCTTTTCAGTGAAATGAACGAGAATGCGGGCTGTGGAGACAGAGGATGAACGGCTTATCACGATGCTATTCCACGGCGGCGGAGAGAGAATACCAGGCTGTTATGCCGTTGGTGAATTCGAGGGTGGGTAAGCTGGTATGATGGAGCCTAACAGCTTTCAAAGGGCTTGAACGATGAATCTTTTCTGTTGGTATTGAGCCCAAGAGAATCCGGCGCAGGGCCCAGGGCCTTGCGATCTGTTTTCTTCATTGAACTTGCCCTTGGTCCGTTTTCTGTTCCCAAAGTCTGCCCGATATGGAGAAGTGATTGTACTTAGCTATCGGTACCCAGAGTGTTGACATCCGTTGTTTAACGGATCAATGGCTATTCCGATCCATTGGTGGCTGGGATGTGGATGTCTTCTTGTCAATAGCTTCCGCTGGTTAACGCTAGTCTTTTTCTCTTTTAATCAACACAATATGCTCATTTCAACAGTGCTAGTTTCCAATCGAGTCCACAGCGGTGACACCATTTGCCCAGCAACACTAAACAAACGCTCACACTCTGCAGACATAGGCGGCACCGACAGCAAGTCGAGAGCCATTCGTGACAGTCGGGGGTAATCTTTCCGTCTCTCCCACCAATATTGGATGGGATCCGTGACGAGAGAGTCGTTCTTAGCGTCGGGACTCGACAGCCAGTGGTCATATTCGTCATAGTCTGCATTCAGTGAACTTTCCAAGACCATCTGCCTGCCAGAGACGAAGTCCTGTGGGCTCGGTGTCTTTCGAGCGCACTCATTGCCTTCAAACGCTTGAGTGGAGGTTCTTCACCCGAATTCGAAAGAGTCGGTAGTGATTTGTACTCTTCGTCCCACAATGTCCTCACCATTCTTATTGCCTCCTGAAGCCATGGCAGCTGTGCTTTGGTCCATGTATTCTCGAAATATCCCCAACGCGAGGCTGGATTCAAAACCGCCGAAGCATAGTACGCTGGCGTCCCGTCAAGCTTCGTGTAGTAGTCGTTCAACTTGGCCCAACCCAGGTTAATGTTTATCTTGAAGTGTTCGGGATCCGGGTAGTTCTCCGCTGTTGCTTTTCACTCCTCCAGCCTGTCCATCAGGAATTCGTACGTTGAGGCAACGTCCCACATTTTGCCATATGCCTCAATACGGCCCCCTTTGCGTACTCGTCTTTGGGCGTCGCCCTCAAGCATTCGAAGTGCCTCCTGTTGGATTGTGACCTCGGGTGGCGGCATAAATATCACCATCAAAGATAAAAGTTGCTATCTATTGCCACTGGCTTAGCAAGAAGCTTCTAGTTGATTCCACATAGCTCAGAAAAGGCATAAAAAGCCTGCCCTGAACCCTCAAGAAGAAGAACAACCTTCTCAATGAACATCACTTGATCAATCACTTCTGCTATTGCATACAGCAAATTGCGTATCCAACACCTCCTCGAAGTCAACAAGCACTTTGTCCATCAACTCAATAACGTTCCAGTCGTTTTCGTTCAGAAGACTCTCCTCGCGGAGACACAAGGGCATCCCTTCCTTCCTTCTAACACCGTTGCGACATTTCCTGTTGAATTCAATCGTGGCCTTCTCAACGAGGTCTTCGAGGAAGGGCCGCAACCTAAGGCCCCGCCGCATCATGTAGAGCGTCGACAACCAGCGAGTCTGGTTATCGCGGACAACGTCCAAAGGTTTCCTTGCTCGAGTCTTCGGACTGTCAGAGTGTTGAAAGAACTCTTCCTGCAGCGCACGGAGACGGTACGTCAGCTTGTCGGACCGATGGATCCAATGGACCAGGTTGTGGAGCTTTCCGATGGGGCCTTTCTTTCGCCAGATTTCGTGCTGGGCAGCACCAAAACCAGACTCCCCATCAATCTCTGCTTCGAAAGCCTCAGCCTTATGCCCAAACAACAGAGCTTTTACCACCAGGTTGAGGACGTGGCCGAAGCATCGCACTCTCCGTTTCTTCGGATCAAAACCTAGCGCCCCCGCAATCTCCTCCGTTGCTGTATCCATATTGCCAGCGTTGTCAAGTGTGATGTACCCCACCCTATCGAGTATCTCATATGTGCAGACCACATATGGAGATCGGTGCGTTCATCCCTTACCGGCCAGGCTACGCTCCCATTTCGCTTGATGATCCAGTACTCCCGCTTTGACCCAGCGACCCATGTCTGTAGGTATACATACTCAAAGAGGTGGTCAATATTACCGTATCGCACAGCGGCGGTGTTGCTTGGGCAATCCGTGGCTAAAGGATCCGAGAAATGAACGTCTCATGGTCGGAAAATGGATTGTCCTAAATTTGCATTCGCAACAGGCGAAACCATCATAGACCTGGAGTTTGGGGTGTTCGAGAGATCCATCTTCAGCGGGGCTGACATCGTCTGGTTTGGAGAGCGGAAGGGTCTTGAGTAGTCGAAATAGGCCCTTTCTTGCGTGGGTCGGGATCTTATGCTTATCTCGCAGGTGGGATATAACACAAGATTTACCAATGCTGAGTGCATATTTACACTCTGACTGGGTATAGATGAGAAGGTTGGTTATCGGATCAATCCATAACTGGAGGTGGATGAAGGCTTCTGGCGTGGTGGTGGTGGTTGACACTGACAGCCAGGATCAGTACCTACGCCCCGAGATTATCAACACCGAGGAAGTAGACAAGCACCGTAAGTTTAAGCTATTTGGCAAACTTCACAATATTAGCATTGCTCTTCGAACGAGTAGTTAACTTCTCGAGGACTTTTATAAAGCTTAACGGCAAACTGCCCCTGCTAAACCTATTCTTACGTGGGTTTAAAACGTCTATACTCACTGGCAGTCCGATGAGGCAATAGCCTCGCGCACTCTGCTGAAACGGACGGCATTAAACGGAATGCTTTCCATTATTGAGGAACGATGGGTTAGCTAAGGCAGCAAAGAATAAGATAAACCCGCAATTCTGAAAGAATAACTTTCCCTTGACGAGTGGAAGGTTGTTGCTGCAGTTCAGAAGATCCTTTAACTATTTAAGGTCGCCTCAAAGCAACTCCAGGGCGAGGGTATTACTGGTAAACGGTTAACTTCAGGGGGGTTCGATAAGTACTTTCAGGTGGTGGAGATCTTCTTGACCACCTCGAGCTGACGATCAGATTATGGAAGAGGTTCACCTGTTCGATGATATGGATGCGAAGACCCGGCGGCTATTGAAGATTTACATTAAGCTTGGATGGAAGAAGCTGAATGACTACTATGGCAAGCTGACCTCAACTGCCTACGTAGCGGCCGTTGTATTCCACCCTGCAAGAAATGGCGAACTCTTGAGCAGCTTTGGAACCAACTCCCGTCTCGCCAGACCTTAGGGTGGAAGAGGACGTATAAGAAAGGCTTAACGACAGTCTGGGAAGAGAAGTACAAGAGTATAGCTTATAATGTTGCTGGTAATGCCGCTTTAGCAGCTGGGACTAATAATACCTTAGACTATATTGAGCGCCGACTGGTATTCAGTCGGTTATTAACTTGTTCTGACTCTTAAGGGCGATAAAGGAAACGACTGAAGCAGTCAGCTGCGTTGCCAGAGGATGAGCTTAATCAGTATCTATTAGAGCTACCGGTGGACAATATTGCATATAAAGCTGACCCAATTGCTTGGTGGAGGGACGTTGGCGCTATGTGTTTTCCTCGGCTGTCTTATATAGCTGTTAACTTTCTTACTATTGCATCGTCTTCTGCAGAAACGGAGAGAGCTTTCAGCAGTTGCGGGAGGATAGTAACACCACTTAGATCTCGCCTGTGACGCCATATTGTGGCCATGGCTCAGTGCCTTCACTTCTGGAGTAAAGCTGGTATTTATCAGCTAAATATTCCTCTTGGTCTCCTTGAAGGGGATAATTAGAGGTAAGTTCTTCGATTGGTGGGCAGAATCACTGTAGATAGGGATAATAAGGACTAGCGTTAAGCCATTGATCGAATCGATCGATTGAAGGTGACGATCGATATAAATCGATCGATCAGAGCTCGGAATCGATCTATACGATCGATTTCCAACTCTGGGCACAGGGCGCCACCACGTGGTCTCGCGACTGGGTACTTAATGGATGGAAAACGAGCTCGGGCGCGGAGGTGAAGAACGGGGATCTGTGGAAACTGCTTCTTGGAGAGATCGAAAGAAGGAATCGTTCGGGCTTGAAAATTCAATTCTGGAAAATTCCCCGATCATCGAATGTAACGGCGGACCGCGCCGCGAAACAAGCCGCAGAGAAGGATGAAGAACTGGATCAGTATTGCGAGATCAAGGGTATTCTCACATGATATGACCATTGAGATACTTCTTGATATCTGCTAATGTTCATCGTCAATCCCACTTGTCCTAACCCAGGATAACCAATATTATTATACATATGTTGCAGCATATCAATTCCTCCTAAATGAACGGTCTTGCTGCCTCTGGTCTCTTGTATTCTGAAACGGCTGAGTTCTGCGTCATTTGTCCCGTCAATTAAATCATCTTCGATGATGGATGACAGTTAAATGCCTCCAGGATGCACCGATGTTCCTCCTGGAGCCGTGAAATGCATTCATAAAGTGACATGACGTCAGCTTTTGTTTTTTCAACCGTTGTTGGAAAAATGCCTTGTTCTTGCCACCTTTCGAGGTCGTCTGTCATTTTTTCGATTTTACGATCCTTCTTAGCAATCAGCTCGCAGAGGTTGCAGCCAGTGCCTTCATATTTAGTCTCATAGACTAGCTTCATGCCGCAGGTTTCTCCAATTCGATTTTCCTTTAAGCACTGCTGGCGGAATCTGCCCCACTTCCAGGACCCGCAAGACCAGACAGTTTGGTCGAAAAAGCACATTTGGTACGATTTTGGAGAGGGTTTGAGGTTTCAAAGGGTTGGAACGCGAAAGAAAGGCGGATGAGGGATATTCAAATTTAGGAGCGTAACCCCGGACCGTTTAAATCCTTCACAACTAATTTTGGGCCGTTGGAACAGGGCTGGTCATTTGCCGATTCACGGTTGCTGTTGGTTCCAACGTTGCCAACTGCATATTTGGCACCCAGATTTGGAAGGCCAGTCTGGTACAGCGGGTAAATGCCAGATGTGATTGGGCTCTAGCCACTGGTGGTTCCACCAGGGCGGCTTCATCAAAACTCACCTGCTTGTTGCTGGACCCCAAAGATAAACGGGCTCTGGTTAAAGCGCACAGGCAATCATTTCAAAGAGCCATCCTTTGAGTGCATCTCGTGCCTCCTGCCCCAAGCGCTCTACAATCACAATCAGTGGCAGGGTCCGAATGGATACAGTAAAGGGTGGGGTGCGAGGTCCGTGTAATTGGAGGGGTAGTTCCGCAGCCTTCTGAGTAACTCAATGGCAGACTGAACCAACTGTTGGGATTGACAGAGGAGGAGGGGCAGAAAAAAGTGGCTGCACACTACCTCTTATGGTTCCACCGCGCCGCGGCCGAGGACGTGACGAGGATCAAGTTTTCCGGGCTCAGTTTGGGAAGACGGGGCGATGTGGCGCACTACCAGACGGTGGATTGACGGGCTAGGAGACGCAGATCCAGGACAGTTGTAATTGCTCTTGTCCGGTCTGCCCAGCAGAGTTGGGTTGCAGGTTTGGTTGTGCACGCACAGTACAAAATTTGGGGCAGCTGCTTTGAGAACCTGAGAGGCTGACGGCGTTTCGCATGGAGCAGCGAGCCGTCGCATGGGACCCTACCTTCGACCAAAAGAAACACTCCTCTATTCCCGTTCGATTTACAAGTTACACATGCGCGCTGCTGCAATCACGCACCTTGGTAGCTGCAGAAGAGGTCGCGATTTGTGTATCTTGCCGCGTTACCAACGCGAGATGATCATGCGCTCAGAGAGTGGCCGCAACGCGACGCGTTCTGACGTGAGCAACGGGTTCCCTTGACCACACGAATCCATGTTGGGCCAGATGCACGAGCGCGCCTCTCCTTTGAGAAACCCCTCTACGCACGAGGATGGCGGGTCCTGTCTCACGAGCCATAAGCAAAAAGTTTCGCGAGTTGTGAACGTATACCAAGGAATGAGGGCAAATATTTCAAGTCATACTTGACTCTTGGCACGTAATGTGATCCATCCGTATGACGCTGATCTTGCATCTTCTATAACTTAACTAACTTAGAAGAATTGGAAATAGTCGACTGTTTTAGTGGAGTTTTAGTGGAGGTGTGGTGGCAGTGCGCTGAACGATACGCTGCAGACGGCCCAAAAATCCGACCCAATTCACGTTTACGGACACAACTTCACATCCACGCACACTGCCGATACGCAAGATCGATCAAATTAATTGCCAGAAGCAGGGCTTCACGTAGGTACAACTTTTATCGTACCGCGACGCGCAGCCGTCGAGCGCCGGCGTCGCGTTGCTGATATCACCAGGAAATCCGGGATATTACGGGCCGGGCTGTCATCTGCGGGGTCATCCGCCGATCACGCACTCAAAAGCCCCTACGATATCCGCATGATTCAGCCGAAGGCTGACTCTACATCAGTGCCTTTCGGTACGAAAGGTCTTTTAAGCTCTGGGATTCTCTACCCAAAAATCGACCGCTCATCCCTGCAAACACACCCCTGTCAAATTACCCGATTAGTCGTCCCCGGCGCCCCTCCGCTTGGCTGGAAATTTATTTCCCGATTAGTAAGCGCAACTGCACCTCCTGTTGGTCCGGATTAACCCCATCCGAATGCCCCCCAGAGGTGCCAATCTTCCCTCCTCGAAAGGCACGTGAAATGCACGTGAAATTGTACGTGGGAACTCTTACCTCAGCAAGCTCAGACCATATTGCTCGTGCCAAGGCAACGTGACGGGACTATACCTAATCGGTAAAGGTCACCTGACGTCCTCGAGCAAATGGTCTGAGGATTCTGTCAAGGTGCTTACACTGACTAGTCGACAATTTTCGCGCCTCCGGAGTATCACTTTTTTCCATATCCATAGTAGCCACATCAAAGCACATTATATTTGCCTTCAATTTCAATGAGCTGTGCATAAAGGTATGCTGTATCTAGAAATCGATTTTTGTGACCCCCGTATGCCTGTGTCTTGTGGAAAACTCTGATATGTGGTGGACCAAGACTTTGGCACAATCGCCAACCCTGCCACTCTTCCGCCAAATAGCCCACGAAGCGAAGAGTAAACATTGTAAAAAATCAGTGAAGCGCTATCGAACATTGTATAACGCTTCCGTCGGTCAGAGTTTACATTCTATCGTGTTGTAAGGTACGCGTTGTGTCCATCTTGACTCAGGCCAAAAATCATTGACACGGCACTCAGGCCATTTGCTCGAGGAGTCCCACAAATAACGTGACCAAATCCCAATGACGCTAAACTCCTCTTGGAAATGGCCTGAGCATGCTGGGTAAGGAAAACTCAGTTTGTGATAGCATTATTGCTCTTGTCCTTATATTTTATGAGATTCTCTCTTATGCTCTGATTATATATATATTGGTTTTCTATCCTTCTACCTACTTCTATTTATATGTAAGAAACCTATTATCTAAATTACATTACTGCTAGTATTGTGCAGATGGATACCTATGACAATAACGATAATCGGGCCTCATTTACTGTCCTCTCGCACAACTGTTCCAGCCTAGCCTCGCCATCAAACATTTCCTGTGGTATTTTATTCCCGACTATGTCCTGCACTCGTGCCTTTGACAGCAACATAATGCCATCAAGCGATTTGCACCGCGATAGCTGCACATACAGACTATATGGATCGCACTTTCCTGGCTCGAGTTGTCCAGTCTTGGTACTCAGCTTTGTTCCGGTTCCTCGCAGCTCCAGCGCAATCTGGAGGAGGGTTTCGCCTTGGATTTTGTAGTCGGTGCATGCGAATGCCGCAGTGCAGGGAAGTCCTCGGCGGCTCACATTATGCCGCTGCCAAGGCCTCTTCTTGACCCTCTTCATCTTTTCTATTGGTATTTGCGCACTCGTTGGAGTAAGTAGAATTGTGCCTGGTGGCATTTCATCAAATTCGAACTTCTTCGTTGACTCGGACGACAGGATGATGCCGGCAGGTGGTCCAAAGTGGAGGATAATGTTCGGGGCGAGTTGATACCCTGGGAATCTTTTGCTGTCTGGTATAACTTCTAGCCCTGTGTACTTGGCGCCATTCACGAGCTTGAGGCCTGGGTTTATATTCATGGTCACCACAACCGGCATACCAGGCACGAACATGAATGTGGCCGGCACACAGATCTTGCTGTCATCCCCGACGCTGACCATGAGCGTAGCTTCTTCCTCCGTTACCGGTAATGTACTGGGTTTACCCCAACGGTGCTGGGGTAGAAATATCCGGACTGGCTTCTGGTGGTGCCTCTGGAAGGCCAAGACCGCATCCATGTTCAGGCACCATCTGGTGCTGTTGAGGGGTGTGACTACTGTGATGCCCTTGCCCCATGGTATGGCTCGGCCTTCCTGAAAGCACCGGCTATTAAGAAGCTCCATGTCGGACTCGTCTTGCTGCCCCTGCCGGATCCGAGTCAGCAGCCGCTGCAGCTCCGGGTCCCCCGCTGCGCGCACCTGTTCGGTGAGCATAACGACGGTGGTAAATCGAGCCCAGAGCGCGTGCGCCCTCATTTCGTCCGCAATCCTGAGGGCGGACCATGGCGTCAACAGCGACTTGTTTTGCACTGGGCGGAACTGGTGGAAATCTCCTGATAGTAGCACCACTGGGATGCCGCCAAAATCTTGATTCGATCCCCGGGAGGCGCAAAGTCGCTTGTTGATGTCGGAGAGCGTCTGGAGGCCCAGCATGCTCACCTCGTCAATGATGAGCAGCCACTTTTCTCTCCATCTTCTTCGAGCATCACCGTCCACGTAGGTTACCGTGCTGCCATCGTCGGCATTGCTGCCGGATGCGTTGGGTTGCATCCCACAGGCGGAGTGAATAGTCACGCCGTTGATCCGCGCTGCTGCGGCCCCCGATGTCGCCGTCATAAGCAGCCTGTGCGATATGTCTTTGCTAGCGAACAATTCCGCCAACTCCTCGATGACCCTGGACTTCCCGGTGCCGCCCTCCCCACCCAGGAACTCGCATAGTTGTGCGTTATCATTGTTCTCGACATTACTGCTCTCAAAATTATCGCTGTTATCTTCATCCGGGATGGTATCGAGATGGCGACACACTAAAAGGAAGGCGATTTCCTGCCGCTCGTTCAAGGTAAACCTCCTTGCAATCTCCCGACCGGCATGGAGGAATGTTGTCGACGGTCCAAAGGCGACCCTGGCACTGGGTCTCTGAGTGTTCCGGGTGTCTGTTTCTGACATTTCTATACTATCTTCTCCCGCACCCGCGAACGTATGGTCCAGTGATGCTTCTGCGCCGGCAGCTGTGTTCTGCGTAATCTGAACTCCATCAGAGCCTCGGATTCTTTTCACAATTTCCTTGTCAGCTTGATCCTGCTTACTCTTAATTCCTCTAAGCTGACGTTGCGTTGGGAGCTCGCTCTTGGCTACCATGGTTGGCTGGTACTGCGCTGGGTTCTCTGCGGAAGCGACAGTCTCGACATCATCCGCAAAGTCGGTGATATCTGCTTGGGCTTCGCGGAGCTGATCTAGCATCTGCAAAAGATGCTCCGAACCCGCGGTCACCTGGTTGGGGGCTGTAGCACCTCGTACTGTCTCAATCAATCGGCCAAGCTGGCCAACCTGGTCTGGGCGATATGCTTTTACTGGGCCTGTAGGATCTTGGAGATCATACCCCATAGCGTCGATGTCATCCAAAACGGCGTCGTCCCCCGCAGCCGCCCACTGCTTTGCGTCTCGCCGCGCATCTTCCGCTGATCGCTTCAAGAGCTGGATGTTGCCTGCGATAGTCTGGAGTCTTTTGGGGAGTTGCCGTCTCCAGTGCTCCCAGATTTCGTTGGTGTCACCAGACGCTGCTGTAATAAACTTCTCCCATGGTACGAAGAGTGCAAGGTGCTGTACTGCAGCTCTAGTACTAATATCAGTACATGCTCTTTGTTTATCTGTACTGTTACATGGCTTGTGCTTACCTGCGGTATTTGTCTGTGTTTGAATCAATATCAAAGTCCATATCGAGAAAGCCGTTAATGCACGGCACTGCATACTTCCCCGGGGGTCTTAGAACTTGCACCCAGTCCCTTCCCGGCTTCCAGTTCCTTTCAAATTCTATCTTCACCAACTCCTTGGGAGGTGAATCTATCCTCTTTTGTAATGTAACAAGCGATACGTAGTCATAGAAGCATAATGTCTGCAGCACCTCTCCACGGTGGTGGTAGGCTTCAATGTATGGTAGCTTCTTGCCATTGCTTCCCACCAAGACCCTCTCAGCGCTGGCTTCCGCGCCGTTGCCGTTGCCATTGCCACCTATGTTCTCGATAGGTCGATCATCGTCGTCGCCTAAAGTGCTACTGCATTGCTGGAGATATTGCCAACGTCGGAGTATTGCCCAGTATATCGTTGTCATATTCACATATGACCATTGTTTAGTACTCGAGAACTCACTTGGGTAATCCAGGAAGTGCGCAATCACCTCCACCTGCGATAATGGCCGCTCAGTGAATATTCTGTTGGCAATTCTCATCAGATACTGGCGGTTTATATTTGCCTTGGCTTCGTAGTTTGCAGTTGTTGCGCCTAGCCCGACGGCGCTGGTTGTGCTGATACTCGGAAAGAGCTCTGCTGCTATGGCCACTCTCTTCCAGATCGGATCTTGGATCTTTGTGGCGTAGTTTGTCAAGTAGTATATCAGCGCCATTGTCTTGCTTTGGGTTCCGATGAAGGAGATGTCGTGATTGTGCCGCAACCCAACCGCCATTGGCTTGTTCCATCGGTTGATCATGGGATGTGAGCGCTGGAGCCGAAGTATGCCATCCGCGCCAAATTCGCTTTTTGTAAAGAGCTTCCAAGGCGCATGGAATCGACACGTGGGCTTCTTTTCGCCCTCCTTGATATGAGAGTATTTGACACAAGTTGCAGTATGGACGTGCATCTGGACCCTGCCCGCGCAAAAGTGGGCTTCATCGTCAAACTGTTCAGAGAAGCGCCCTGCATCGGTCATCAGGTGGGATATGTTGTCGTAAACTACCCTAGTCTCGCTCTCCTCACTAAAGGCAGCGGATTCGTCCAGATCCTAGATAATAGTTTAGCTTTCGACCTACGTTGGCTTTTGGTTATGTGGATATATGGATGCACATACCTCGGTAAAGACAGAATCGACATATTTCAGAATTCCTTCCCGTTCCATCGCCGCACTCTCATCATCCTCCACGTTTCCATGAGCACCGATGAAGTTTCCGAGCTCCAAGTTCCCCTCGAGCCATAGCAAACCATGGACATGAAGAGCACCGCGTTCGTTCGTCTCGACAGCGGCGAAATACTGTCCAATCTGACCAAACACAGATTCCTCCCCAACCTTGACGTAATGCTCAAAGAACATCTCTACTTCGCGGTGGAAGAAGATGGCAGAGCTTATGGGGTCAGTTATCGCCAGCTTCACTCTCTCATACCTATCCTGAAGGGCTCGAAGCAGGGTTGCTTCCGCGGCAGCCTTGTCCTCCTTTCGGTATGCCGCCAGACGTAGTTTTACCGGGTTCGTAATGTCATTAGGGTTCAGCGTAAACCAAATCGCCGGTATACCGTATCTGATGATGAGCGCTTTAATCTTTCTGCGCATGGCTAACCGCGACTCCTGCGACAGGGCTTGTTTGTAGCCAAAGTATGAGATGTATCGCAGGAGCTTTTTGATATCTTCATCTCGGGTGCTCCCGCCAGCCTCTAACTCCTTTTGCACTTCCGCCAGCCTCTCTGGTGTTAACGACTGAATGATCCTCTCAACCTCAGGAAAATCGTTCCGTCGCACGCTCACCATACTTACTCCTCTATTCCTAGACCGAACCTCTATGTTGAATAGAAGGAATGAAAACGCCGGATGATTGGCAAAGCGACCACCATGTCGTTGCAGCACTTTCTTCATCCATGCGCGAAGTCCGAGATTACGTGTTGGCGAAATCGCATCCTCTCCACCCTCTCCAATACTGTCTCTATCCCGGATATGCCCTGTGAGCTGGACACTGTTCTTCCACAGGTCCGATTCCATCTCTTCCTTACACCGTGGCCCACCGAAGCCGAAGGGGAATAGTGTTGGAAATGCTTTTGCAAGATACCAGAGATCATTGATATCTGCAAACTCATTGCCTCTTGAAATGTGAATGTATGGCTGAAGGTGGGAATCCTGCGCGCTCCCAATCGGCCGGTTGGGCGGCTGTGTTTGCGCATTTGTGTGTCCACCTCTAATTGTATCAATGGCAAATTGCAGTTTATCGGCATCGGTTGCTCGCGGTGCTGTATCCAGTGGAAACATACCAGATGCAAGGATCTCATCAAGAAAGCTTCCCATGCCCTCATACTCGAGCTCCTCCCGACTGCGCTCGTCATAGAGCTGCCGATCCTCGTCGTAACTTACATCATTCTCATCATACGCTCTGCCTAGCCCGTCCACAATCTGTTCGAGTGACTGGGGCTCAGTGTCATCCATTCCACGTTCTGCCGGGGGCACGATGTGCGCTGTTCGCGTTTCTTCCCATGCCGATGGTTCATCTCTCTCTATCCTGTCATAGATCTGGCTCGGAACCCCATGCGCCGGCTCTCCCCAACTATCCAACTCGGCTTTGTCGATTTGGATGTGCCGATAGTGGGGGTTAAATTCTTTTAGCCAAAGCAACGCCCGTTCCACAGCTCCTCGCCGGACTGAGAGTAACTTGGATAGATCGCTGGGGGCTGGTCTCTGCGGCCCATGCCAGGATATATGGATGTCCTCCAAAGATTGTAGAAGCGGATGTGGTAGTACTGTCGTAACCAAGTCTTGAACACTGTTTGGAAACACAGTTATATGGCCCTTTACATGGCGTGCATATGCCGTACTCTGTTTGGTGCTTTTTGTCACTTTGATTCTTGCAACGAAGCCGAAATGGGTGTTGAGTGCAATCAGCTTCTCCTCAACCAATGTCAAGTCTCTGAGAGCATCCGGGTACATGTGCTCGCAACCAAGTGCTTGATGCAAGTTCCCGCCCCGCGCCATATTGCATTCGCGAATCTTCATGGCACAGTTTTCGCAGCTCGGTATAGCCTTGCCAACAGGGAAGCAATCTGGACATGAATACGTGCGGCAGCTATTCATCGCTGCGCTATTTGTCCACTCTTCCCAGCTAAGCTCTTTCATCTCCATGGTGCTGATCTTCCGATAGCATATCATGCATGTGTGTATGGGTAGGGTATCCATGTTGTGAAATGCTTGATAAAAGTCCATGACTGTGGATATATTCCTCTCACGGGGGACCGGCTTCCACCAATCCTTTGTGTAGGATATTCTCTCCTTCTCTGTAAATTCATCTTCCAGATGCTCAATGGCCCTCCCTAATGCCTGGGTTTGCTCTTCAAGGTTGCTGTTCTCAACCCGTCTTCGATTTTGCCTTTTGTTTTGTTCTTGTCCGTGTTGATCAGCCTTGCGTTTTGCGCCAACTTCTTGTCGGCAATTTTGAAACCTCAGTCTTGCCATACATCCACGTCGATCCAGTTTATCCTCTGCAGGTTTTAGTTGCTGTGCCTGTTGTGACCTCCTTTTCTGACGTCGTGGAGCATTACATGGCAACTGGGAACTGGCTGGGGGGGTCCCAACGGCAACCAGTGGTCTTTGCTGTTGGGTTTGTCTCCTTTGCCGCCAGTTTCTTTCCCGGGCATCTTTCCGTCTTGATGCACGAGAAGTTCGCGGTTTGCCTCTTGATCTTGGAGGCGCCTGTATTGGTGTCGTACTCCTTGGCGACGGTCGGCTCATCCAGCTTTCAGGTCCCTGTATTTGAGTATTGATGGTGTCGGCTTGGTATGCACTTGGCTGATGTTCCTGCACCCGATTTCCTTCTCGAATATCTCTCCGCCTCGGTACACGAGAACCTCGCGGTCTGCCTCTTTTTCTTGGAGGCACTTGTATCGGCGTCGTGCTCCCTGGTGGTGGCCGACTCATCCAGTTTCCTGCCGCCTGTGTTTGCGCATTGGCATCGTCGATTTGATTTACACTTGATCGGTATTGTTGGTGATTACCTGGTTTGCTTGATTGGCCAGTTGATTGTGATCCCTCTTGTGCCGGGTCTATCGGTACCGTTTCTGGAAAATCACCAGGTGTACTCGGTTGGACAGTAGCGTGTGACTTCCTTAATGCCAGGCCCACAGGCTGGACATCCGGAACACGATCGGATATGCTTGGTTGGACAGTAGAATGTGATTCTCTTGGTGTTGCGTTTGTATTCCAGTTTGCCGCACCAAAAATATCATTGTATGTCTTCAGCCCGACACTGCTGCCTGTGCCGCCAGGCGTTTGACCACGCAACCTTTCAAGCAGAGCAGATAATGACGGATCCATTACAAGATAGGATACGTACGAATATTCTTAGGGTGTTTAATTAGGGTGTTTAATCATATGTATTAAGCCAAATAGTATTATAAATATGAATGATAAAGGTTGATACCATTCACAATGCTGTTTTGTGATCGGTACATTCTGGGGCAGATTTCGATTCTCCCACACCAGCCGGTCCTACTCTGCTCTTGATCCAATTCTATCCCGATACTCCCACGTCATCTTTATCTCTATTATACCTATCAAACTATATGATAATATCGTCTATCGTCATTGTCTTGACCCTCCTACCAATAAATAAAAGGTCTATCCCACCATGGTCTTCTTTACTCTTCCAATTTCATCCCAATATCGGACTTGATTATTCATCCCATCATCTACTCGGAGCATCACCACACCGGTATACCAATAAAGCATCATATTCCTCCACCCGCTTACTTTCGTGATAATTAACTTCGGGCTTGATTATTCATCCCATCCTCTACTCGGAGCATCATCACACCGGGATACCAATAGAATATCATATTCCTCCACCCTCTTATTCTTCTAACATTAATAACATCGGGCTTGATTATTCATCCCATTATCTGGTCGGAGCATCATCACACCGGTATACCAGTAGAGCATCATACTCCTACACCCTCTTATTCTTCTAACATTAATAACATCGGGCTTGATTATTTATCCCATTATCTAGTCGGAATGCCATTACACCGGTATACCAATACGGCATCATACTCCCCCACCCTCTTATTCATATGGTCGCTGCAGTATTGATATACCAATAGATCAAAATATCCCTTCACCCTCTTTCGTTGTAATGGTAACATCGATGGGCACTTATGTGATTGATATAATACACTCCACGTTATTTCATCTACCTATCAAATACTGCTCAGCTCTCATACTTGTTTTATCTTCTTCTTTTTGTTCATGCATTAATTTCTTAGTCAATTCTTTGTAATCATAGAAGAAGCAATTCTGTTCAACAGCTACGTTGATTGATCAATTCCGCTGTGCGAGTATCCACTTGACAGGCATCAAGGTTCTTACCTCAACATGCTGTACGACGATCGGCGACATGTGCTGACGTTTTGGCCAATCCTTTGTACTCATGGAAAAAGCAAATCTGTTCACCATCTATCTTAATTGATCAATTCAATTGTGCAAGTATCCACATCGGCAGGGATCGTAGCTCTTGGCTGAAAATGTTCTTACAATTTCTCTCTCTCTCTCTCTCTCTCTCTCACGAAGTGGTAATCTTAATTGCTCTCCCATTTTTTTTTTTTTGAAACATTTGCTAGTTCAATATATCATGTCTTCATCAGCTTGTACCTCAAATTCTACCTCAACTTCCACTCTTAGCGATCATCCCCCTCCGCGCATGCCTTATGACTCTCAGAAAAACCTTGGTAGTGATATGACCATGTCCTTTTTTGGTCAGCTGGATACCCCGACGCGGTTTCCTACATCAGATGAACAACTTATAAAGAGCCTCAATGTTGAAGCTCTTGGCAGGGTTTTTCTTCCACCCCCTCCCTATATGACACTGCCTGAATATTCTGTGCTGCGTCCTGAAGGGTATCGATCCCCTGATCCACTGCCGATCTACTTTAGTCTCAACCTCTCTGTCTATAACCAGCAGATTGTTGAATCGGAGTGGGAGAATCAGTGGTTCCATTTCACTGGCAAAGTACACCCCTACGCACTGGAGTGGGTGCTACGGGAGCCTGATGTTTTCAGCGATGAAGATGGTGACGGCGATGTGTACAAGGTTCCAGTTGTTCTCATACGCGACTTTGGATACCAAGCGTAAGCAGACTTATCAATTTCCCTTAGCTCGAGTTCGACTATCGCGCTTGCCACTAATGTAACCATCAGCATTGACCCACGAACTCTTTGCAATGGTGAGGGCTTTCCACTTATCCAACCGGTTGTTTCTTTGACCGGGCAGGTTCTCGGGACAGGTCAAACCCACTTGATCAAGGACTCTGTCCCGCTGTTGGATGATGCGCAGCTGAGATGCTGTGCATTTATCCAGTGCTGTACCTACATCACGCCGGGTCAGCCATCAAAGAGCCCTTTCAAAGGCTTCCACCCCTTTCAAGTTTTTATTCTCTTTCCTATTCGCGCTTTGCCATTCTCTCTCCTCTGCAAGAAGATGGCAGATAGGAAAGATACACAGTTTGTTCCAGGTGTTCCCTTCAACTGCGTCGGCAAGATTGTTGGCCTGCTTGACCATAGTCTTATGGTAGCCGCCCCTACAGTTGATGAGAAGGACTATGTTTTCATTGTCGTTCCCGACTCTTGGACGTTTCCGGACAAGAGCACGCCACCTGCACCTGCCGCTAACACAGTCCCCCCCTCTAAAACCGAACCTGGCCCATCCCAAGCTGGCGGATTCGCAGCAGCGAGGTCTATGTTCAAGTCTCCCTCAAAGAAATCTTCACAGGTGCAACAGTCACGGTCACAATCATCACAATCGCCGCAGGGAGGTCCATCCCAACAACCCGGTACTCCATCTCAGAACAAAAGGCCCGCAATCTCCGCATCTCCATCGTCTCAGTCAAGTTCGAACAACCCCGCCCCCAAGAGACTCAGGGGGTCTATTGTAACTACCGCAACTTCTCCAATCATTGCAGGGTCGCCGGTCTCCCCTTTAACATCCGTAGACTCTGATGAAAACGATAACCATGAAGAAGGTGAAGCGAAGGAAAACGAGGACTCTCGATCACCTAACATATCTGCCACACTCCGATCCTCCGTTCGTCCTAATATGAGGTCATCAACTACCGAACCAGGTGGCAGGAACAAGAGGCATCCGACAAAGAGACTTTAAGTAGCATAGTATAGTGATAGTGTGTGGTATTTTGGCCGCGAGTGATAAAGTCCAATGGTCTCAACACCAGGACATCTTCGCATGGCAGTTTCTTATACTCAAATTGACAATTTTCCCTCTTTGGTATTGCGACTGGTTGATCTCTGCTAGTCTAAGTCCCTTGGTCTACTATCTCAATTATTCACCCTCACCCTATTGGCTACGTCTCTCAGGGTCGCGTGTGCGGTATGCCGCCAGTCGCAGCTTCACCGGATTCGTAATATCATTCGGGCTGAGAGTGAACCAGATGGCCGGCACGCCGTAGCCAACGATGAGCGACTGTATTTTCCGCCGCATATTGAGGCGGGCCTCTCCCGACATGGGCTGCCAGTGACCGTACAGCGACAGGCTCCTGAGAACCTCCTTTACACCATCGTCAGTCGTCTTGCCTGAGCTCTCCAGCTCGACCCTCGCCGCCGCCAACCTTTCTGCGGTCAGGGAGCGCACAATGCGCTCTACCTTGCGGAAATTCTTCCGCGTCACGCTCAGCATGCTGACACGCCGGTTCCTCGACCGCACGCCCATATTGAACACGAGAAATGCGAAAATGTAGTGCGTCGCAAATCGGCCGCCATGACGCCGGAGCACAATGTCAGCCCAGGTCCGAAGCCTCATGTTCCGAGACGACAAGAGGTCTCGCGCCGCCATATCTGCTCCACTCATGTTGACACCTCTTCCCGCCTGTAAGGCAGCTTCTTCCACTAACCGTGGCCCCCCGACGCCGAACGGTAATAGCGTGGGAAACGTCTTCGCGAAGAACGAGGCATCAAACGAGTCGGCGAACTCGTCCCCACGAGAAACACGAATGTACGGCTCAGAGTCGTCATCAACATGCCCCTGCCGCCTTTCAGCCGAGGATCCAACCCATGTTCTCGGGCCCATATGGCCGGTCCCAGCGGTCCCAGCGGTCCCAGCACCTTCACCGACAGCGTCGCAAGCAAACCGCAATTTCTCGACGTCCGCTACATCCGGCGGCCCGTCCAGCAGAAACATTCCCGAAGAGGTGACCTCGTTGATCGGTTTCGTGGCCTGGTCAGCCTCAGCTCCAGCTTCACAGCGAGACTCCTTTGCCTCGTCCGTCACTGGTCCTCCAGTCTCGCATGCTGGCGCGTCTTCTCCCTGATTGAGCAGAGCCAGAATTTCCTCGATCTCCACCGAATCGTCTTCGTCCATGGCGCGCTCCGAGGGCGGCACAACTTGCGCCGTTCGTGTCTTTTCCCACGCCGACGGCTCGTTCCGCTCCATGCGATCGTACACCAACGACGGCACCCCATGCGGCGGGGCTCCCCAACTCTCCATCTCCGCCGCGTCGATTTCGATCTCAGCATAGTGTGGATTGTTCTTCTTCAGCCAGACAAGCGCCCTCTCAACGACTCGCCGCCTCACCGATAGGATGTTTGAAAGATCGCTCGGTGCCGGCTTCTCCGCGCCCTGCCACGAGACGTGGATCTCGTCCATGACTTGCAAAAGCGGATGGGGGAGCACTTTCGTGGCCAGCTCCTGTACGTTGTTCGGGAACACCGTGATGTGGCCTTTGACATGCCTCGGATACCTCAGAGTCTGGCTTTGGCCACCCGGAAGGCTGTACCTTGTGACAAATCCATAACAAGAATTTAGCGCGATGAGCTTCTCCTCGACCAGTGTGAGGCCCTTGAGCTCGTCGGGAAACATGTGGTCACAGCCAAGGCGGCCGTGAAGTTGGGCCGCTGGCGACAGGCCACCCCGCCTCAGGCAACGCATACACTCCGCACAGCCTATGATAGATTCTCCCACGGGAAAGCAACTTCGACATGAAAATGGCGAGCGGTCTCCCTTTTCGACGCAGCTCGACATCCATCGGTCCCACGTCACCTCGCTCAACTCTTTTTTCGTGCGCTTACGGTAGCATAGCATGCAGGTCCGTATCGGCAAGGTGCTCGCATCGTGGAACGCCTGGTAAAAATCTCGCACGCTCGACACCTTTCTCTCGTGCGGTACTGGCGTACACCATGTCTGCTCGTTGGACAGACTCTCCTTCACGGCAAATTCCTCCTCCAAGAAGCGCAACACGCTCGCCAAGTCTTCGGCCTGCAGTTCCCGTCTCCTTTGCCTTCGGATTCCAGCACGAATTTGTTTCCTCGGAGGCTCATCTCGGCTGTTATTGCAGTTTCTCTTTGCCTGCCGCCTGGGCTGACTCGGTGGCTGATGTTTTGCGGAACCTCCACTGTTGGCCGCATCATGAGACTTCCGTGCTCTGCTTGACCGCAAACCGCCTCGCAGACGTCTTCTGGGCAACGACCTTGCAATTGCTTCCGCATGCTCCCTCCATGCGGTATCTTCAACCACAGACTCCTTGGGCAGAATCTGTCGGAACATTGATGCTGCATTCGCCAGTGAATCGTATGTTGACAAGCGTCCCAGCCTCCTGCCCCTTGCGCTGGGCTCCTTTTCGGCAGCTGCTACCACATCTACGCCGCCTCCGGTCGTCTCATCTCCCTGCCCTCTCTCCCACACACTTACATCATTACCCTCTTGTCCGTTCCCAGCTGAAAACGAGCAGGCTCCCACGTGAGCAACCGCCTCATGTGGTTTCGCCGCTCGACTATCCATCCTGCTACTGCCTTCTCGACATCGATGACTCCAGGCGACCGGTAGATCACAAGGCTTCCGCGCCGGAATCTCTTTAGTTGCACGATTTCGCTTCTGGATGATGATTATGCTTCTTAATACGACATTGGTTCCTGCGGTATCCAAGCGATCTGCTAATAGTCCCCTTAACCACCTACAACCCTGCCTGTATGCGTCCATTGTCGCAGTCTCGGCCAGTCTATGCATACAATTCGTCGCTATTCCAACCCTGCGCTCTCCTCCGCGTCCCTCCATGGAGCCGTTACAACTGCCGTGATTTTGAGGAGGACGGTCACATCGTTGACTTTTCGCGCAACACACAGCTGCTATCAAGATCAGGTAGCTCGGGAGCCATTACGTCACTCACCGTCTCAACACGGAACAGCCCCGTAGCACTGTCACTCAATCTTTCACTGCCTCAGCCTCAGCGTCTTCCTCTAGCGAGTCAAACACTACGAGGCAGAGTCATGCCTCGGTAAACCCTTCGACGCGTGCCCTTGATTCAATTGTCGCTTTACCATCAGATTCGCCAAACCGGGCACATCGAAGCCGTCAACCCACCAAAAAAATTCTCGAAATATAGAATAAAGGAATAACTACATAATGGTAGTCTGCTGCAATATTCTCATCAGGAATGTACACAACAATGCAACTCGTCCTATTCATCAGCCACAATGTGAACCCAATTTGTCTATTGCCTCACTCCATCCACAATCTCTAATATTGTCCCCGTCTCCTTCCAGACTCTCCTTGTCTGCTGACATTCTCTCGGCACACACGCCTTCTTATGAACCTTCCAGTCCGCCTTTTGGTGGTCTTTGCCGCAATATGCCACTGCACGACATCTATCGCACCGCTTCACTCCCACAGTTGTGCCGCAAACCTTGCACAGCTTGACCTCCATGCAATCAGTGTGTCCCAAAACCTCACCAAGCATCTCGTCCTCTTGCCGCATTTCCTGCATCATTAATTGCATTTCCTGTCTCATCTGGATCTCACACTGCCCGCTTCCACACAAGGAGGTGACCCAAACTACAATGCGAGGTTTATCCCCGTGCAACATAGATATTGGACTCTGTAGGATGTCTGTCGCAAACCGCCCACAGCATTCACAGAAAGCCCCCGAGGCACTGCGACATGCTGATTCGTGCTCCTTCATAAGAGGCATCATGGCCTGCGCGAACCGTTCGTTGTATTCGGCATCTCGTCCGGCACGATTCGCCTCGATGACAAGACTTCGGGCGATGCTGTGGTTGTGTGTGAATTGCCTGGCGCCAAATTGGCAAATGAACTCGGCTTGAACAGTGGAGGTTGCCATAATTTAGTTTCCGGAGCTTTAGATGCTCTGTGTAACAACGTGTCGCACTGAGCGTGCTTGAAGGGTCAAAAGTGAAATGATGAGCAGCAAGCAGCAGTGTGTTGATTGATTGATATCGAATGTGTCTTCTTTTGAAGGAATATTCCTGGTTGTTTTATGATAAAAATTTTGGAATATTTCATCATGCTTGTCTCACCATCCCCTCATTTTCTCCGCCCTTTCATACCATCTTTGCTTTTTATAGTTATTATGACGTTGCAGGGCATAGCCATTCAAACTGCGCCACCAGGATACCCTGGACTTCACCAACGTGTAAGCCACCAGACGGCCCCACGCAACCTTATGAATAACACTTGTGAAAATCTCCTTAGCAGACTCGGCCATCAAATGCTGTAAAAGCACCATGAAAACCACCCTCTCCATCTTCGTTCCTCAAGGCTCTTTTGCGCAAACCGCGACCGGTTTGCCTCTCCTGTATTAGTGTACCTGCGTAAACCTACGAAGGAGAATCGCGTGCGCAGAAATCCTAGAACAAGATTGGCTGGACAAGACTCATTAAGATCCACACGGAGGCGTTATGTCAGACGGAGGAACCCGGTCGGGTCGGATGACTAAGGAAGCGGGGGTCGTGGAGACCGTAGATGAGGGAAATCCCTCGCTGGCCAAGATCATCAACAACACAGTCAATCCATCAGTAATAACGACGTTATCAACGCCGTAATTATCATCAATTCAATCAGCCTATTTGGCATCATTTGATCGTACATTTCCCGGTGCCAAAGGCACCCAACTCAGACCGTCAGACCCCACTTACGGAGTCACGAGATCTGACACGTTAACGTGTCACGTGCATGAAGCATTTTCCACCACTTAGGGGTGTTATTGCCTTAACTTGAACATTATTTCCCCCAACATTCTTGCTGCGGCATTCTTGCTACGACATTCGTGCTGCAACATTCTTGCTGCGGCATTCTTGCTACGACATTCGTGCTGCAACATTCTTGCTGCAACATTCTTGCTGTGACATTCTTTGTTGCTACATTCTTGCTGCGACATCCCTGCCGGAACCTATGCCCCTGCCTTCGTTACCATGGCTGATGATGACATCAAGCGTCTCAAAGGTCTTAATCTCGAAACGCTACCACCAGGTCAACTGGGGAAGCTTGCTTCGGCATGCCAACAAGTCGTTCGTTTTGCAGAGATAGTCGACGCATTAAGTGACGCCCTTACGGCCGACAAACCCGGTTTCAATGGATTCAATGACGCTCAATTAGATCGGCTCTCAACCTTTATCAGCACCCTGCAGGAACCAAATCGAAAGAATAAGAATCTCGATACTCTAGAAGGTTTACGGTCAGATCCCATAGCCTTCGTTATTTGTGGGGTATCCCTACGCATGCACAAGACGAAGAGGCTACACGGTGAGACCCT
The DNA here is from genome assembly GCA_020740775.1 of Ilyonectria destructans. Taxonomy (NCBI): domain Eukaryota; kingdom Fungi; phylum Ascomycota; class Sordariomycetes; order Hypocreales; family Nectriaceae; genus Ilyonectria; species Ilyonectria destructans. The sequence continues at coordinate 332,372 of JAHEWK010000028.1, forward strand.
TGAGGGGATCATTCGTCATGCGAAAGATGTTTCGCCACGCCTACTCCCAATCTTCTCGAGCTATCCCAACATCACCGACGTGATACAAAAATCTACCGATGAGGAGTTCAAAGCAAGTATGGATGGTATATTATTCTGCTGTATGCTACAATGCTCACCATGCTAGGTTACATCAAACTAGTCGCACAGTATTTGACCGAAAAGAGCCAACATGCACGGATTGTTTGGTGGAACAGCCTCCAGTGCCATCATTTCGTTGTCACACATCGGCACAAATTCACTAAATTAACATCTCTTTCACTTGACCAAGTAGTGTCTATTTATATGCCACTGGTTGTGGCGTTTGACTGTTTTATACGGCTTACCACATCATTCGACGAACGTTTGCTAACGGCATTGTGCGGAAGCCATGCCGAAACATACGAAGCTGGTACGTTTATTTCTACCTTCATAAATCGTCGCTGATTTGAAATACTAGGTGGGTTTCCCTTGTCCGCATCGAAGCATCTCATACCGGCGGCGCTTGGTGAAGACGTTTTTCATGCCATTCAAGCTAGCGGCACATGGCAGCAAGAGCTTGACCAGGAGATAACACAGTGTGTGAAAATGCTTGTGTATGCCCCACATGTAATTATCATCGACGTGATAGTTCAAGACACGGAGGGAAGTAGCTTTATAAATGGTAAATAGTTTGGTAGATTCCGTCGCATATATTAATTGTTGTTTTGGAGTACGCAGCACGGGACTCCGAGGGGCGGGGTAATCCACGTGAGCCCCACATTTCCGCACATTTGAACCTCGTGCTGCTTCCCGATGCCATGGCAAACTTGACATCCCACTCATCCAGTAAGGCGTACCATGACTGCCCGCGACCGAATCGCATGACGTTAAAGCCATGCTGCTGATACCACAATGATGGTAGGGGTCTTCCGACGCATTGCATGATAACTCCGCTCGCCTAGGATTAGTGGTTGACCTCACGTCGGGCCACTCAACACCTCCTTTAGGCATCAATCCACGAGATTCTCTGGTATACTCTTCGAGGTCAGAACTGGTTCAGAAGCAGATACTAAGCAATACAGATTCGAACGGACTCGAGCACGGCGACGATAAGATCGACGAACGGTACAACCGAAGACGCGCCAGCGACAATAACGATGACAACGAAGAATACAGCGATAGAGGAATCCCCAGCGACAACAAAGGACCTCCTAGTATGCGAACCACATACCCCTACATGCTTTCTTTAACAATTTTGTTCAGGAGAAACGATGGCAGACTTTTACCACCGCAAATTTTGAGACTACCGATCAAAGGAGTTCTCACAGATATAAGGCAGGAACCATCATTAGTTTCGACTGCAGCATCGGTTGTTCAGTGTCTTTTTCACAGGGAAGAGACGTGATTATGACAAAGGAGGGTCCTGGGCACATGTCAGTGGTTCCAGCCGATGTCTCCATCGTTGCAAGAGACGGGTATACCAAGGCTGTTCCAGTCGATCCTGTTGAATGAGTTATCTCGTCAACTCTTACTGAGGTTATGTCTGCATGCATTGGGCTGTTGGTTGGTAGACCCGGGAGCCTGAAGCGATTTAGCGAGGGTCGGCGTACGCCGTTTAGCAAACAAAGGAGGAGGGTAGCATATGGATGAGCGGTTTTATTGCTACGCTTTGTTACAACTTTAAAAACAAAGCAAATAATGTAACGTCTACGAGTAGTTGGGAAACCCGAATTCACCTTATGTTGCTCCTTGAACTAGTTTATCATTTTTTTTCTGCTCAAAACTTCCTGGCTTTTATGTCGGGCTTTTATGTCAGGTATAAATGTCGGAGCAAAAATGTCGCAACAGGAATGTCGGAGCAAGCATGTCGGAGCAAGCATGTCGCAACAAGCATGTCGGAGCAAGCATGTCGGAGCAAGCATATCGGAGCAAGCATGTCGGAGCAAGCATGTCGTAACAAGAATGTCGTGGCAAAAATGTCGCAGTAAGCATGTCGCAACAAGCATGTCGCAACAAGCATGTCGGAGCAAGCATGTCGGAGCAAGCATGTCGGAGCAAGCATGTCGGAGCAAGCATGTCGGAGCAAGCATGTCGGAGCAAGCATGTCGTAACAAGAATGTCGTGGCAAAAATGTCGCAGTAAGCATGTCGCAACAAGCATGTCGCAACAAGCATGTCGGAGCAAGCATGTCGGAGTAAGCATGTCGGAGCAAGCATGTCGGAGCAAGCATGTCGTGGCAAAAATGTCAGCGCAAGATTGTTGGCGCAAAGATTCCCAGAAGGTCTGCGCAGGCCTATGTCACTCGTATCGCACTTTCCGCCTCCGATGCTCGTTGATATCCAACTTCTAGCACATATTTCATTTGTCATAATCAAGTTTATTGAAAGAACTCAAAGTATGGGCGCATGAAGAACGAGCTTATTGGGTTTAGCCCTTACGGGTCATCGCGCCCTTTATACAAGAGTCCAACTAGCTACTAAATCACGGTTCAGCGTATTTTTGGCCTCCAAACACAACATCATGTCATTAAGATATCGCCATGAGTATGCATGATAGCGATCGCAAATAGGGATATCTTGGGGAAGAAAGAGTGAGGCGAAAGGACTGCGCCGTACATGAGATATCCTAGGCAAAACGGTGATGCTAACAATAGTTCTATGGTAACCCTATTAATTAAATTGGAGGAGATGAATTGCTCTCACCACTGGTTACAAACTATGTGCATATGAATTAGCCAGTCGGCGTTGTTAACCGATTGCATCAGTAAGCGTGACAAGCAACGGGGGACGAAGACTGGTTCTAGGTGAGGCTGTTAGCTGCATCGACAACCCGTCCGTTTCTTACCCCATGCAGGCATTCTGGCCGGGGGGATGATCAACTGTTCCTACATTAGAGGAACGAGGGGCTAGCAAAAACTGGTGGTTTTCTTAATTGGTACTTTTCTGGTGTTGGCTGTACGAGCCGTATACTCCGAATCGAGAGGCGTATGCGGCCGCTTCTACGGCCAACTCGATGATTGTGGCACATGTGACTTACACTTTCTGAGAAAGGCTCCATCGGTACATCAAACTTGGAGTCAGGGATTCCCACCGCGCGTTGGCATCTGCACGATGCTGGGCGGAATGATAGCTTAATGCACTTCAGCCAACCCCCCACCCCTTGGGCAACCGCCACCACCGCATTCACAGCTACGAAGCACCCTAAACGAATGAGCATATTCATGCCTGTGAGGTTGTGGGCCGCAATGCCAAGGTACCCTTGTAATTTGTGTCTCACGGACAAGGTAGACTATCACCACCTCCGAGAAGAATGAATCGGTTAATGTGACCTGGGAAGGTGGCTTATGGATGGTCAATGGACAATCATGCATGCTACTAGAGGATATCTATACGAGCCAGGGAACAGGCCGTTGTCTCAACGCGATTAAGTCTCTCCCAGCATGGCTAATGGTGGTCTCAGTGGTGGCAGCCTAGCACACTATCAACATGCATGATGATTGCAAACTCGGCCTTCCTTTGGCTGGGCTGAGTTGAGTGATGCCAACGATTATTCCGTGGAGCCATGCGCCGCATCCTACAGATGACATAGAGTCTGCACCGTAGATGGGATAACTCCTACTAGGGTGTATAGAGCCTACCCACTTGTTCTGCGTCGAAGCCTTAAACATCTCGGTCTTGCTAGGTGGCTGAGAGAAGTATACTATTGTATGAGGGCAGGCTTATTTATCTCATTCAACATCCGACACTCATCCAAACCGCTGGTCTTAATCAGCCACTTGTAAATCTCCACATTAGTAAAGTCATCGGGGGCCTGGATAGTGGAGGGTGGCCGACTTCATGCCGACCCATTATGAACGGGCACACGTAACCATGTTCGCGTCGGTCGCGAGGGAGGTCTCCATCCAAGAGAGAACAGGCAAGCCTCACTCCATCTAGCTGCATGACTGTCTGGTTACGGAAGGCCAAGAGTATGAAAAACTGTGGGGAAAGATCCAGTGCATGCTTCCGAGTTCCCGCCTCAGTCGGTCAGCCTCGCCAGAAGTGCCAACTCATGCAGGCGTTTTCTCTTCCTGGGCTCAATGGCGTTGCAGGGGGGCGGCATTGAGTTGGCACACCATGCAATAGTAAGCACGCACTTGTTTACTGTTTCTCCCCATAGGAGAGAGACCTCAGTTCCGCTAGCAAGTATAAAAATCTGAGTCTTCGTCTTCGCTGCAGCTAAACCCAGTCAGCGTGTAGCCCACCCTAGGCAAAGTCAATGTCAAAGCCATAGCACTAACAATAGTTCATGGCAATCCATCATGCGCTATGTCCATAGAAGCTTCGTCGAGGGAAGATCGACCACTCCTGCATTAAATAAACAAGGGGCTAGCGAAACGGTGGGTTTGCTCGAGTAGTACTTTCCAGGTGTTGGTTGTACGAGCCTTATGCTCCAAATGGATAGTGTATGCGACCGCTTCTCTGGCCAGCTCGATGATTACGGCACATGGGGTTTAACCACCGGTTCATCAAACTTGAGCTAGCTATTCTCACCGATGCGTTGGCATCTGCACGATGCTCGGATTAACCGAACCTGCAGACACACACTGAACCAGCCTTGCGCTCACTCTTAGCGTACATCTTGTTTGACACAATGCAGGTGAGCGCCGGTGAGCTGCAATTGTCAACGGCGTGGTGCATGGAAGTGGAGGCGATTGGCTTGTAGGTGCGGTCAAGCTGTATGCAACCAGGTTTAGACCTTGGTTTCAATGGAGAGCAACCACTGGAGCAGCCCCCGAGGTGACCACAGCGTCCTAGTGGTCAATGGCTTGCGTGTTGGCGGAATGCCGGTTTGATGTACGTGTGGCCCCAAAATACAACGGGATGGCATTGACAACATCACGTACAGTGCAATCCCCGCGAGGGCGTTCTGTTGCTCGTACAGCCAGCCACCATGTATAAGATTGCCCCTTTCCCTCAGTTTATTCCACCACTACAAGCATGCCGGGTCTTGTCATCTGCAACTGCCAGTGAGACTGCACGAACAACTTCCCCAATACCTCGGAGTCTTGCCAGCCTTACTCGCTGCCAGGATAGTGCTGTCCATGTTATCTCGGCCCTAGGGCACCTATATTCATCACTGTTTGCGCATTTGTCTTTACTTTCGGCGGCTGTCGGAGAATCTTGTAAGAGCACTCGCACATCCCAGACACCAAAGAGGTTGATCAGGTTTTGCTAACACTGCTTCTCCAGTCACCATTGATAGTCGACCTCTGTATCAAACACACGACCGTCTATTCGTACACGACCCAGTATTCCCTCAATATGCCAGACAATAGCCAGTCAGTCCAGGGCAAGGCCAATGAGGACCAAGGGAAATCTTCTCCTTCGGGCCAGAGTTCTTCAAGCCAGGCGAGCTCTCAGCAGAAAGGTACTTGCACTTCCGAGCCTGCTGTCCAAACACTGACAGTCCCCAGGGTCCAATGATAAAAGCAATATATTATTGACTGGCGGCTCTTGTGTAGTCGAGTTAAAAAAAAAGTGATCGTGTGTCTACAGGGACTACCAATGCGTCATAGTCAACCGAAGTTATCGGTTCAATACCGAATCCTGAATCGAACAAATATCCGAGTTTCGGCCCCCATGGGATGGGCGTCTTTTCTATCGATTTTCCAACAAGGAACATCATCTCTTCGCACTTTTTTATCTCTTTCGATGAAGTCGGTATGGCGATTTCAATAAAGCCATCTGGAGTCAGTATTGGGCCATAGGAATGGTGGAGGGCGTTGTAGTGGCATCGCGCTGTCTCTCCATCCTTGAGCAAGTTCATTTGTAACTTTTCGGTCAGTATGTTTTAATACAAAGCAGCATCAATACTTACTAGATCTTGCAATGCCTGATCACGCACAGCGTCATGTAGCTTACCCCATTTGGCCTGAATGCACTGATATTCTCGCCCCAGATGATGCCCAGTCTTCGGCCGATTGCATTCTTCTTGGAGTCTTCCTGCTTCTGATGCCTTTTCCTGTAGCTCCTTTGAAATAGGGAACGACATGTAGTGTTTATCATGTAAAGGAGAAGTAAGAGGGAAGCAGTCGGAGTTGACGAGTTGACTCAGTAACTCATCCCAGCCCTGTAGCTCTTTTGAAGTGGTGGAGGTTATATAGTGTTCATCATGCAAAGGGGAATGGACAGAGGAGCACTCAAGTTCGGAGGGTTGACTTGGTGACTTATCCCTTTGCCGTAGCTCTTGTGAAGTGACGGACTGCCCGGAATGTTCAGGAACAGAGGAGCGCTCGGGTGCGATTGGCTGACTCGGTGACGTGTTCGTCGGCAGTAATGACTTGATTACCCCAAACTTGACGAACGGGGAATCAACTGAAATGCCAGCAAAGTCTGGTAACTGGAGCACTTTGCACACCTCATCCCTATGCCCGAAAATCAATATCAATACCCAATTTTTATTTAGCTCCACGCCGTATCAATTACTTACTTATCTTTAGATGGCTTGATGAGTCGGAGCATCTTAGGTAGCCAAACAACGTTGATTTTGTCTAGGTCAGCTGTGTCAATTTGTGCGTCGGTAAGGGCTAAACCAAAACCGCTGGCTACATGATCGGCTACAGATTGTCGAATATCACAACTACGCGTCCTGACGTCCGACAACCTGTAATCGCTGACTGCCTCTATTAGCTCAATCTCAGAAATTTGTCTAGTAAACTCACTAGCATATAGGGTATAGATGAGTAGACCCGTCGGGCTTGTTCGTGTCGCAACCCTATTCATCACAAGGACAAAATGTTTGGCCTCTTCCCTTCTTAGATATTTTGAATCATCTCGTTTGCCTTTCGGCTCAAATAGACAGACACACCCATATAGCAAGTACAAAATCCACGGCAGTTTCGGTTGGGTATCGCCCAGTTCCAAAATCCCCTTATGGCCGTTGAACTTGTATGTTTGGTCCTTTGTCGCGACGTGAATTTGGGCAGAGACGACTTCTATGCTCTCCTCGTCAAAACCATACCTCCACCGGGACTGTTGTTTTTTAAGTTTTTGGAGCGCAGATACAGTTTTTTTGTTCATTTTCTCCGGCAAGTCTTTGGTCGTGGAAGCTTGATTGTCTATTGCCTCTGCTGCAACGTCCGTGGAATGCGAGGCAATGGTTTCAGGGTTGTCGATGTGCTGGTGCGACCCAGAATCCAAACCAGATCCGTTTCTGAGCCGCTGCCTCTTTTTTGGAGGCATCAGGAGGGACTGCTGGAAGAATGTATGAGATGAGTTCTCTGTAGTGGTCCTGGTAATGACGGAATCTAATTCAGAGCCTGAGGTCGAAGCAGGGCCGAAATCGCCAGGGTTTGCTGTTTGGTCGATTGTAGAGGAATGCCGAAGGCACATTCATGTGTGGAGCCGAGATTGCCAATGGAGGTGAGGCAAAATAAAGCCACATACCTCTACGCTAGACCACACGGTACCTGGTACCTCGTTCTTTGCTGAAACGCTGAAGGAGTGCGTGTTGATAGCGCTGATGGCAGCCAAAACGTGCAGTATGAAGCGAGATAGCCAGAGGAGGAGTGAGGACTAGCCAGTGAGGCTAGAACCAATGAGAGTGTGGAAAATCCCGGAACCGAGGGGACATGCGAGGGCGGAGAGCGCGGATGAAGTTTGGAACAAGTTCGTGTGATGTCGTCACAGGAAGAGACCGGCGAGATTCGCGACGCGGGGATGCCAACATTACGCGTCGCATGTAGTTTTCTCTGACCCACTACTTTCCTCCTCCCCGTCGCACACCACAAGTGGGGCTCCTGACCCCAGCTAGTGGTGCCACTACTCGCCCGCTATATCCATGTGCCGCAAAGGGTAGCTTGGGTATCGGTAGATTGCCTTGCTGATGATCCTCAGTCGAACTGTTAAATACAGGCAAGGGAAATCCACAAAATGCAATTTTCTGCAGATCCCATCAACTGCCTATCTGCGTCCAATTATCATCTCTTTTTTCCTGCAGCCTTACGGTGCTCTGTGTGCCACAACTTGCACGTTGCATCTGTGCAACATCGATTCCACGTCACTCTGGATTACAGCCGTCATTTTGACTTCACTCCAGCCGCCGAGATGGCCCCTATTGAACTGGTCCTGTCGACCTGTATCTTTGGAACAGACTTGCTCTTAAACCTCTCTCAGCGATTTATTATCAACCGGGCCGCGGACTCACGCAAGCTGTTCCGCATCTGGCTTTTGCGTCTCCTCCTTGCCACTGCGACCCAAGTCGTATCTTGTGGGATGTCATGGCATGAGTATTGCATACACGGCAAAGACACGTCTCAAGAAGGCAGATCGGCGACACTTGTGATCGATGGTACCCTATGGTGGAATACCGTAACTGAGGTGAGATCAAGGCCCATCATTCTAGAGCCCCTGCCTGACAAAGCGAACCTAGGGACTATTCTGTCTTTGCTCCGTCTTTCCTGTTTTCTCAAAGTATCCATGGACAGTGGTCTCAATTTGCCTCCCGAGCTTCGTCTTGCTCGCCACTAACTGGATACTCTCCCTCATCCACCCAGGCTCACGGTACTCGAGGTTCCTGGTCGCTTTCGGACACGTCACTCTCAAGCTCTCGCTGATAGCCCCTTGGTCTATGTTTACATATAAAGTCGCCTCAGCAGAGAAAATGAAGCTAGTGTTCATAGGGCTGGGCCTTTCGGTAGCCCTTGCGCTGTCTATTCTCCTTGGATTTCTTGCGCTTCGCTGGCCGTCCATCTCCTATCCGGGATTTAATCAGGTGTTTGTAAGTGCAGTCTTGAAGATACGAATGAACAATCACCTAATACCACAGTTCCTTTACCTTTCTTCTTTCACCACCAACATTATTTGTATTCTCTCTCAAGTCGGGGTTAGGAACGAGCAACCATGCGATGACGAAACGCCATTGTACTCAAACGCACGCACACCCTTGCAAGCACGTACATCCACACACGTACTCATACTCACACCCGGACTCACCGCAAGTCCACCTTGGTGGGAATGCAACCAAACGGAGGCGAACAAGGAAGTTCAGGTCAGCGACTCTTCCGATTGCGCTCTGGACACATCGAAGCGAAGAGCCAAATGAAAGCCCTCGAGACAAATCCTCAGCTGCATCAGACGAGCGCTGTACCGCGTATATCTCCTATCAATATTCTCAATAAAGCCTCCCATGTTCCTGGTTATCCTCGCGATTACTTAACCTTGCACAGTAACTCTATCGTCTCACTTTATATTGGATCGTGGTGTTTGGACCTTATGATTAGCAAAAGACGTTGCAGAACTACTGGGAGAATGACATAGGAGAGATCACATAGTCGCCTCAGGATATTCTGGCCGGTTAAACTTTGGGACATTCGGCCCGTACATTCAGGTTCATTCTGTTGTGTGTATTTTAATCTTCGACTTTCGTTTGATTCTCTTCCAAGGCAGTTTGCCGGATGGTCTCGCAAGATTGACCCAAGCTCGATGTGTCGGATTGTCAGCTCTAGGGTAGGTCATGGCTTCTGTTGAACTTCGCCCGCGGACAAGTCCCGTGACCGTCAAGCTGTACGACATTGGAAAGGCGACGCGCATAGCGATGACATCTACAGTAGCAAACATCAGAGGAAGGGAATGGCGGTGAAGGAAGGAAATAGCTGTATAAGTAGGGCCTTGAGCCAGCAAGTTGCTTAGCTAGATCCTCATCCTGTTCTGCCACCGATTATTGAGACCCCTTTGACTGTTACCTTGTCTGTGAGCCCGACCCGCTTTCGACTGTGCAGTCGAAAGCTTCTCAACACCGCGACTGAAAGGGGACTACCGAGCAATTTTTCTAGCTATAGTGCCGTTGTACATCTCCTTCTGCTAGATTCAAAGTATTTATAAAACTTCACTAAGTGTAGCATGAGTGTGCGGGGCTTTACTTGGCTAGAGCTAGAGCCATGACACGTAATTATATCACTCAGATCATAGTCGAGATATATGTTTCTCTCGCTTCTCCAAATTCCAACGCTTTATTCGACCTCAATTAGATTCTTTCGAGATACTTCGCTCCCTTTGGTATCTCGTCAAGATCACGAGAAGGATGTTTTATGGGTTTGACTCAATTTCCACAAAGGTCAAGTGCAGATGAGGATGTTACGTAAAGCCGCAGTCGAAGAGGTCGTGAACAAACGAGAGTTGGGATTGGTGAGATATCTGTTAAATAGGGCCGGACTAAGAGTATTCCATTCCATCATTCCCGTTCGATGACCAGGTTCTTCCATCCGCCTTCGCTTGCGAATATTTTGCCGGCCTCCTTCGCAACGTCAAGAAGATAACGGTCTTGATTCCGTGGAGCAATCAGAGTCACGCCAATAGGCATTCCATTCTTGCCTTTGAAGCCTGGGATATTCACCATGGGTACACCAAGAGCCTGTTTCTCAGTCAGTTTCTTCTGCCCCTTCAGAAGTTGACCTCATGGACCCACGTTCCATATTTTGTTAAACCAGTAACTTCCCGTATTTTCTAGTCCGATGGGCGCCTCATCGACTGCACTTGGGGCGATAATGGCAGTAAAGGGGCCCAGGATTTTATCTACCAGGGATCGCAAAGCTTCTAATCGAGATGTGTCCTCGTCGCGTTCCTGATCAGTTAACCTGCGCGGATCTCCAAGCAATTCGAGAATGGATTTATCAAGCGCTTTCTTGTCAGCATAATAAATCGATACGAATGTCTCCCAGGCCTCTCTGCGGAGCGTCCTGTCGTATAGCTGGGGCAAGTCATGAAAATCCGTGGGTAAGTCAAACTCTTCGACCGTTGCGCCGTGCTTGCGGAGCAACTTAGCAGCGTCCTCAATCGCGGCTCGAGTGCCTTCCCCGGCTTGTTGTTCCCAGCCCATAGGCTTACAAACAGCAAACCTAGCCCCTTCTATGCCTGTAAAACTGTTCTGTCCCACGTCATCGGGCTTGAAAACGTCTAGGATGGCCATGAAGATGTGAAGGTCTCGGGCGAAGAACCCCGGTCTATCAAAGCTTTTGGCGAATGGCCATTGGCCCTCGGTGGGGATAGTGTCGACCGTGAATGTGACTGCATAGTTGCCGGTGAATGAAGCTGGACGAATTGTTGAGCCGCCGGTCTGCGTGCCGATGCCAAGTGCGGCCTGTCCATCGGCCACAGCGGCTGCGGATCCAGATGAAGAACCCCCCGGTGTTCGGGTTGGATCATGGGGGTTGCATGTATCTGGCCCAATGGAGGAGGCACCATATTGAGTCGTGGTGGCTTTCCCTACGAGAAAACAAATCATGAGACATGAGACATTTTCTCGCTTGAAACGAAGGCGAAATGGAACGAAGATGAAAGATGCCATGATGCTTACCAAGAATTAGAGCGCCACGTTCACGAAACAATCGGACCAGGGAACTATCACTCTCGGAGAAATCGCTCTCAAAATCACGACAACCATATTGGGTGGGCATGCCTGCTGAATTGATAAGTGACTATTCCACAAATTGAAACCGTCTTCTGGAGAGAAAGTTCGCGTACCCTTTACGTTGATGATATCTTTCACCGTGACGGGAAGGCCGTGGAGTAAACCTCTCTGGCTGTGAGGGACCTCATCTAGGTACCTTGCCTGTTTGATGAACTCGGGGTTGATATAGGCCCATGCTTTGACTACCCCGTCACGGTTCCAAATGCGTGTCTGGCACGACGATGCCCAATCCTCGACAGTGAGATCGCCGGATTGAACCTTGTGGAGACCTTCTGTAGCTGTGAATTGGTAGGGATTCATTGTGTCCAAAGATAATTTCTGATGTGGTGATGTATGCTGGTATCCACGGCGCCGCTGAGCCGTCGGTGATCCCACAGCGGCGCCGCGGTGAGGCGTGGCGCCCACCGGCTGATCCAGGACCCCCGCCGCCTGCGGCGCCCGGCCAATGGTATCCCGGTATATCCACATCGGGCCCCCGCGCTGGCCACCCGGATGACCGTGGATATTCGCGAATATCCATGCTCCCTCGCTGATCGGCCCCTATAACTTCAGGGAGCTCCAGGGGCCTCCAGCGCCCTCCAGAGCCTCCGGGGCACCTGGGGTGCCCCGGTCCTGCTGATCTGGCGCTGGAAGGCGCTGGAAGGCCGGCCCGGCCTGAAGATTATTTATATATCTCTGCAGACCCCAGGCCCGTCTAGGCTGGCCTATTCTCTCTGAAGACCCCGTATGCGATGGATTGCATCATCTGCCGCCTCTTTAATTGATATCCGACTATGACGACGAGAAAACGGGCTGGGAGGAAGAAGGCGGCGGCTGTAGCTGACTCGATAACCGTCAGGACCAGCACTGCAATGACTACTGCGACCGGGGCTGCCGCCGGGGCCGCTGCAGCCGGCACCAGGCACCACGGTCGCGTCGGGCTTAACGCGCGCAATAACGCTGAGCTACGTGCTAACGCACAGCATATCCTCTCGATGATCCAGGACGCAAGGCCGAGAAATACACTGGCTGCGTATGAGCCGAAGCAGAAGGAGTTCAGGGACTTCTGCGAGCGCAAGCAGTATCAGGATGCGGATACCGTCACAGAAGACAAGCTCCTCCTCTTCCTTGTTGAGGAGGTTGCGGACCGGCCGCTCAGGGCCAAGAGCTACAAGGCAGCTGAGGATACTCTACAGGAGGCTACGCGGCTTGCCTGGCGATCAGTCCGCAGCTATACGACCGCTATCACCGACCTGTATCGTGCGCAGAAAGCGCTGGGGATGAATACCCACCCTTCGCCCCGGGAGGATAACGTTCGGGAGTACCTCAAGTCCCTCCAGCGCCGGGATGCGCAGCAGGATAAGGCCAGCTACGCCGATAAAGGCCGTGATACCCTCCTCGATGGATATACAGAGCAGGAATTCGAACGCGTCTGCTACGAGCTCTGGGCGCATAGCAGCACTGCTGCTGAGTGCCACCTGCGGACTCTCGTGGATCTGCTGCTCGGGCACTACATGCTGACCCGGGGCGGCGACCGCCGCGCAGCTGAGATCTCGGACCTCTTTACCTTCGAGTTCGAGGGGGAGGGCCCGACCTGCTGCATGCCCCTAATCTTCACAACAAGGGCGGGAAAGCAGAACCAGCATGGCCGTCTTGAGACAGCCGGGGCCCTCCGGAATAAGAACCCGATTAGCTGCATGCTGGGCGGTCTTGCCTTCTACCTCCTCTATCGGTGGGATATAGCTGCCGACGAGCCGTTTCCAGACCTTAGCCAGAGGTCTGCATGGTACGATACGCGGCTGATTAGAGGGAGCGGGAGCGGGCATGACCATACAGCAGCCCTCTCATATAACTCGCAGCGAGACTGGGTTGTTAAGGCATTTACATATGCCGGCATCGCCTCGAGGAAGAAGACACACGTTGGCCGGAGCTCAGGGGCCAAGACGGCCGAGCTGAAGGGGATCAGCGAGGACCAGATCCGCCGGGCAGGCCGCTGGAACCAGGAGCAGATGATCGGCTGCTACCTGAACTCCCTGCCTCGCAAGTTTATGCGCACTATGGCCGGGCATCTGCCACAGAAGGGGTGCTTCGAGATACGCCGTGCTGGCATCATGCCGCCAGAGACCCTCCTCTCTCTAATCTGGCCAGACCTCGACCGTTGGAAGGGCCGGTTCGGCCCTGCTCCCGATCATATTAACGACCTTGCGGCTATGGGACTTACGAGCCTGCTCTCATACCTCCGTGAGGTCATCCTGCAAGACTCGGTCTTCCTGATCAAGCAGTTCCCAGATAGCCCGGTTTGGAACCACCCGGTCTTTCAGCACGAGGCCTACTCGCAGTTCGCACAAGAGGTATCAGCCCTCGTGCAAGAAGAGGGCGAGAGGCCGAGCCAGCTAGCCCTGCTAGCCCAGGCTGTCCCAGCTCTTGCAGACTACCTCCAGTCCGTCGATACCCGCAACGACACGAGGATCACCAGCCTACGGGCCGACCTTAGGGCGGATCTGAGAGCCGACCTACGAGCTGAGCTTCAGGGCGTCAGGGAGCAGGCCTCGCAGCTCCAGTCGCTCTTTTCAACTGGCCTCACCTTCCAGCTTAAGACAGCCGCCACCTCTGGTCTCCTGCAGCTACAGCCAGCACCAGTACTGCCGCCAGCACCAGCACTTACTGCTGCCGCCGCCGCTGCTAAAGAGGCCCAGAGCCAGTATACAACAGCTTACTCAAGCAATAGCAGCAACAGCCGCTCAGTTACCCCAGGGCTAGAAAGACCGCCACAGCATCGTATGTGCCGGGAGGTTAAGACAGTCAGGGACTTATGGAGAGAGTGGACGGTCGGGCTACGAGGCCACCAAGCTATTGCTACTCTCGATAGCCGCTGGGGAAGCCGGTGGCGGGCTGGCCGGCAGAGCGAGGTGCAGTGGTACTCCCTACGGCTCGAGATCATCAAGGAGATTCGCCGTATGGCGCAGGCTCAGCGTATAAGCGAGGAGGCTGCGATGTATGCTATAAGCCTGCAGCAGCAGCAGATGGGCTACTCAATTGACCAGCTCTGCAAGTTCCTCCGAGCTAATAGAAAGACCCGGCTAACTATGCAGAAGAAAAAGAAGTGAAAAAGAGGGGTCGGCAGTATCTATAGGGTTTATAAGTAATTCATAATCTACAATCTCTATCTTCCTCTCGTGGGCTGTGAATAATACCTCTTCTATCCGCAGGCCGCCTCGGGCTAGGCAAGCAGTTCGCGGCCCTCCGGGCTGCCTGACGGATCCGGGATCGGGGGGCCTTGCTCGATAGCTTCAAGCAGGTTCCCGATCATTGCGCAAAGATAGAGACCCTCGATTACGTAGGAATTGCGTTACGCCGGTCAGGCCGGGCGACCGTGGAGAGGGGGTAATATTCGAAGTCGCTGAGGGCACGGACGTGATTTGGCGGCGTTGTGGCGCTAAGCCGCTGAATCAGCCACCAAAAGGCCGCCGTGGATATCCTATTGATATCTGGACAATGCTGAGGTGTAGGAAGGAAGGATCAGTAACGGAGACGGCATGGCAGGAACTTTGAACCACGGGCCCCAACACGCACGCTGCTCGCTTTGAAGAATAACATCACTCACCCTGATGAATAAGACCAGGAAGTCAAGGGTACATCAGCGGGTTTACTTGCCAGGCTCGTAAGCCGTCGTCCTTCTTGAAATGCGGTCTCGCGTCTCGTACTCGCTAATAAAAATCGTGCTCATTGTTTCGGTATCAAACTCATTGGCTGGGTTCTCGTCATATCTCATGTCACAAGGTTGAGCAGAGACACTCCCTCGGACCACAAAGTTGGGGGGGGGGGGGGTAAATGAAGATCCTGGCCCCTGTATGCATAGCCATTGAACAAGGTTTGAAAATATCTAACCAAGTATCGACAAGCATATTGGTGGGGGATTGACAAGCCGGATTATACAAGGCATTCATCTAATGGATCCCTTTGCGATGAGCCCTGTCTCCGTCAGAGTGGAGGTGTGGCTCGGAGCTTAGGGTCGTGGATTTTTGACCCCTGTTTTCACAGTGTCAGCTTAGCGTCGTGGATTTTTGACCCCTGCCTTTACAGTGCCAGCTTAGCGTCGTGGACTTTCCACTCCTACTTCATTTGGCCATATTACCACCAACACACATCCTCTGAAGTCAACCACGCCTTCTTTCTTCTGCTACCACTAAACCGTGTTTGCACGCCATTAGAACATGAACACGTCTAATTCACCCATCAAGAAAGAGCTTCCGTAAACAGCCGACAACTCATACCTAACGGACAGTGCCTATAAGGGCTAGAGCCCTGACACCGTTTAGAGTGCGACTCCACTATTCGACGACGAAACTTGTCGTGCGTGATACTAAGACGCTAAATGCGTGCGTAACACATGTGGCGTCCTAGGCCTGGTGATGATGACTTGACCGGACTTTTGATCTCTGCTCCTTCCGCTACGTCTACGTTAGATAAGCCCATTTCGTCATTCCTGCAAGCGCATCGTCCTCTAGCTGGTTACTCAAGCCTTAGGCTATGTACTCCGTACGCTTCACGAAGATCATCCCTTGTCCCCGTGTGCCCGGACATATTTGTCGTTCCTTTTTGCAATACGTATTTTTGACTCACCGGTACACTCGGCGCACTGTCTTTTCCCTTTGCCCCTTCTGGGTCCGAGTCCTGTGTCCACTAGCTGAGGGGAGTGGCACGGGCATGACGCATCAACACATCCTCGATTTGCCGTCACATCTAAGGCGGGGCAGTCCCCAATTTCATATTCTGCCTGATCTCGGTGGCATATTCCCCAGTGAATCATTTCGGCCCGTGGGTTCAATTACATCTACCGAAGACCATAGAGGCTCTGGCCAATGCGAAACCCTGCTGATGATAAGGGCGATCGTGGAGTCACCGCAAAGACACTCCTTATCTATTAGATGACCTACTAGCCTGGTTTTGATTATATACTCGTATCGAAGCAAGGAATCTGGGAGATGATTTGGAAAAGGTGCTGAGCTGCCTGAATAGGTGGTGGTACTACCGTAGTATGCGACGAGTCTGACGGCGAGCTCGCTAGTGCGGCTGGTCAAAGACCCGATCGAATCTAAGCTAGGGATGTGGGCAAATTTTCATGCCGGAGTCTGGGGTGAGGGGTTTGAGCCAGGGTGTAATCATTACCTTGACTTTATTTTCCCGGCGCAACAAGCTGTGGAGACGAGGGAGACTAGCGCACAAGCAATAACAGTACAAGTACTCACAGCTAGCCTCGAGAATACGATGGCCTCTAGGTTTTAGTTTTTACCAAACCAAATTCTGCATCTTCTCCCACGCTGTTTCTTGCAGACCTTACCACCAACCGTGACGATGGATCAGCTGAAAACCCTCACCAGCGAAGGAGAAAGATTGCTCAAGAGGCTGGGTGACCTCAGCGAACCGATCGACCATCGGCAGGTTGACCTAGCCGAGCAGGCCAGCGTTGCTTTTACTGAGGCCGCTTCTGAGAGCAAAACTCCCGGGACCATGTCCATTCACGAAAAGGACTTCGTCGGGACTCGCAGACCCACGGACAGCAACATCTGAAGGCATGTCCAGTGAGCCTCAGAAAGGCAATATCACAGCCGAAAACTACGATGCCATTGATGTGGCGCGCGCTCCGGTCGATGGCGTCCCCCGGTCACATGGAGCCGTTGGCGGCTACAATAGCGATGTCCAGAGGGTCTTCGGGGAGCTTGTCGAATTTGTGGCATCATTTACCATTCAGCTATGGAAGGTTCATAGTCTCGAATCTCCGTATGTGCAGAAGCTCAGGGGCTTGGAGACCACGTGCGAGGTCGGCGCCAACAAATTCCTTAGGGGTGACGATTGCATTGGGGAAGTCGCAGAGGCGAAGTGTCAGCTGAGCTCAGTCTTAGACCTCCTGAAGGAGTTCACCGAGGGAATGGCGCGTGAGAAACGCGAGGGGTTTGAACATGCTAGTGACGTGGGCGAGCTGGGCAACATAATCGACACACGCCGAGTCCCTGATGGCTCCAATGGAGAGGTCCCCACGCTTGAAGCTGCCAAGCCACAAGTCGACTCAGAAGTAGCCATTGAGGTCGATGGCACCATAGAAGCGGATGAGGTCCCCGGCAGTGATGCGGAGATGCCCAAGCTTCAGTACCGATCAACCAGGGCTTTGCGACTTACCCCGACGTGAGCCCCCTAGCTCGACCACCGTATCACTAGAGATGCTAGGAGAATTGAGACCGAAGAGAGCGATTGATCTAAGTTACCATAAAGCGAGAGCCATTAGAATATTTATATCATCACATAGACAAGAGTTAAATGTATCGGTGGATGGGTTTATAGTTTGAGGACAAAGAGATCCGAGCAATGCAACCTGTTGATATTTCCTCCAAAAATATATTGAACTCTGACTTGTTACAATGAAGCTGCTTCACGTATACACCTACTGTGCGCTCATATGTGGGGTGTATGCCATTCTGCTCTTTGGCCTCTGAATGAGCTTCGCCCATGGGGAGTTGCTGGGTTGTTGACGCTCGCGGCAAGCGGCTGCAGTCATTAGTTCGTGGTCGTTGGCAGGGACCTTGCGAATTGGACCTCATACCGCAAATGTCACCCCCCTTAGGAAAGGTTAGCAGTGGTGACCCGAGAACAGGTACATGTCATCTTACCAATATTGCTTGCTATGGTAGGTTGGCACCTCCGTTCGGTCTCGATATATTTGGGGCACCACGAATCCACAAGATGGTAGTGGTGTTGGCAGCTCAGCTTTTTCTGGGGATCTGTCAGTCCTGCTTGGTTCATAAGAGCACCCTTGCATATATGTAATCACACATTCATCTATGTGCTGTGCGTGCTGAGGGAGTAGAGGCATAAATCGCAGAACTTGAGAGCCAATTGGGACTGTATGCTCCTTTACGATGGCGACAACAGTGGATGGCTAGGCAGGCTTTTAGTGAACGAGTGGGATGATGCCGCCACAAAAGGGGGCCACACCACCCGGCATGGTACTCTTCCAGGGGCCTCAATACCCCCCAAGCCACATGATGAAAGTAACATATCTCCACCCTCGGAGATTCTCTTACAGTGAAAACACGGGGCCAGTCTAGCCGACGTCTCCGGCGGATGGTCACGCGGGGAATTATTCCGTGGACTATTTGCGCCAAGTCTGGTGGACCCGAGTTAGCTCGTCCTGCTTGGGTCCCCAGCTTCAAAACCCCTGCCTGCCTACCCGACGCAACTGCTTGCCCGCATATGAACATAATCACAGGACCACAGCTGTAAAGACATCGCAATACTCACAAGGGCTAAGACGAGTCGGCGGCAGCCATTGTTGACTAATAATGGACCCCACAGGAGGTGGGCAATTGCGCGCGTGGGGACCAAGGTGTTGAACGGCACATTGATAGGATGAGTAGCGATATTTCCAATATAAGAACTTGCGGCCAAGGCGTATTGAAAGGCGTCGCACTAATTTGGATCATTTGATACGGGCGGAGGTAATCATGTTGGGCACAGAGGGCCACGGCCTCGAGACTGTTCAGTTAAGCTGGACCGTGGATCATTCGGGGCTAAATCAATAATCATAGAATTAGGGGAGCGTCGACCACTCTCTGGGTCGACACAGTGCGTGGGCCATGAAATGCCGCAGCAAATTCCTCTCCCCATCAACATTTCCAGGGATGGATTTATGAACTCTTTCTCGGTCACCTAGTTCCTCTTCGTCTCCTCCACAACATCGCAAATCCGATTTAACATGCCTGGCCCTGATCAAGCGCAGAGGCTTTCAATGCGCAGCAAGCCGGGCCGGGCAACGGCTGTCGCTGATGGCGAGTCACTCGGAATTATTTCGACACACAACGCCGTGTTGGTACGGGAGTTCTTCGAGTTACGTTTCGCCACCGTGAAGGGAAGTTAAGCTACGGGGCTGACTTCTCTCTAGTTGAATCTCGCGCCATCCTGAAAGTTTAGGATTGGATGACTCCTCCATCTTACCTTTACTCTGCCATTTTCGCCCTCGCTAAAAAGCCTGATTCATTCTCTCCAGAACACACCACTACCACCGACTTCCCTGTCGACATCCAACGCGCAAGCGACACGACCGAACAAGAATACCCGATTGCACTTTGACCGACTCTGACGCCACTGCCGGTAATGGTGAAGTGCTTCGAATGTTACATGGATTTGAGAGCTGATGGAAGGAGTCTCTCGACGTTGGGCGTCAACACACGCATCGTTGAGCCGTTTGACCACTGCTTCCTCTGCTGTGGCCATTCTCCCAACTTGACTTTGGCGATTCAACACCGCTGAGAAGGATGTTCACTGCTCTTTCTACCAGGGAAATTTCATGCGCACCGACCATATGAAGCAACACCTAGAGAGACACTACAAAGAGAAGACGCGATCATCGAGTCAACAAGGCCACCAGAACTCGCTTGCCGAAGCTCGCCACAACTTCTCGCCGGGGTGCAGCTCCGGATCCAGTCGCTGAGCTGCTTCTAGGGACTCCAAATCTCACTGGGAGACGGCAAACCAGTACCCTCTTCCCACTCCCCCGCAGGTCTCGCCGAGTGTTGTCAGTGGACCGGCATCGGTGGAGGACGATCATGAACCCGCTTCAACGTCATCGCTCGAGACTGACGGCGCCACTCTCCCAGAAGTCTGGATCCTAGATGTGGAGGACGTCTTGACGTAAAGTATCAAGGACGCTGAGAATCAAGCTACAATTGAACAAGTCATGAAGTGGTGGGAATTAGACCGCCACCTTCTGGAGTTATTGACGAGCACTACGAGGGTCAAATAGATGAGGAACTGTTGCGATGCTATTGTGAATGTCCGTTGTTACTTTGTACCGATCCTTGGTGGCCAGCTCTCGAGTTTCATGAGAAAGTCAATCAGTGCTCGCAATAGTCCAATCAGTCCGTCTAAACTCCCCAGACTGTCCATTTAGTCCGTCCGACTTGGTCAGACTAGACCAGCAGTCTAGCCGAGATGCCCAGACTAGACCAGCAGTCTAGCCGAGATGCCCAGACTGGACTATTAGTCCGTCTGTCGCCTTTAGACCAGACTACAATACAGACTACAGTCTAGACTAATAGGCTAGACCTCATAAACGACGTCTAGCTCTCCCTTCTACCTCTGGCCCCAAGCTACCCACCACATAACTAATACACTATTACCTGATCATGTCTCTTCCGCCAGCCTACCCACAAAGTTCCTAAACATCAGGCATAGCATCCGTAGCTGCCGGAGCAACGTAGCCATGCTAGAATTCATTACTTAGAAAATGGTATGTACACCTCACAGAATGCAAAACTTACTTCCGACTGGGCTATCAGAGCGCTCCTGTCCCAGGATCGTAGGCATTCCAAAAGATTCAAAGTTTCAATGGTCATAGATCCTCGCTGGTCGGTGACTGTCAGTCTAGCTTTGGAGAAGAGTCGCTCTGTCTCAGCAGACATAGGCGGAATCGATAGAATGTCGATGGCCATCAAGGACAGGTTAGGGAATCTTCTTCGCTGAGCCAGTTCGAGCCACCATTTCAAAGGATCCGATATCATCATCACAGGTTCGCGACAGTATACTTCGTACTCGTCATCATCCATGTTCAAAATCGTGGCCTTTTGCTCTTTCATCCAGATCTTGTATCCATTCAGCCGTCTCGTAGTGGGTTCTGGTGCACCGCTTTGACGGAGAATGGGACTGGGTGTGGTTGGCTTGTATGTCTTGCTCCACAGCTGCTCTACACGGGCTTTAGCCTTCTCGATCCATTCATTCTTATCTTCCCAAGTCTTCTCCATGTATGCCCACTTGAGCGAGGGATTTAAGACCGTTGCTGCTGAATACACTGGAGAATCCTCTGTCGCTTCATAATAGTCGGCTAGTTTGGCCCAGGCAGTCTCCATCATGGTCGCCAAGTGGGGGACCGCGGTGATCTCCCTGGACGTCTCAATGTGATGAAGAAGATAATCCATAGTTGGCAGAACGTCACATATGGAATTTCGATTGCCTTCGTTGGCCATTGTGGCATCTTGAAACGGCTCGAGAAATTTGCAAGTCTCGGTCAAAGTTGCCCAGTCGGAAGGAGTCAGGATATCCTGTTGCAGAGCCGGCTCTTGCGCACAAAAGATGGTGATAGATTGCCTAACCTTAGACCTCAGAGCCCATTCGACCATTTTGTACCACGAATTCCAACGAGTGTTATTATCACGCCGTAACCTAAGACCGTCGCTAAGGATAGTGAACGCTTGAAGCCGCTGGGGGCTCCAAGTAATGTAGACGACGATATTATGAAGTTTGCCTATCGCCCCTCGCTTTCTCCATTGCTCAATTTCCTCGTCGGACGGTCCATGGTAGGAATCTGTTGTGGGTGGTCGCTTTCCTATGAGAAATTCCATTACGGCCAGATTAATGATATGGCCCAAACAGCGAAGTCGGTGAGGAAGAGGGTCGTAGAAAACATCGAACTCATGTTCCAAGTCATCGGAGACTTTGTCCATCATGGTGTTCATGTTGCTAGCATTATCCATCATGAAGTATCCAACTTTGGACGCTATTCCATATTCTCGTATGAACTCCATGATGGCTTCTGCCATGTTCTCGCCGCTGTGTTGTCCTTCCAGCTCCTTTATTCTCACCACGAGGGACTGCAGACCGTGATCTTCAGAAACGAACTGAACTGTAAAACCGATGACCCCTAAGCAGTTTGGAGATGTCCAATTATCGGGAACAATGTGGACAGAGGAAAGGGCATTTTGTAAGGCTCGCTTTACGAACTCCTTTTTGTTGTCATAGCCCCATTGTAAGTCGGCTTTGACCGTATTAGCAGACCTCGGGAGGAGGTCATCCGCAACCGGGCGAAGATAGCGGATGAAGTCACGAAAGGCAGGCTGTTCAACATGAGCAAAGGGGAGGCTGCAAGCTACTGTATAGCGGCAGTATAACTCGCGCAAGGTGGCTTGATCCAACACATCTCCCTCTGCTGTCGCCTTGCGCTTCTTAGAGGGGACAAGGGTATCATTGGTCATGAAGGTAGTGATGTCTCCAAGGCGGCTTTGAGTCGTCGCTCGGCGGTCGTCTTGCCTCCCGAAGACCATGATTCTATGCTCCTTGCGCAAATGATCGATGATTGTGGATGATCCGCCAGAGTAATTGTATCTCTTCTCTCTCTTCTTGTTGAAGCAGGGCTGGCAATGCCACCATTTCCGTCCGTTGGAATCGACCCAGGCTGCAGGCAATGTCTTGCCCTCTTCTATTCGACAATACTTCCAGATGGGAGATGTCGTCTGGCGGGGAAAGCTATCAGTCGACGGCGACGAGGAAGGTGCTATAGAGGAAGTGGCCGCATTAAGGTCGGAATCATCCAGATGGTTGATAGCGTTATCAAGAGTGCTGACAGGATCACCAATAGAAGACATGATTCAGTTAGGCCGCAAGTAGACAAGAGATTTGCGTTCGTAATGGCAGTATTATAGTTGGAGGGAAATTGCTGGAGCAGAAGACTTGTAGTTGACGATTTTCTCCTTCGACATGTGGGAGTGGCAGACTTGAAGTGCGCGAACCCAACACTCCGATTAATCATACCAAATACAGAATGAACGCGTTGATAAAAACATCAATTTTGGGGGACGCGTTCCTTAGTCATAATACATCTACAGGGCTTATAGGGTGCCAAGGTGGGTTAGGGTGAGGTGGCGTTACCAAATTGAGAGAATAATTAGGTTGATAGTGGCTGGTGATTGCACCCTCAGCCACGAAACTACCCTACAGTCAGACCAATAGTCTGACTATTAGTCTGGAATTCTCAGACTAGGACCACTGGTCAGTCTGGAATTCTCAGACTGGGACCACTGCTCAGTCTGGACGAGTCAGACTGGACTATCGGTCTGGTCCGAGACATACAGACTAGACTAATAGTCCGCGGACTATTGGTCTGGACTATGGTCTGGACTAATAGTCCGCCTAATGGTCTGGACTATTGCGAGCGCTGAAGTCAATGATAAGATGTGTGATGAGAATGGGGGTCGACTTCCCACACTTACGGTTACGTGAAGCCCGTCTTGTAAGTTTGCCCCTTCCGGAAACTCGTCGGATGCTTCCTATGTGCAGCAGGATGGCACACGATATGAGTAGAAATTTAAATAGTGTTACATCGTCATAGGCCGCCGTTAAAATATTTTTCCCTATTTGATCCATGGTGACACTATAATGTTGAAGTGCCATCCTCAAGAAATCCTTCCTGTATTTGAGCAGGAGTTGTTGCCTTTACACACTTGCAAGATCATGGATGTCGTCTTCGAATATCTACCGCTTCCTGCTGCTTATTATCTGTTTCTCCTATTTACGAAAGCCCCTTTGACTCCGCAGCCTGGCTATAACTCTGTTCACCGCGGTCCCCATCGGAGGGCCGATGGTGTTCGCTGGTTACTCGCACGTGGCATGATAAAGAAATCCGATTCCCGTCATTCGCATTGGTCTCAGCTCGAGTCCATCATGATGTCTAGACTTCACCGAAGTCCCCATATCTTCGATGGTCGTCTTCATTGTTGTTGTTGTTGTTGTTGCGGAGGATAAAATAGATCCAAGCGTTTGTGGTATGCTTCGGGATCATGCAGTTTGAGCTTCACCGAAGGTTCTTTTGGTGGTGGAAATTGACCGACGTACTTGAGCAGCTGCAGTGCCTGGAGTCATTTCTGAATGGTATAGACCCCGTCTACTCAAAAAAAAAAAAACGTGACCCATCTGGTCATTTCGAGGCTTTCTTCGTCGGTATTGATGTTATCTGGGAACCGAGGTTGAAGTAAGGCCAGAGAGTATTCCGTGTCTTCACTGACTCTATCTGCTATATCTTCCAAAAACAAGGACTCGTGCTCGTACATTGATAACATGCTCTTAGTTATTCCTTTCAGTTTTAGTATGTCGAACACCATAAGTTACACGTCTCGCTGTTGGTTGAATACATATTCGAAAGACGCCTTCTGGTCGCATGGATTTCAGGTTATATCAAGCTTTAAGAGATAATTAGCTATATAGGAACGGCTTATATGCTTTATCTTCCGCGTTCTGCAATACCCACCGCAGCAACGCCGGGAGATGTTTAGTTTACGACTAGGGTCGAATAAGGAGAAGATGATGCAGCACGTCTTGTACCCAGTAGGTCAATTACAACTGGCAAGAGACGGTCGTGGTTATATTTTGGGATACCCCAAATTGTGAATCTGAGGGGCAAGGAGTGCCATGAGAATGACGATGACGATGATACCGAGACCGACGAAGATGCCGATGAGAGTACCGACGAGGATAACGACGAGGATATCGACGAGGATGCCAATTCTGAGGAGGACGAGGGAATGGAAGCAGATTATCAAGCAAGACTATGATGAAACTGACTTTCATCTCCCGTCTGGCTTCTGGCTGCGCTAATCCGAGGCTTTGTTTCAACTTTCGATGATGTTTTGGACGACGCGAGACCCCGCTGGAAACATGCCATCTTCAGTCCTCATTTATTACACGGCAGTCATGGGGATACAGCGGCACTCCCTTAACTATAACTCGACGCATAACTCTACATCTGGACCATCAGCCTTGATTTGGGTTGGCCGACTCTTATTCCTCGAGTACGCCTTGCCTGTCTATAGCTATAATTACTACTCTTGCCTACGAATGGCCATCCCCGGACCAATATCTATCGCAACCCGACTGTCTCACACAATTCGAAAAACGTACCTCATTCGGGGGTGATATACTCCGTTCGGGGAGATGGTCGAACTTAAAGCGTCTCCCAAGTTAATTGTTAAAAGGGAAGGTATGCCAGGAAATATTTCTTGGGCTTCAGACAAGCTATCGTTCACAATTGGATACGATAGGCACTTCGAGCTATCTGAATTCTGTGAGGTCCACCACAAGGCTAGCATATTTGTGCAAGAGCGGGTACATGAGATAATGTTGGGGTTAGAGGCGGATACTAACGAGAGTAATATTCAAGGTAATCTAACTTACCGACAAGCTAGATGGTCCTTTGTACTAAACACCGAGAACAAGCTTGTCGATGTATGGAAAATACTAGCAGACATGCTCCGGTCATTTAGCTTCCGTGGCAAGCCTTTTATCGAGGGCACGGTCTGGTAAATAGAGACCTGTTTGGCATATTTGAATGCTGGCCTTGACTTGAGCAAGTTAGTGTTTTCTGCGTCGCATCTTTCCGGCGGGCTGCCCGGCAGAGGCATCGAGGTGACTAGCGTCCGATATGTCATGACAGTGGTTGTTGTCCCGCTTGTATCTCTCCAAAGCGACATGCTGGACCGCTGTCGGAAACTAAACATCTCCTGCGCTGAGTGGAGGAGCGACCGGGTTCCAGAGAATGTCTCGATACTATTTACAACGCCAGAATCGGCGATGACGAAGCGGTTTCAGGACTACGTTGAGTAGCTATGGGTTACAGCACGGCTAGACCGGTTTGTAATCGACGAGGGCCATACAATTCTCGAGGGCACAATAGTATTCCGTCCGAAGCTGCAAGAGCTAGGAATCCTTGCACTCATCGGAGTGCAAATGGTCTACCTTACGGCCACGCTCCTGCCGAACCGTGAGGATACGCTCTTTGGCCTTACGAACACGAGGCGCTAGGATGGGGTCATGACTCGGATGAGGACAACACGTACCGATATTGTTCATAGCCTCAGGTCAATCCTTGCGGCAAGTGTCGAAGAGGCAATAGCAGCGACGCGTTCATTGGAACTCGGTCTCTGATCACTTGAACATCAACGAACCCTGCGTCTTCGAGCATCTTTTCAAAGTCTTTGGCAACTGTGATCGATCCTTTGGCTTTCTCAGCAGCTTCTGCCGAGTAACTCGTCTATTTCAGGATATTGGTGCCTTCAATTGTATCATCGTCGCAGGCAAGTGGGTAGGTGGTCTTGAACCTCGATGAAGCCCCCTGACTTGAGATGTCTAATAGCATTTTGTCAGTCTTGGTGTGGTTACTGACAGAAGAGACTCACAGGTATGCTTGGCGGAATATAGAAGTCCATGATCTAAAGCTTCCGATCATGCTGCGGATAAGAATCACATCGAGATTTTAATTAAACAACCATGTCTTTCAAGATCGTTCACTTGAAACAATACGTTAGGGGCATCCTGTCCCCGTACTTAGATTACATACAAGAGCATAATCGGGTCGATGGACTTACCAGTCTGATGGGATAGGACTAATATCGATGCCTATGATTCCGCTTGCAGATGGTCGTCCGCTTACCGGATGTTAGCAACTTGTCTCCGACTTCCTCTTGTGAGTTACGTATTAAAATCAATGATCTAGTCTCAGTCCTAGTGTCCATGTTAAGGATTATTGTCGGCTTTTCCAAAGGACAACGAGAAAGTTGATTATCTTGCACATGCATCCAGATATGGTGTGCAATGTCGGTTTGGGATGAGCTAGGGATCCAATATTCAGAGCAAACATGAGCTTTATCTAATCTCTCTTGTTCCGAATTTTCTCATGTTAGAACTTGTTGTCAGCGACGTGGTCGAGGATCCCTCATCTTCGAGCTAGAACTGTTTTAGTTGGAATAGCATCGCAGTGCCGAATACGAACATCGTCTACTCCAGAGCCCTCAGCCAACTGGTCATCGGCCTCCAAAAGGTGCATCACTTCTGGGTTATCGTATTCAACCATGGCAAAGCTGAGCTTGGAGGAGTAACGACAAAGTGCAGAAGATGTTTACGTTGAGAACCTGACATGAAGAGGCTAAACAACTGATTAAATAGCCGGTTACCTCTCTCCTTTTCTCAAGGTGCCTTAACCTGAACCACTTAAGGTGTTGGTCTTTGGTTCTGCTGGCGTGAGAGCGCCTGGGTCGTTTTGAGCAGCCGGTCTGTCACATCTCGCACTGGCACTACCAGTGACTCCTGTGGAATCGTGGGTTTATTTCAGTACCGACTTCCTCAAGAGGAATGTTATCGCATCGTCTGGCACCACGAGTCTAGTCACCGTCATACGAATCCCGCGCCAGAGGTCTCTAGATTCCAACCATATTCAACAACCAGACCGGTCCCCCATTCTCCATCCAAGTGATGCTGACTACTAATGGCTTCCAGAATACATTCATTGCAATCTTCGATTAGAGACAGGACCGATATAGACAGCGGATAACAAGGAGCTTGGTAAGAAATCTCTTCATTGGCCTATGAGGACGGGTCCGGCAATGGATAATGAGAATTAGAGTCTCGAATCACAACCGAAGAGCTCTGAATGCGAAGGGGCGCGAGCCGAAACGAGAACTATTGAGCTACCTGTCTAATTCTGTGTCTAAGCGGGCTGGTCATGCCGTGATCAACATTTTGAAGTCGACCAAGCGGATCGGAGCCGCCAGGCATTTCAAATACCATTTGAAGGACGATCAGCCCGCACGATGATGCCATGGAAGCTCTCGATACTATAGAACACAATGAATATGAACACTGTCTCCGAGTGGAATCGTAGATTGCTCGCAGACTCGGAGACTTACTGGATTCTTGCAGTTGGAGGAAGGTTCTTCTTGGCAGAGGGCTCCGCGTCTCACCTCTCGTATGCTTTCATTATCGGAACGTCACGCCGCGTGGACGCTAAAACTGATGACCTATGTCTCTTCCATCACTGTCTGCACCATTGTGTCATGGACTAAAGAGAAGACTGTCAGTCAATATCCATCAGCACTATGAGAGGGCATCTCCTTGTCGCAGGGATACTTCTTCACGTCACATCTTTGTACAACCAGAACACAACAACTTAAAAGTTCTTTTATCCTCACGTTCATGCTTGAGCAGCTGACCACTGTAACTGAACTTTCGCATCAATAATCGAATAGACTGCCCTCACTTGTCCCCTGTTGCAACCAGTGCAGCCAAATCAAGTACTCGCGGGCGTATAAAAATCTCGCAATCTCTGCCCTCGGTAAGTCCTGCCACAAGCCCGGTCGCCCTCTTGGCCCTCCAGTTTGTTCACGCAGCCATGAGCCCCGGTCAGCGTTCGGCTGACAGAAGCGGGACGCTTCGCTCCAGCGAGCGTGAGGGGGAAACGATTTGTGGCGGAGTCACGCTGCGGCTTAGACTTGTTGGAAAGTAGAGGTGGAAGGACAAGAGAAAGACAAAGGCCCCAACGTCACGGCGATAAGGTCCACAATATGATGCGTCCTGGCGACACAATCACAAGAAAAAGGTTCCCTTACGCTCTTCGTTGTTTGTTCGTTGCCTTGGAGCTACACTGTCTTCGTTGAGCAACCGAGGAATTTGTGCCGAGCAGTCCATACTGCAGCCATCGCTATGGCATTACTATCAACTATACCTTTATTCCTAGTGACGTCCAAGCTACTCATACCATAGTCCCAATTCTATGTGTACAAAACCCCAATTCCACAGGAAGCGGGCTGTCGGATGCCTGGTGGCGAGGCTGTGGGCGTGAGGTAGTAACTCCGTCCAATTGTACGCGGGGTCGAGGGAAGACAGCGTGCGTGCTCATCTGCTTGCCCAGTTCATGCTTTTCTTCAATCACAAATCACTGCAGACACCGACAGCACGACTTTAAGAAGCTAGATACAGTTTTAAGACAACCCGGCCCATAGTTGTGGAGAATATCTGGATCGAGAGATCAATATTTCTATGCAAACCAGGGGCCAGCCGAATATGTAGGTCACGAAAGATAGTATGAGCCCGACAGTACAGCGCACTGAAGATACCTCGTGAAAGTCGCCGACACGATACTGACGGCGCGGCGTCTTTGAACACAGCAAGTAGGAACCCGCCCCGAGTGGGAGCGAGGGCACCACACGTTGATGGAAACCTGGAAACGATTCAGTATCACCGTGGTGTCAAATCCATGAAGCACGGCGTCTAACGTCGTTCTCTGGATCAAGTCGAATTTCACTGGCGACGATTGTATAGTGAAAGGTTTTTAACCACGTTAAGTGGTATAACCCTCTAAGAGCCCTTGCTCGATCGCGCATCGCTGGTGTGCCGACAAGACTTGCGAGAGGCACATTCTACTCGCGTTCAAGTTGATATTGCTTCAGAGTGGAGTGCAACAAGTGCGTTGTGGTGCTCTGTTCTGGCCACTGGATTCTGGTGCACCAGATGGGATGATAGCCCAGTCAGAGAGGCTGGATGGGTAGGTAATCTTGCAGAAGTCCTGCATAGTACTCTATTCCGAGACCAGCCATGTTCCACTCCCCGAGAGCATGAGGTTCCGTCAGGGGTACAGCCGAGATGAAATTATGCAGCGGAAGAGGAAGCAAACATTAGGACCTGTCTACTCCTCACCCAGTTCGCGTCCTGCTATAATGACAAATGATGCCGTTAGGCAGTACCAGATGAAATGTCGGCGTTTTGCGGTAGCTCCTGAGGGGTGTGGTCCAAAGTGGAGATTTGCGTCAGTGTAGTGTGATTGGCCAATCGAAACAGGGGCCAGAAGTTCCACGACGCTACGCTGACACTGCAAAGACAGGGGCCAAAAGTCCACGACGCTACGCTGACACTGCGAAGACAGGGGCTAAAAGTCCACGACGCTAAGCTTGCACTATGATGACAGGGGTTAAGAATCCACGACGCTACGCTGACACTGCGAAGACAGGGTCTAAAAGTCCACGACGCTAAGCTTGCACTATGATGACAGGGGTTAAGAATCCACGACGCTAAGCCCCGAGCCTCACCTCCACCCTGGCTGAGACCTAGTCTAAAAATGGTACAGTATGCAGGGACCACAAAGCTTATCGCGAAAGTGATACCGGTACATTAATGAATACCTCAAGGAATTCAGCTCTTGCAAATTTCCTACCAATGTCCTCCTCGGTTAACCAACGTGCGCACTAGATGTCTCGCCACATGCCAGCGTAAGAAGCAAACTCGATGTGGCCAGAATGCCCGACCGCAATATTGTGCGTGATTTCCCATACGTCAGTGTGTCTTTGTGTCGACCCCTTCCTTCCCTGCGGGGATTTCGCCCTGCAATCGTCCAGCACAACCAGATACTTCCCATTCCCAGGACGATTTCATCCTGGTAGCTAACGCCAGGAGTCGGAGACTTCCTTGATGCTTGTTGCCAATGGATAGTATTTGTGTCCTTCTTCCATCATCTGCCGCAACGGACAGGGCACTTCATCGCAAGATTCGACTGAGATCAGCGTGGACCTCCTTGATCCTTTTAGTTGAAGCTATCAGTGACTTCCGATTGGGAGGCATACCTGAAGATTTACCAAATGTGATAATGAACATAGTTACAGAGTGATGATGTCAGCTCTGAAGAAAAGGTCGCAAACAAGCTGGTTGTGTGCATTCCCTCGCTGTCATCACAGCCGCACTGTAGATAGCATTGTTGACGATTGATGAACAATGCATACAGCAGGGGTCTCTTATTGCGTGAGAGTTTGCCTGGTTGATGAGCAAACAAACGTTGTTCGATCGGTTTTCCGGGTTCGGTGGTGATGTGACAAAGACGCCGTCAACCCGGGCCCGGCGAGAGCCCTGTGGCCGTGAGTCCCAGTGGTCTGACATCGAAGGGATGCCCTAGAAACAGAGTTTGTTTGATTAGTCAGCCTGGCGAGCGTGCTGGCGAGCCATACATGCACCGCCCCGTACACGCACCGCTGGTCTATTAGTGCCCTTAGGGCACTTAGGGAGGGGATTTATAGTGCTGCTGCTGACTAATAGACCAGCGGTGCGTGTACGGGGCGGTGCATGTATGGCTCGCCGAGGGTGCTGGGTGGTTGTGCCAAATAATGGTCCTGCTTGTGCAAATCGTCGAAGAAGCCACGCTGGCCATATTGAGAGAGCGGAGAATTCTAGAGCGCAAAAATTGTCCTGGGTGGACGTAATGTTTATCCCGCCTTGAGAGCCACCTCAAGATCTGACTTCCTATGGCCCCACCAGCTGTGGTACGCCTTTGCATCAGACTCAGATGCAAGGCTCTCGAGGCGAATTGGTTGTTTAATCCATTTATTTAGGAACTGGGTTGCATTCATCACGTCCTTGGAGAGGGCGTAAGCTAGATCACCGCAAGATATCACGCTGGCGGATTATCTCTCCGCGCTCAAACCCGGCTTTGCCCTCCGCCCGCATCCGTGTGCAAATCCCCGCCCCGTGGGACCATCCAGATGAGATGGTCTCCCACAGTAGCCTAGCACATACTAAATTGCTGCATCACCTCGTCCCGTGATTTCCTCTAATGCGAGCGAGCATCAAACAGGGCTGGGCTTCGGAGGCTAAACGGTACGAGCCATCTCCTGACAGGGGTACAGCCAACACTGGCGTAGGAATAATCATGGACCCTGACTGCCCGGGGACAGAAGAGAGTCTCCCGCCATGGCGCCCCTTCGCCACAGGAGTCATATGATTGGCTGGCACTGGACCCCCAAGTCCCACTCGTTCGTGAGTGATTACCAGGGACGGCACGCTCTGACCGGAATCCGCGTCATAAAGAAAGGTAGTCTCCCTCGATGTCCGTGGCTGTCAATATCCGGATTCAATCTATCCCTTTTCTTTGACCACATTATTATACTATGTGCAACTATATTTACGTTCGTATGCTAGTGATATTTGCTATCCCAGGCTAACCACAGTACAGAAAGAGCTCTCCTGCCAACACCACTACCACCTCGTGGAGTCATGGTGCCCCAAATACATCGAGACGGAGCGGCGATGTCTACCAACCATCGTGAGCAAGCAATACTGGTATGCTGTGTTACATCTATTGTTGATCATCCGTGCTGACGGTGCTTTAGGGGCGATGATATTTGTGGTATGACGAATTATGCCGCATGACGAGATTAAATGCTGATATCTTTTAGCGGCGTGCCGTGAGCGGCAACAACCCAGTACACATCCGTGGGCAAAACTGATCCAGAGGCCGGAGAACAGAATGAGTTATACGCCGCAACTTTCAGCACAGTGAAGAAGCGACTTGGATTAGATTGTATTAGAAAGCTAGCTATGTTCGCAAGAATGGAATTGTGTACCCGACTGCTTTGTTCTTGAAATGGTGGACAGCACCTGGCTTTACAACCTCCGCGCTATGTACAATCTTTCGAGGGGAGATTTAGGAAAGGAGAAAAAAAGGTCAAGAACATATATGTAGATGTATGGATGGGATAATAACTGCAAAGAGAGATAAAATGACTTCCGGAGTCTCGCCTGGTTCCATGACGCCAATGGTGATGCGAAAAAGAAGTAATGGTGGACAGGAAAGTGATGATGGTTGAATGCGAGCGGTCAAAATGTCCGCACGTCCACCACCCAGCCATCCGGATTTGCCGGGCTCATGTGCCGTGTTGATTTGTACTCGAAACGAAGCATCATTGGCCCTGGGAGTGCGTCATCGGGGTCGACTTCGATAATGCCGGGAGGGGCCTCTGCATCTAGATCCTTGACTGATAGATCCAGTGATGGATCTTCGGCCCCTTCAGATTCGGAACTCGGTGGTGGCGTTGGATACAATGCGCTGAACCGTTCTTTACTCGTGCTCACAGACCCCGGCGACGGAAGTTCCTCGAGGTCGTTCTCCTCATTGTCAATTCTACCATCGAGCACATCTGCCTCGGCTGGGCGCTTAATCCAAGCGACCATGGTCCTTTCGACCTCCAATCCTGTATTTCGAATATAACAACGCACCATTGACACGGATGGCGTGAGTTCGCTCAAGGTAGACTGCTCACTTCGGTCATAATATCCATCGTTCATGTTTCGTGATCGCTTTTCTGGAGGAGCGCTCTCAGCGGCTGGTTCGATGACCTCCCGGGACCGCTTCTGCCTCTTGGCCGCGGCGAGTGTCGAGGGCTCGGTTGCCATTTTGGGAGGATCGTTTCGTAAAGCATCGTTGGGCATAAATTCCGAGGCGAAAGGCATACCCACGTCATCCTTCAGTGTCTGAAATCCGGTCCAGTCATTGCTGTGCAGAGACGTTATCTCGGGGGTCAGCCCATCCACTGCAGTCTTAGCAGCCAGCGCGGCCTGGCACTCGATCTGGTCGCTGAGGTCGTCCAGCTGCTTGAGCCAGGCTGAGACTTTGTTGGTGGGGTCTATGAGCGCATCCATAGCTATGGTGGGTGTCGAGGTATTGTAGTAATGATTTGCGAGGTAGACAAGAGACTGAGAGAAGCTGGGGTGGGTGGAATTGGAGACGGCACGAGATGAAGGTCTTGGATCTTGAGGCTAGTGGTACGTACTTATGCTGTCGTCTATACTTTTATCCACTGCCACAGGAAGAGCCATCAGCAGCCCGATATCCCGAAATTAAATATTTCGACCTGGACAGCTGCTTGCTCTGGGAGAAGGAAGGTCAAAGTGGTGGTTCCACCAAGGCCAGCCGGTGCCGAGCCCTTGACTCTAGAACATGACACGAGCCGCGTGCCAACAGGATGCGCCTGTCAGTATCACACGTGGAGTACGCAACCCTCCACAGTCCGTTGATGTAATAACGCGCATAACGCGATTTGCGCTGACAGGGGTGATGCGACTTGCGACAGAGACCGGAGAGCGGGGCCGGACACGTACAACACAGTGCCTTTCCAGAAGGGAACAAAGCAAGCAAGGGGAGGGATCCAAGGCCACCATGGGGGCTGTCTCGGAGGGGCGACATAGTGGATCCCTGAGCCCACAAGGCATTTTGCCATGGACCATGCAGGCTAGCTTCTCATCGAGCAAGATCAGCCAAACGAGATATCCACCCCCGCTCAAATTACCTCACTCGTAAGCAGGCCAGCCCCATTCTCCAGCGCGAAATTAAGGTTCAATTGACGGCTGCCACAGTCGGGCCATAGAGCCAGGTCTGCAGTGGGCGAGGTCAGGCTGGATTTCTGCCGTTAGCTTCGTGGAGTTGCCGGTTGGAGTACGTGAGGCGAGACGCGAGACAACGATTTGAGTTCGGGTTGGGGCTCGGACGCGGTATGCGAAGCCGGCAAAGTCCGAAGACGATGAGCTCGGCCATACGCGGAGGAGGGTTCTCGTCCGTGAAGGTGGGCCGATCTTGGTGGTCGAGAACAGTGAGCACCATCGAGATTCGACTGGATTAGGTCGATCGGGTGCGGGCAGGCTTGAGAAGGCCACTTGAGACTGCCAGTCGACGGAGTGTGTGTATGTCTAGGAGCAAGTTATGCAGCGTGGGCCATCATCGCTAGCCTCCACAAACATGGCGATAGCTTGGCTGGAAGCGCTGGCTGATAATGCAACACAAGTGCTGAACTCTACCTGTTTCTTAGCAGCCTCAGAACGATACCACGACATGTGGCGATGGCAACTAAGGAATCAGAGAGCTGTAAACGCAATAGAAAAGCGTACCTACTGTTGGAAGCCATCAAGGGAATGACGATCATCCCGCCAATCCAGGGTCAAGCTCTTCAGCGTGATGTAGCTCGCGGGCTTGCGGTCTTGCTTACATGGTAATTTCTTCGGGCGGGGTGTGGTAATGAGCAGTGTGCTGAGAACATGAGCAGTGCGCCGAGAACATGAGCAAGTGCCGTGGGAGGGAGAGCGACTACCCAACGCAGGAATGAATGGAGGTAAGGGAAGCAAAGGAAGTAAAGAAAGAAAAGGTGAGAAGGGTGAGAAGGACGAGCGACCTGGTAAGAGAATCGTCAGCGCAGAGAGCAGGCGGTGAGTACTGCAGAGAGCCGAACCCTTTCTGACTCTGCTGTCGATCCTTGGCGCCTTAGCCATGTGATGACTCCCCGTAGACTCATCCCTCAGCCCATACAGTGACCTGGTAACCCTTCTACCCTGGCGGCCGCTCGTTGTTTCATACCCCATGATTCAACTCCTCTGTACCTGGACGAGCATCGGCCACTGATTGATGCGTAGGACAACCGGGACATCAGAGCGCAAGATATAGCATTAAGACCTACATTCCAAGATGGTGCAACGTGTAGGATGATATTCCGAGAAATCCATTGGATGAACGAACGTAACTCTTGCTAATCTATCATCAACGCGCTTGTAGATTACTTGTTGCGGCTCTCTCACCGCGTTCTATCGCTGGTAAGCAAAATCTGGCGCTGCCCAGTGTCCAGCCGTAAATATCAATAGGATATCCACGGCGGCCTTTTGGTGGCGGATTCAGCGGCCAACCCCGCTCCGCCAGGTTTTGTCAGGCCGCAATCGTCGAATTCCAATCTAAACCTCAATCTATTTTAGCTTGCAATGCCCTCGCATTTCTACTCCTCACTGTCGTCAGTCTGCTTTTCTTGCACGACTGGACAGGCCGACCCTCCGACATTTTGTTTTACTCATTGAATCATCATTGTTGTTATTCAGGCCGTTTATCGATAGCACCCCTGGGCCTGTTATCTGACATCCTCTCTGCCTTCTCCATAAAAATTTCCGGAGGAAGGCAGGAAATGTCGGAGGTTCAAATACGGAGGAAATTTCCACCAAATTCACTATCCCTCACTTCTCCTATCCTTATGTATATCCTTATTAGGCCGTGACTTTTGTGCTATTTCATTATGAAATCTCACGGTATGTTTGGTTTCGGACATTCACAAGCTTCGTTTGACAACGGCCTCGTCTTCTAGCCAACTTGTTCGTCTCAAATATGCTCAGAACGTAGATGGCCTGATATTAAAGGAAATGTCGCCCCTCCCGCTAGTTATGCTATCTTAGCAAACCCTACCAGCGCCAAGGATCCGCCTGATTGTGACCAGATGGCAGCCATTGTTGAGTGCAGCAGCTTGGAGGCTACGAGTAGTCTGGGTGACCAGCAAGTCTACTTGCCCGAATTGACGTCCCCCAAAGAACCAGCCACTCCTCAAGAATCGCAGGTTCTCCTTCCCTTTATAGACTTGATGTATTACTAAAACTGACTACAGCATCCCTGCTGCTCAAAATTGGCCATTCATCTGTCTTTGGCTCGGTTGTGAAGCTACGCCCTTCAGACGAGTCACTGACCTCGAGCGGCATTACAGGACGTCACACCGTCAAGAGTCGGGCCAAGATCGATACAAATGTGACCGTTCTTCGTGCACAAGAGGTTTTGAACGCAAAGACCACTTTCGTACTCATTTGCGAGATCGCCACTATGAGGATATCCCGAAGCGTGGCGTACTAGTCGACGATGAGTGGTTTGAGGACCGATATGTTTCAAGCAAGTGGTGGAGATGCCGCAGCTGCCTCAATCGCGTCGTCGTTGAAGTCAACGGCTTCAAATGTCCCGAATGCAAAGTTGAATGTGAGAAAAAGCGCCGTGAGAAGCGTCGTGAGAAGCGCCAGAAGAAGAACGTAAAGGTTCGCTGAGACTGTCCGACATGATTACCCAATATCACTGTTATTCTACGTGAGGAAGATTGCCAGCTTGTTACGGTAGTCTATTTGTCAAGGCTGTTGTGCTGCTGTAAGGAGGGAACTTTTTCTGCAAGATATAGCGGCCGATACTATTATACTCACATTTCTTCGCCCTATATTGGCCTGAACCAAGATCATAGGCCGTGGTCCACCACGGGATGTCCTGCTACGGTAAATGAGTTGATATGTTGGCTCTGTATTTCACATTATACCATTTCAATCACAGATATAGGTTTCGAGAGATGACAAGGACTGAAGGTTGCACAAGGGCAGATGGGCTTCTTTATACTACATTAGGCATAACATTCTAAACCGGCCAGTCCAAGTCATTTAGTGGTACGTGACACTTCTTTGTAGCTTCGTTACATACAAGTTAGCTCTTCGGTTCTTCACACTTGACAAGAACGTGATATTCGTCGCAAAATGTGCGGATAAATCGTCGCAAAGGTCTGATCCCCGGTCTACCGTACCGACCTTCTGTAATCCATCACGGTACTGGGGCCCGGCTGGGAAACCCAATCAAACAACTCGCCCAACAGCTCTCATCCGGTTTGTAATTCAGTGATATAGACTCAGAGGTGTATTCGATCGATTGTGATGGCGAGGATAGGGTTCTTCAACGCTGTTGAAAACACATCTGGACTGGCGGACTGGAATTCGATCTAATACTATGGATCGCCAGGTTTAGGGCAGGCGAGTGCAGCAGTGAACTTATCGTCTCCTCTTATTAAGGTTAGTCCAATGTGTTCGCCGAGGGAGAGGGAAGGGCTGAAGACTTCAGGGGGAAGAGTCAATCTGTAGAACTGAAGCACGTTAGCTAGGCGCAAAGATGTCGCAAGGTAAGATACAGCTGTTGACTACAGCAAGTTGTCCCATCGCAGAAAACTAGACGGCATCTCCGACCAAGCGGGTGTATTTACGACACCCGTACGGGATTGTTACTAATACAGGTCTCATGCTATTGGCAATTAGCAGAAGCTAGGGGGACGGGACGTTGATCTGCTTGTCAAGAGTAACGAGATGGGGGCGGCCAACGCGGGATTCGGACAGAAGGGTCGATACATGCCGTATGAAGACAATGCGGTGACCGTTCGCTCGAGACATCAAAGGTAGAATTAGCTCGAAATGCCGCAGGAGAGGAATCGCGCAGGAGTGGACTGTCAGTGTACGCGATATCCAGCCAAAAACATATCAGCATCATCACCGGTTGATGTCTCT
The DNA here is from genome assembly GCA_020740775.1 of Ilyonectria destructans. Lineage (NCBI taxonomy): Eukaryota > Fungi > Ascomycota > Sordariomycetes > Hypocreales > Nectriaceae > Ilyonectria > Ilyonectria destructans. Next base: position 370,307 of record JAHEWK010000028.1, read on the forward strand.
TCGCGGTGGCGAGATAGAGCTTCGAGAGGAATTTGCGTGCCTACAGACGCTGCAGGAGCTGCTCCCGTGTTGCATCGAGAGCCTCTACGACTGGCTGTTGTTCTGCACGTTACATCGCCCTTGTACTGTTGTGGAGAGGACAGAGAGGGAAACGAGGGTCTGAAAAGGAGTTGGTCAATCCGTCTTGAAGACTGTTGAAGGAGAGAGAAATTGCTCGGCGGCTGCTCTCCGATGCCCTACGTTGACCTAGGGGATGCTCTACCATGCCCCAGTCCTTGCAGGTACGAAACCCCTACAGTCAAGCTTGCGGGACCACTCGACGCCGCGACCAACTGGCGCTTCCAACACCATTTTTTCTTCATTTATCAAATTCAATTAATCACTGCAAGACCTATACCAACGCCTGAATATATATACTCAAGTTGTGGCACCGTTACATGCACCATCCTCGAGTATGTACCACCAACGCCTTCCTCTACTCGTGTGCCCCTCCTTCCGTGCGATCCATTACTGGAAAACAATCGCAGCCGCCAGTTTAGGCGCCCGGGTTGCGTTGAGTCCCTGGGGGTATTGATACGCCCCTGTAGCTGTGGTCTTGTGATTTGGCAAGCGGCTAGATCGGACTGCCCGGGATGGTTTCCGAAGCTAAGGCACAGGTGAGATGAGCTCACTCCCGACATGGAGTTCGAAGGGACGTTAGATACAGGAGCCGATGTAGTGCTTTCCCGGCGTTTATGAGACTGTTATTTTGCCATAATATAATTTCCAAGTGAAGACATGTCATTCACCAAGTGGTTGGGGAGGGTGGGCATTGAACCCCCTGGAACAATGATGAGCGGGAGAGCGTCTGAGATATTCTGGACCAGCTAGCCGATACTACCCCTGACTCTTGTGGCATTTTTAGTTGACTTGGATATTGGTTTTCTCCAATAGAATTGCATCTGTATGCACAATATCAAGCAACTCCCATTATGTGTTGCTGGAGGTGGAATTGGACTGCTGCTATGCAGATCTGTGGTATTCTCCAAAGCCTCCTGGAATCACGCCTAGATAAGGCCGCCCATTAGCATAGGAAAAACGCAACCATGTTCTGGTGAGACATCGTAGTTGATCTGCCGATACAGAGGATGCGTCAAGTCTTCGCGCCAGGATCTTCGCTGACAGACCAAGAGACTAGGTCTTTGAAACTTTGGGTATTGAATCCGTAGACTCGGCTCAGGGGCAGGGGAGTGGTGACGGTGCCGGGCCCCGGGGGGGGGGGGTTTAATGAGCCTGTGTATCGTCTGCAACAATCGAGGGCGAAGTTTTTAGTGCCGTACAACTTGGATCAGACCTGCGTATATCGATATCCACCGAAATTCTGGCCCTTACATCGATATCCAGATAAGTGGGAGAAATTATCTGGATATCGATATATCCAGGTAGATATCCATACAGCCACATAGCCACTTTAGCAAGGTTGATATCCAGATAAACCACATATAATTCTTGTAGGCTAGAAGGAAGAACAAGAAAGTACCTAATCTAGAAAGTCTTCTGCCTCTGTCTCAACGCTAAATTCAACAGCAACTCTCGAAATAACGCCCCTGCCACCGTGAGACCTGGGTACAATGATACCCTCGCGCATCCAGTTGCCAACACACTCAACCTTCGCCAGGTTCTCGCAGGTCATGCTCTCTCTATCCCATGATAGCGTACGCCGCGCCGATGAGAAGTGAGACTCAACATCAGATGATTCAGGAGGGATTGAGAGGATATCAATTGCCATGCGGATAACCGCGAATATGCTTTCCTTTGATCTCGATGTAACCACCACTCGAGAGGAGAGCCAGTTATCCGTGTCGGTGGTGCATCAACAAAGGTTTCGAAGTCATCAGCGTCGTGGATAGGGCCAGTAACAGCAATATCGCTCAACAACTCATCCAGCTCGTTGCGCTGCCTCCCAGATGAAGAGGACACATCTAGAGGCACCAGCAAGGATTCTGGGATTGGCGCGGCATTATATTCATCTAGCCAAATTTGCTGGGTCTTTTCATCATCCAACTTAATCAATTGATAAGATCTTTTCAGCCAATCAGAGAGCGGTATTTAGGAGGCTATCAATCTGGATATCCATTTAAGAGGCAGAGAGTTATATCGATATCGATACATATCCATATCGATATATCCAGATAGCAGAGTTAATATCGATATATCGTATCCAAATACGCAGGTCTGACTTGGATCATGACGCATACTTCGTGGGCATCTTTCTCGCCATGGCACAAAAGCATTTCTACCCGGTCCACCTTCATCGCGGAGAGAATCGACTATGACTGAAGAACAAGTCATTCCACTAAGCCCCAATTTCCAAGATGTCACGCTGAGAATCCTGACGTACGACATAGATACGCACGACATAAATAAGCCTAACTTCATTATATACACGGGGTATGTGACGATAGAGTTTCTAGAGAAGTTTCGTAATCCGTCCAAGGCACCGGGGGGCGAAGAGGAAATGGAGTTTTCTGGCATCAAGATCGAATTCACGCGAGTACCCATTTGGTCAATTCTGGGTCTGCGAGAACGACTTGGAAAAGCGTTAGGACAAGACGTGGTTCGGTATTTCAACCATGAGGAGATGGAGACGTGGGTGAAGGACACAAAGAAAACAAGAGAGCGGCAAGCGGAAACGCGACGGCTCGTCAGCGGCTCTCGATAGCACATTTGATGAGGAGTTGGGCAAGGAACCTTCATTAGGTGTGAACAAGCAGTGCCTAACCAAGGGGATGCTCGGTGGGGGTGGTGAGGTAAGAGTCCAGCACTGGCGGTGATGCATAATTTTTGTTTGGAGCACTCTCCCATACTACGGAGCTTCTTTTGGGAGAATTATCATCTTTTTTTATTGAGACACATAGGTATGATCAGCCTCTTGACCGCGACGGCGGTATGGTATGAATGTATAGAGAGTTGATAATCTACTCGTGGTCCCTAATCTACTATATTCCTCGAGTTTCAAGTGTGTCTTGGTCGCTAGAACCCTCTCCTTACTTCCTGACTGTTTAAAGAGTAGCCCTATAGTACTTCCTTGCTCCAGGCGGTGCGGTTCGGAGGAATTGAGGATGTTGTGGTTTACGTCTGGGATCCTCAGGAGGGCTAGCTGGGTCCTAGTTTCGCCATTCGCGTGTGGCACGCCGCCCAAGTCCTGTGGAGGGTAGGACAAGGGTCATGGGAAATGATGAGGGTACAACTTTCGCACTGGGCGGCGAGCATACTGTCACTGTTGATACTCTAAAGTAGAAGGTTTAGGCAGATGTGAAAAGAAGGTGGCCAGACGAGGAGTATAGCGCTAGAAGGGTTCATCCTTGAGGCTCTCATACCCTCTCCTTTCGTCTCGCCCGCTCTCTTTGAGGAACAGAATCCGGCTCAAGGGGCTCGTGGACTCGATTGCTGGCCGGGATACCATAGTATGGAGAGGGGACCCGTCAATGACATACTGAATAGACACGATGGGAGCTAGGTAGGGAAGTGATATATTGACATGATTCATGGTCATCTTCTATACGCCAACTTCCAGTCCCTCCCTGGCAGAATTTGCCACTGGGAAATAGGAGGCGCCATCAACAACGGGAAACCAGCACACTGGGGTGGTAGGAATGTACCACCTCATGCCCCTTCACACCAATAGACAATGGAAAGGGGTTTGGGAGGGAAAGACCATCAAGTTGTATGTCTAGAGTGGAAATTCAATCTTCCCCGACAGCATGAGAGGTGCAAGCGAAGTACTCGTGTGGGTTGGCTTGTTTGACCAACAACTGACCAGAATTTACGCCCTTTGCCCCAGACTAAAGCCGGAAGCCTGGACATTTGTTCCGGCCGAAGCAAGGCTGAAAGCGAGGCGTTTGCAGGATACGGATCTCCAACGTCCACTCCGTAGTAGTACAGTACTCCAACTTCCAACTTCACACATCCACCATGGTCGGTCACCAGACCATAGCGACGGAATAGGCCTCAGCGATATCTCCCATTCATCTTTGGCCAATTTGGACATTGTGCACCGGCATCCCCTTGTTATCAACCACACGCAGATCCATGAAACCCTTCCAGTATATGCAATTCCCTGACTCTGTATCTTTCATCAAGTGAAAGCCCATCACTGTGGTGTCTTTTGTGTCGAAAAAGGACTCTTTCGTGATACTATATTCAACCCCTCCACAATTGATCTTATCCATGTCTCCGCTGAGTATGTCGCCATATACGTTTCCAATGACTACAAGATTTCCCGCTTGTAGTTTGACCTCAAATCGACCCAGTGCGTCGTTGGTGTCATAGTAGTTGATAGTGCTCTTACTTTCGTGGCGATTGGACCGGTTGCCAATGAAAGTCATACCGATTTCCTACAACTTAACATTAGCCTACTATCTGACCCCTGGGGATTTGAGTCCCTTGAGAGTCTTGATGATTCATAGGAGAGTTCTATGGTAGCGTTGGAAATACTTGACTGACTTTTTGACTGGGCCTGGCGGCCGGCACCGATGGAGGAAATACCGAAGCAGGGGGACTTGCCGTTCTAGGCTGCATGGGTAGATGGGCGACAGAAGGCAGGTAGGTGGCATGAAGCGCCGTCACGAGTAGATAGGCGGCGAGAAGCGGGACTATGCCGGGAGTTGACGTGTGAGGGGTTAAACCGCCAGAAGTTGAAGTTTCACCTGAATGGATCAAAGCCTAGCTCGGATTAATGATTGCCTTTTGGATGTTGAAGGGTAAATTTTACCTTCGGGTCAGGCGAACCACTTTGACCTCCGTTAAACTGAGTCAATCCATGGGTCCAATCCCAAAATTGGCCTTGCCGAACAGCACCCGCAGAGAATTGTTCGTAGCAAACCCAACCATTAGACTCGACTCCAAACGTAGCCACACCCACATCGCCTAAGGCTTCAACCTAGTCGTTGTTAGCCGTTGCTCGGATACCCTTGGATACCACCAACCGAGTCATGAAATTGCGGGTAGTTGTAATCGATAATGACTGTTTCGCTATCGAGATGGACAGCCACATAAAACTGACCGAAGAGTTAGCTCATAATCCAAGGATTCTCATCTTCAAACAGCCATATAGGGCTGCACACCTACTTACCACTAGGCCTGCCCTCGGTGGCATGTTCGATTCAGTGCTACACAGAAGGGCCTGACGGTTAATTGTGTTCTGTAGACTAGGCCTTGCCTCGTCTCTGATGCTTTTGATTACTTCTCCATCAGGAAATATCTCATCATATTCCCCTTGTGGCTCGCTGAACGTGTTCTTGGAGATGGTTTTGTTCTCCATCCAACCAAGAGACGCCAGCCGGTATAGATGAAAGTGTTCCTGGCCTTGAAACGGACGAATCCGTTTCAAGAAACAATTCTTGTCATGATGTAAGAAAAAAAGTCGTTTTTGGAGACTCCACGTCACGTAGAACTAATGGAGTAGTTAGCTAATGCGTGGGTCATCTGTGGGAGTCACTGGCTTGTCCAGGCCTTGCCACGTTGACTTACAAATGTCGGCGCGTGAGATAATCCAGCGACAGGGCTGACTGGTGTATCAACCAATTGAGACCCCATTGTGGCCTAGGTTATGTACCACTCCGGCTCTGAAGCACGAACGGTTTATCTTATTTCTATTCTCTATGGCCTAGTACGGACCTTAAATAGTAGGCGCCTTGGTTGAATATGCTCCGTACAAAATCACACCGCTTCTATGTTGGAGCCTCCTTGCGGCTCACCAAAGCGCCAGTACCTAAGGGTGGCACATGCACAAGTCCACTCTTTGTGGCAAATAGAAATGCCTGTATCGTGGGCTGAAGGATGTGAGTGACTCACTTTGACGCTCTAGCTCGCTTTCCGTGCTAGTCGTATCGACCTTCGTGTCTGCTCGGCAGCGACTTGTGAACTCATCCACATCTGAGCATCTAAAACAAGCTGCATGATGCTTGGTTTGCAACAACTACGCAATGCCAACTCAGCAACTTGGCACCCAATCTACGCCCAATGTTCTACTCACCCAACTAGCAACGCCATTCTGACAATACGAACATGTACTATTCCCGAAGTAGTAGTTTATTGCAATGCCAACACCGTGGCGGTGAGTCAATGAAATTTCTGCGGTAGTTGTTTTGCATGATAAGCATCATCGCACTGACGTCCCACTTCGCACTTCCGGCAACAACGTGGCCATTGTGAGGCGGGGGATTGTGAACTGTCAGAACGGGGAGGCTCTGCGAAAACTCGACTGAGAAAACAAGCCAGGGTCCGTGTGGGTGGCAAGCCTCTATGTTCCCGGGCGAACTAAACCGTGCTATCACAATCAAATTTTCTTGTTAGCACACGGAACTTGTACCTGAGCAGCGGTAGGAGGAGGTTGCCGTCGCTGCTCAGGCTGCATTAGTACGGGCGCGGCTTGCCCGTGATTGGGATGATGGGCTGGCACGCTAGTGATGCAACCGCTCAAACAAGCGATGTGATCCTTGCAGCTCCCGGGCAGCGGTTGTGTGGCCACAGCCTTGTTATCGTCGCCGAATCGGAAAGGGGCCCAGAGACATATATTGGTCCTGTGGAGTCGATATGACTGCCCTTGCACACGATGTACTCTTTTTCTCCCTGTGCCATTGCGTTGCCATCTTCGAGTACCATGCACGACGGGGGCGGGAACATGGAGAGGGTACAGCTCGGTGTTTGGCGGCGCCTAACAGAAGGAAGCGGTCTTGTTCAGCCCGGTCTGTACGAAGCAATGTTCATTGGTGGTGGATGGCACTACCCACCACTCATCCCTCTTTATTCCATTGTTGCCGTATGGACGACCGTCTCGTGCGGAACTACACCCGCCTCCCCCGAGCCGCGTGAGGTTTGTGCAGCCTGAGAGAGCCGAGCGAGGTCGAATTTGGTGCTCCATAACTAACTGCTCTACGGTGGGATGCGTGGATGGGGAAGTACTCAGTCGACAGGAGAGCGATTGAGAGATGATGAAAAACCCTGCATGACAACGTGTGTCATCTTGCGCACAAAGAGCGACCTGATGGACTGCGGAGGGGTCTCGAAGGGGGTCTGCGTAGCCGGAATCCACGGTTCAATGGAGATATCAAATTTTCTCCTCGGGAACGCAGCCCAGGGGGCGTCGTTGGCACTTGGGTGTCGCCAAGTATCCATCTGGGGCGTTGACAACTGGCTACGAACAGCACCCTGAAAAGCTAGCCCATGCCCGAGACTAGCCTTTGTCGCACAGAACCAACCCCTGGTGCAGCCCCTTGACTCGTTTGCTCCATGATATCTGTGGCTGAGACGAGGCAACCTGTACTAAATTAGGCGCATGGAACACCATCCATAACCCTGGTCAATCCCAACGATATTGTTGGCTTGGCACTCAGCCTGGCCAAAAGCAACGTCGTTGTTGTCTCTTCTCCAAGAGCCGCGGAGTGTGATGCCATGAGTGTAAACCCCTGCACGCACCACAAAATGAGGCTGTTGACCGACTGGTAGTTCATTGTGAATTTTTTTCACGCGCCTCATGAACTGGCCTGACCGTTGCTGTAAGAGGCGTAGTGTGGGCAGGGTCGCCCGCCGTATAGAGAAAACATTGCCTCTCATCCTAGGTAATGGACACGGCATACCAGGGATTGGCATATCGTGTGATAGGGTAGGCCAATGTGGCTTCACTGGGTGTTGCCCCGATAGACTGCGCTTTGGGACAACTATGGATCATGTCTTGGTTACTATTCTGTAGTCTAGGCAGAAATAACCTCTGCCCCTACACCAAGGAGGATATCTCTGGAGCAAGCGATGGCATGCGGATAAGACAATATCTGAAACTGTGCACCTGCGTTTTCATCTGCTCTGCCCGTTCATGTTCTGGTTAACAGAGAGTTTCCACGTCGACAAAGCAAGAATTACTTACCGAGAGCCCTTGTCTTTGTGCCTATGCATTGGCCAATGCAATGAGTCAAGTTGCTACCCCTGGACTTTGAGGCCCGCCAGTGGGCCGGTCGGTTGGTTGGCGTTGATCTGAGCGGTCTGACCCCCTGTTACCCTGTATCTGCAAGTTTGCCTCGCCGCAATGAGTTCAGGACGATGGTTGAGGCTCTGCTTCCCGTTTCTGCGATTGAGGGACAGCACGCAAGCGCCTACATCCAGCGTATATTTAAGACGCCTGGTTACATTGAAGGCAATGATTTACTATCACGCATCGAATTCCTCAACAATCTTGCACGCCTTCGTTACATTATTCGTGCCCTGCGTATATCTCAATCTTCGCGGGCTCTTAATCCTCCGGGGCAGAAGCACATGCTAAGGCTTAACAATCGCTTTTATGAACATCTCGTATTCCTCTTGCCATTTCTCCCTCCCCGCTCTGATCTGTCCCTCGGAGCTTCCTCGATCAGTCTCTATCGCTGGCTCCTAGATCTTGCGTTGTTGGCTCGCCATACTGGGCTAGACTTGAGACTATAGTCCTGTGGACACCGTGCGCCCTGGCTTCCTGCAAGGTGGCACAGACGGAATGGGGGGGCCAGGATCGACAGCCCGGTCCCCCGGCGAGTTCCCCAGCCGCGCACGTTCCAGAATCGCATCTTGGCCAACATCAACAGTCCCCCTGCCCTGTCGTAAATTGCGGTGGCGTGACCAGGCCTGCAAAATTTGCACTCACGGGGGCCCCTGCTGTAAATTATCACCGAGCTATTTGGCGGGCCCAACTGCATTGTCGTCGATTCCCGATGCCATGGATTTCCCTCCCTGGCTCCGCTAGTCACCGCTTTCTGCCAGGGTACGGATCTGTACAGTCCGTGCCATTCGGACAGGGTGAAGCTCGGCTTGTACTCCGTAGTGGTAACCCAAGTCACCAATTCGAGGTCCCCAGGATAGGCGCTGGTTCGATGCCTTGACACGGCCTACTAGCCTCTACACACAGTTCGCGCGTGGCCGGCGGGCAAGCACCAGGCCACCACCGGACAAGCTCACCGCAGTTACCACCATGCTGTAGCGGTATTCTCCCCGTCTACACATGTCTTCCGTTCCCAATGCTAAGCCACCTAGTCAGCAGAGTGACGATCAACACTACTATTTTGCCTAGGGTGATAGTCCGAAGCTCCCAGACGAACTGGAGATACTCGGCGGTCAAAGGAATCGTGGGATCGTGGGATCGTGGGATTCACAGATATCCTTTGGCATGCTCACCTTGGAATGACAAGATATGTCATAGATTTGGTCGGTTCTGTGTGTCGCTTTCCCTGGCTGTAAATGGAACAATGAGCCCAAGTGCTGGGTTGTGCGCGAAGAACTGCCCTAACTGACCGGTCTCTGTCGTCTCGCCAACTGGTCCCGCCTTCTGCAACTGGTCCCGCCTTCTGCAACTCGTCCAATCTTCTAAAATCAAACAAATATATCAAATCGAGGCTATGGGAAACAATCGTATCCTGTTTTACTGTCCCTGTATAATTCAGGGATAGCCGTCTTGAGTGAGGTTGCAATTTTCATATCGGTTCACCAGGATCAGTCGAGACACTAAAGGGGAAAACTGTTGGCTCTCGGGCAGGTTGACTCCAGGGTTAGAATGGGGGACCGAGGCAAGTGTCGGACGGAGAGATCCGGCCGGTCCTGATGACTAAGGAAAGAGACCAAAGATAACGAAAATCCCTCGTCGGTCAAGATGATCAAGAACACAGTCAATCAATCAGGCATAGCGATTTTATTCAGGTCGCCATTATCATCAATTCAATCAGCCTATTTTGGCATCATTTGATCGTACATTTCCCTGTGCCAAAAGCACCCAACTCCGACTGTCAGACCCCACTTACGGAGCCACGAGATCTAACAGCAGGTCGACCCCGCTGATGTTATGCGTATGCGGGGCAGTCAAGTTCGTTCCAATAGAGGACGGCGTGCACCCTCCTGTACCAGAACCGCGGGTCGAGCGCGCAGCACCACGACCAGGAGGACGGAGGTCAGGGCTCGTCATCTTTCCCCGAGCTCGTGAACCTCCTTTTCATGGAGTTGAGTACGTAGGGTCGCACGGCTTTGCACGACATCTACTAGCATGTATGTGTTTCCATTATTTTAGCTGTGTTGGTCAGGTGCTAATTTACATCCACCAGCGCCGCCAATGGTGTAGGGTCTAGGGCATTCTTTGTGTCGTATTCCTACGCTGTTGGGGCGCATGACGATGATGGACGAACCAACAGTGAATGGGCTAACCACGGAGTGAGCCACACACCCAAGGTCCCGCTCAATATTCCGATAAGAAGTCCCACTCTCCCTCCTATTCTCCGTTCTTTCCTGTGGCTTCTTGTTGCACTATCCTCCCTCGTATCAGCTTCTTTACAGTCTTCTGCGTGTCGCCGCCAACAAGGACAAAAAAGCCTCACCCAAGAAATACCCCTCCTTGTCTGCGCTTGACCTGCCTCCGACCTCACACCCGTTCTCGCAATTCGCAATCACCCTCACACTCACGCACCCACACCTGCCGCACAACTTCTCTCTAGTCCGCCACATCACACAACACCCATTATCACCTAGTGCAGGCCCGTGTTGCCGTCGAATCTGTCATCTGAGGTCTCACAACGCCATCATTTCAATATATCAGTTCTTCGGCGCTTGGTGGTGAGTCCTTTATCGTTGTCATGAATACCGAGGACAGGTAAGATCTCGGCATGTTCCTTTGCTGCGTCCCACCTTGTTGGGCTAATGGTACCATACACTAGCACACCTCAACCAGAGAAGAAATTCGAAGATGGCTACTGGAAACATGGTCGCTTCTATGGATCCTGGAGGCGTGGGAAGTATCTATTTCCCATTGATGACGTGAGTTATTCCCATGTCCTTCATATACGCGCCCTAACTAATCTAAAATAGGAAGAGTTAGACCGACTGGATATACTCCACAAAATGTTCCTGGTGGCCCGTAAAAATAAGCCTTTTTGCGTACCGATCGTGAGTCCGGCTCCAAAGTTGATGGACCTTGGAACAGGGACCGGCATCTGGGGAATAAAGGTGGCCAAAGAGTATGCTCAATATGCTAGAAACTTTAGTTGGCCTCGGTTCTGGCTAACTTTACTCGCAGATGCTCCACGGAGTGCGAGGTCATGGGCGTAGACCTCAACCAGATTCAACCTGCTTAGTACGTTTTTCAATGCTCAGGCACCGACTGCTCGCTAATTAACACTATGTAGCATCCCCGTTGGTTTCGTGCCACAGCAGTTTGACATCGAGGAGCCCGAATGGGGTTCTCTACTAACCAAATGCGACTTGATACATTTACGAATGCTCTTGGGTAGCCTCCAAACAGATGTCTGGCCCCAGACATATCGAAAGGTCTTCGAGTAGGTCGTCCGTTACCTAAACCGTAGTAGTCTCTAACTTTTGAGTAGGCATTTAGCCCCAGGTATTGGTCACATGGAGCACGTCGAAATCGACTGGACACCGAAGTGGGATAATGATAAAAAGCCAGCCCAGTCCGCTTTCGAGGAGTGGGCCGAGTTGTTCTATGACGGCATGGACCAGTTTAACCGACGCGCAAGAGTACTGCCACATGAAACACGCCAAATGATTGAGGCAGCAGGCTTCACGGATATCAGTGAGGAGGTCATCAAAGCTTATGTTTGCCCCTGGTCTGAAGTCAGGGCCGAGCGAAAGCTTGCAAGATGGTTCAACCTCGGATTAACCCACAGCTTAGAGGCTCTGAGCTTAATGCCTCTCATCGAAAAGCAGGAAATGAAGTTCGACGAGGTCCGTAAACTGTGTGAGAGAGTCAAGAAGGAAATATGCGCCCTGGACAACCACGCCTACTGCAATATGTGAGTCCTCTCCATATCCTCTGCTCAGCAAGCATGTTTCCATGAAGGGGAAGCTTATAAAAACCCAGACACGTCTGGACGGCTAGAAGACCCCTAGCCCCAATAAAGCTGCACGACTGATAATCCCGCAACTTTCCAACGTGACAACAAACCGAAAATTCCTCCACATTGTTCCTGTTGAAGCCAACGTTGTCAAAAGCCGGCATCAGCGGGGCTGCCATGGTTCGGGACCGATGTATGGCCTCATCTAGCCACGTCAAGAAGATTATCATGCTGCATTCTTTTAGCGTGTGGGCTTGCGATGATGCAGCAACAGAACTATCGCTCTTCCTATCTAGCAAGTCACCATTCGATATTTCAGCTCGTCCTTCCTCTTCAAGATGGTTTAGCTCTTCGCTCCCCACGCCCCAAACGAGACAATACGAACTTGATCACGGGCCAACAATCAGCCGGTTCTGTCTTAGTGACATAGTGGCAATAGCGTGTCTACACGGATTGGATCCCTGACGAGGTCCTTGAATCATGTCCGCCTAGCCTTCGACTGTGTTGTACTGTAGTGGTGAGTAAATAACAGAGGCTAGAGCGAGGGGCTCAAGGAGAATTTTGGGCACTGATGGCAACGCCTTCCGTCACTTGCTCATCGATTCAGAATTGGATGAACGGATCTAGAGCCTCAGGTGAACGGATAAGATTCGGGCTCATAGGGTGCTTTAGCTGCTTCGTTGCCTGGCGCTCAATCTCCTCGGAGATAGGGGTGCTTTGGAACTGAATGGGTTCGTAGCTACGCGCTGTAATAGGCTACATAACACTAGTCATTCAAGGACACTTTATAAAGGGTTACTGGAAGGTACTGGAGAAAGCTCGAGTGTCCCTACCCTAGTGTTCCACCTCTAGGGTAACTAATATTATCTGTTGAACCCACCTTGGGGCCAAGACCTGACCCATAAGGGTAGCAAGCCCTGGAGCGGACCTAGAAGTGGGGGAGACCAGCGGAGTCGGGAATGCAGCCACTGTAATTTATAGGGGACCGCACTGCTATCTACTACTGAATATCACCTTTGCATCTCTCTGTACATGACCCTTTGTGAACGACCTTCCAAATTATCTGCTGGGTTGCGAGCACTCTGAGCATCTTCTTTACCAACAGAACAGGTATTTGAAAACATGGGCGTTCTCACCTCACCACTAGCACTAATCAGGAGAGCTTAGGGACTCCATCGAATGGTTGTAGCAGGCCCTCGAGGTGGTAATCAAGTCCGTCATACAAGTGAATGTTGTATTTGGGCTGCCGCATCGCGTCCTCGTGCAGCGTATAGGAACAACTCAGCTAGACGTCTCAAGGTAGCCAAGAATTATAGTTCAGTCTCCCTGCTAGTCTATGGAGCGGAGGTGACGTGACACTCCTATTACTATGCTACTCGGTGCTGTAGGATCCGTCTGTGTAGGATCCGTTTGTAAAGAGCACGTCAATGCCTTTGCAGCAACCACGCTCGGTTTTGCACGAGATCTTCTGGTGCACATCCCGCGGCGCCAGAGCACAATGTATGTATTGCCGAAGCAGTGGGTGAAGATATTGCTATAATGCCTGTAGTCCGCCCGAGAAGTTGGTCAAGAATGTTGATGTATTCACGTAGTATATTTGGTCGAATCCACTATAATTGCCATCGCCTATTGCAGAGATGTATCTGTTAGCGGATATGCTTTGTATTGTGGCTAGGCCCCAGGAACCATATCGTCCCAAATCATACACAAGCCTTCTTTCGTTCCGCAGCCCAGCAGGCTTCGTCCAACTTGACTATCCTTAGATAGTCTCTCCCACAGATTTGAACCTACTGCTGGAGCTTGGCGGTCTGGGTTCAGGAGGGGCCTAAGCACCGAGGCGCTGTAGAACGTGTAAAGTCGCTCGGAGTTCTAGATGAGCTGGTTAACGGTATGCGCAGTCTGCTGAGTTTGTTGGAGGCGATGAAGTTAGACGTTGCGAATCACCGCATCCGATGCCGGTGACCTACTCTGATTGAGTGGACGACAGCCTTCGAGCAGAGGTACCTGAAGAACAAGCTGCGAATGGGCGAGACGGATATCGGCGATGCGAAGACCTGGTACCGAGATGCCGTTAGAAGGCACTTCGGCAGCGCAAGCACGACCTCATCTGCATCTGCAGACATGGGTATCTTCTTCGAGGGCCTCTCGCGATCGATACTGCTCTCAGCAGGCGATAAGTCTCTTACTGCCACTTTCTTCTTCGACAAGGATTGTCTGGAACGGGTGAGGTCCGACGTCCTCGACGCTATTAACCTAGACGTTTGCATGCGGATGTTCGAAGATCTGGGGAGGATGGCCCGCCCCAACACCAACACGATGCCTAATTTTTCTAATCACGCCTCTCAGGATGAGCCTCTAATGCCATCGATAACCAATATAGAGCTCGACTTCAAAAATCCTCCCTCGCAGTTGAGACCGACTGACCCTGCTGGTTCTGCTTCGTCATCCCCTCGGTCCTCGTCGTTTCTGCCTTCTTACACAAGAAGCTCCGAGACTCGCTCGTGTTACTCTTCTATTAGGCTCCCCATGACCACTGCCACCTCGACAATTGGCACTTCATGGCCCCGTCAATGGCGCTCCAGATCTTCCGCTTTACCAACGCACCTTCGGAAATGCTGCTTGCTTTCGAGGAGAAGTTCACGAAAAATACATACAATATGACATCGCCTACCTTCAAGGAGGTCGAGGATGATATGTGACAAGGCGCAAGCGGACAAAGACTGATCAAGAAGTGGCACGGGACTTGAACGAGGACATGGCCGACGGGTTACGAACGCTACTTGAACCGGAGGCGATTTGGCGATCCGACAACAAGCGGAGAGCATGCGATCGACCATGTTGTTAAAGACAGACCAGACAGCGATCAACGTGCTGCCGACAGGGGCTGGGAAGAGCATATTGTTCATGCTACCGGCGGTGATGCGGGAAACCGAGACGAGTATCGAAATGGTGCCAGTTGTGGCGCTCATGGAAGATTCGGCTACTCGAGCGACAGCTATGCGCGTCGATTGTATTCGATTCAAGGCGTCGTTAAATGCCGGACGAGAGGGTGTACCGCGAGCAGCACAGTTGGTAGTTATCAGCGCAGACATGGTTTCCAGTGCCGAATTTTCGGGTTATGCAGATGGGCTACTGTGCTGGCTTGCTGCAGCGGATATTCATCGATGAATGTCATACGGTGATCATGGACATTGGGTACCGGGCTAAACTAGGC
The DNA here is from genome assembly GCA_020740775.1 of Ilyonectria destructans. Taxonomy (NCBI): domain Eukaryota; kingdom Fungi; phylum Ascomycota; class Sordariomycetes; order Hypocreales; family Nectriaceae; genus Ilyonectria; species Ilyonectria destructans. The sequence continues at coordinate 385,355 of JAHEWK010000028.1, forward strand.
GAGCTATTTGGATTCATGGGTAGGCTTCTGGGATAGCAGTTTGGGGACGAACTGTTGGAAAAAGATTTCCTCGGCTTTCTCCGCTTCCTCAACAGAAAATTTGTCCTTGTCCATACATTTCCTGAGAAGCTCCTTAGCCTCTGTGGAGAGCAATATGGAGCGCAAGGGATCTTCGATATCCTTCGTTCTCCGAGAATGAGGTCTGAATTCGGTACCGGGTGTTGCCTGTAAAATTTTGCTTGTCGGTAGGGGGGACACGGTTGGCAATTGGCCCTCTTCGCAGGTGGCAGAGCTTCCGTTCAGGTTCTGAGATTGATTGGCTTTGTTAGTGTACGTCCAATTTTATCGCAACTACGCGCGACGACTCAATGATGATTGGTACCGTGCGTGAGGCAGCATCTGCCGCGCTGGCTGGCATGGCTGGTGTCGTGTAGGATGAAAACAATTTTGTTGTTGATTGGAGCGGGCACGGTAGAGAGGAATGGCGGTTGTTTGCTAGGAGAGCAAGTGAAAGTTCTCAAGGCAGGAGGGAGTAAATCGGGCGATGAAGAATTCTCTTTTGTTGAAGAAGAGGCAATTAATTGTGCGAGCACTTGTTCTTTTAAATCCCAGTAAATCGCAGGATTTATTTCCCCGTCTTCCGAATCGCACGCGTGCGATTTCTCACCCCTGCTTGGGCGTTGTGGCGTTGGACTTATTCGTCGATTCTAACCAATCAAGCCAGGTACTGTAACATTCGGATCGCGGCACCCTGCGACCAACCTTCTGCCTGAGGCATAAGGGATGATTAAGGAAAGAGAGGTAAGGCAGAAGATTTCAGCGCGGTGCTTAGCTCCTTGCAACATTCCTCCTCTTCACCTGCGTATTTCTTGCCAGAACGTCATTTCGCTCTAAACCGCTCTTACTAGCAAGGATCTTGGTTATTAATTCTCCTTCCAAACCCGAAATTCGTTGATCATGTCCTCCACAAGACCAGGCGAACCTGTGACGATCGAGAATATTACGGATTTTCGCGAAGCACTCGATCTCCTCCACATGAACCCATGCCAGACTCTAGATCGATGTTTACTCCTACTAAGGGACCGAATCTTATATCTACCGGAGGAAAATCAGCAAAACGCACTTGGCGCTTTGGTTTTGCTCGCCCAGGGTCAGGTGTCCCGGTGGCATCTTAAGTTCTACCAGGACACATACTCAAAAAAGGCCAAGCAGGTCGTGGACCTAGTCAAGCAACGCGATCTTGGCAAAATTCGGGAACTTCTCACAGACGAATACGACTTGCCTCAGCTTACTTCGGAAGACCTTGTCAGGGCACGCAACCACAGCTTCAACGTGAAGTGGGATAATGAGCAGGTGGAGTGGGAACAGAAATGCCTTTCTCCTACCTACTGGAGTGTACTTGATTACATCAATCAGGGCCGGGAGAATGAAATATGGACTTATGACGAGTGGAGGCAGATGCAAGTCCCTTTGGTTCTCGGCCTATATCTTATATGCAACGAAGAGGGTGGTAAAGATGAAGCTGGAAAGTGGGATGGAGAGTGGGATAGGGTTCCAATAACTCTCGCGAGACGGCTGGGTAATTGTCGTCGCGACGAACCTGTCCCTCTATATAATTAGCACAGCGCTGTCGATGGCACCTGTCAGAACTACTCTAACCATCACCCACCCTCTGTGGGCTGGTAGTACATCTACGATTCCCGGCTTCACGAAGTGCGGGCTTCACGAAGTGATGGCTTCATTGTGACGAAATGACGGGCATTTGATTACGGCGTCATGTAGCCCTTCCACTCTCGGGTTGGATCTCTGCCCTCCAGCGAGCTAAGCCCCGCCGAGAATGGCGGAGGAGCTGTCCTGAACTGGACTTGTGACGAAGGTAGACGACCCCTGGACCCAAAGATGGCCAAATGTGTCTCAAAATGGTACGGGATTGACTTTCTGATTGCCAGTGTTTCCCGATCCGCGCGAGAGGAATCGGACTGAGACGAGGCGACGCCTTACCCACGATCGTTGGTCAATGGGCCACGGGGATCGCTATCAATAGGCCCAGATCAGTTTGATGCGTGGAGTCCTCGTAGTCAGGGTTGCTTTTAGTCACACGAGAGCGCAAATCAATGCCTCCCACAATCACAATATCAGCTCTCCTCGACCTTGGTATCAAAGACGCACGATGAGCATCATAAAGAGACCGGCCCATCTCTGCTCAATGGCAGGCATGCTTCCAGTGGAAAGGACCCAACTAGCGGTAGAATCTGAAGCCTGACTGGTAAGGACGACTCGGCGACGGGTGGCATCGCCGGTGGCCCGTCCGTCACAACGAGTAAAGTCCCGTCAGCCATCATTGGTCCTCAGAGACCATGCGTCGTGCTACACCACTTGTGCGGTGAGCAAGGAGGGTAGGCAATGACCGCGATACCCAGCACATTATGCACCGCCCTCCCTTGACACGCGGTTGGCACTCGGGCTTCGGGCCTCGACGCGCGACGGACGCGTGGAGGCACAACCTCCTTCACTGCAGAACGGGACTCGTTCGCGGCGAGTGGAATCGTGTCCACCACCGTACTAACACTTCGCCACGACCGGGGCATCAAGCCGTGGCCATGAATCACTTGCAGTGTGATCCATTCAGCGGCTGAAAACCGACCCCTGTGTGGATGTTGCACTTTGGGAGGAGGGAGGGGTGTCCCGAGTCAGCCAACAACAGCCACGACTCCACGTCGCGAAGCTAAAAATGGGCTGTACGTACCATGTACGTACCTCGGAACTGGGCCGTTTAGGTTGCGACCAGGTCCCCTGTCCAGATTGCATGTCTCCGCTGTGTTGCATTACGTAGACTAGCTCCGTTGCCTTGCTCCAGGATTATGGTTTGCATGTTTGCCATATCGATCCGGTCGGTCTCCCCGGTGCGTTGTACCGCTCTGACCCAGGGCGGCCTGCTTGTACAAAGTAATTACAGCCTCGACATGACGATTGCCTCAAAGTTGCCTCGTCAAGCAGGGCGAACCATTCCACTCGACGCGGACAACAAACATCCCTCATATAAAGGCACAATCCAGACCGCCCTGTGAAACTGATACCTTACAACACTCCGACCTAAACCGCAATAATTTCTAGACATCCGAAGGAGAACACTTTACCAGCCTCGCGCACAACACACCGTCATGGAATACATCAAAACCGTTACCGGTTTGAGGAAGAATCGCGGTCAGCCGGAGACAAAACAAACAGCTCCTCCACCTCACCAGCGTCAAGTAACCGTCAGCCAAATAAACACCGAGAAGACGCTGTAGGTTCCTCTCAGACTCTAAGCTATACTGTCTAACGTCCCTCCAGGAGCCAGGACGACCTCGATAGAACCGAAGCCTTGACAGTAATTGTGCTCCACTGTCAAAATGGGAATCTCGATACGTCACATCAAGCGGATGGTCCTTGTCCGATATGTAAGGAGCAGATACAGGGCAGCTATGGGTCTCACCTCATCAATCACACGGATGAGGAGCTCTCAGCACTCTCCGCTAAGCTCCTGTCTTCTTACGAGATGATGCGCCAACCAGAGACCAGGCCCATTTCTCAGGGCCAACTCGTCGCTGAAGTCAAGGGGATCTATGCTGGCAATGCGGCCGAGCCTGTTATCCAAATGATGCGCCAACCAGAGACCAGGCCGATTTCCCAAGACCAACTCGTCGCTGAAGTCAAGGGTATCTATGCTGGCCTAGTCATGGTCGAAACAAAGTGCATAGAAGTCGACAATGCCCAGTCGTCAAACACAGATGCTAACAAACTCAACAACGAACAATGGCAGGCGTTAATCGCCCTGCACCGAACACTTCTGCACGAGCATCATGACTTCTTCCTCGCTAGCCAGCATCCCTCAGCCAGTATACCACTACGTGGCCTTGCTTCAAAATATGCCATGCCTGCTCGGATGTGGCGACATGGCATCCATTCCTTTCTTGAACTCCTTCGGCATCGGTTGCCGGCATCTCTCGAACACATGCTTACCTTCTTGTATCTTGCGTATAGTATGATGGCATTGCTATATGAGACAGTACCAGCATTCCAGGATACTTGGATGGAATGTTTGGGAGACCTTGGCCGCTATCGCATGGCGATCGAGGACGACGACATTAAAGATCGAGAAGTCTGGACTGGGGTGAGCCAGCACTGGTACAGTGAGGCTTCGAATAAGTTTCCAAACACCGGCCGCCTTTACCATCATTTGGCGATCCTGGCTCGACCCAATGCGTTACAGCAGCTTTACTACTACGCCAAGTCGCTCTGTGTGCCAATCCCATTCCTTGCTTCAAGGGAGAGCGTTATGACCCTCTTTGACCCTATCTTGGATTCCGATCCGCGTCACCTATCAGAAGTCGATACCAACTTTGTCCGGGTGCATGCACTTCTCTTCTCGGGCAAAGGGGACGAGGACAAGCTTAAAGCCTCCATGGAAAGCTTCCTGACCATCCTTGATTCGAAAATTGCTGGACTCACCAAAAAGTGGCTTGAAGCAGGGTGTGTACTTTCGCAACTCTTGAGGAATCTCTATTAACATAACTTAGTTATTTCATGGGCATTGCCACCTGTTGTTCGCTCCTCGGTTATGGCAATGAATCTAATGTTCTCATGAAGGCTATATCTCAGCGACTAGATGACACAGACGTTACCATGGGTAACTCGGTACTGGAGGTACCCCCTAGTGAATCCTTTAAGAAAGCACTCGAGTTTGCGGTCAAGACATATGGGACCGTCGTTCTCCGTTGGGGAGATACGAACACTCTTCCGTTCGTTCATATAATGATGGTATTCATTCACAAGATGGCGCAATACGCAGCTGCTATGTCATACCTTGAACAGGTATTTCCCTGGAAGCTGACCATGGTCATGCTGAATTACCACTTGACCTCGTGCGACTTCGAACCAAGAATGGACGGAGACTTCCCTGGTCCGGAGAAGGATGAAGCCCCCAGGCCTTTGCCAGAGGATTATGCCATGCGAGACCTTATCTACGTTGACGACTACTACCCTAAGATGTGGTTCGTCAACAAGAAAATCGACGACGACGAGAAGTACTTCGAACTCGCATCAATGGTCGACCAGCGAAAGGAGCGAATACTGTATCTTGGTTACAAGATTGCGGCTCAGGACAAATGGTTGAAGTTTGACCCTGACAGTCGGCGGTTTTCCGTGGCAGGCAAGTATGATGTGGACTTGGGTATTGGTTCTCAGTCATCAGAGACTCAGGAACTGACTCGGGAACTGAAGAAGGATGGAAGGGACTCGGATTCAGATAGCGCTTCTCAATTGTAATTTCTTGCCTTTGAATGTAGGGTTAACCTAGATTTATCCAGAGCAACTAGAGGTGAAACGCCGTGATATTTTAATCGGACTTCTCAGCGTGCGGACAAGGTAGGAGTATGGCGCCGCAACATCCACGAGATGTCCAAAAGATGCTCCGTAGTGGCCAGGTGATCGATTTCGGAAGTTATTGGTCGCAGCTGGTAACACCGTATTGCAGGGAATCTGACCGCCTGTTAGAGCCTCGGTAGTCGTTTGGTCGGTTTTGTAGGTGACGTAGTGTCACGCGTGATGCAAATTCTTCTCGCCCTTTCCTTTGGCAAGTGGCCCAGGTTGATCAGAACCGACGGGGGAGTTGGAAGGGATTAAAATACCTGAGCCTCCCACGTCAAATATCGAGGCTGCCGGTGCTGTTGGATTTGATTGGTTGTGCACAGTTGTGCCGATCGCACGCTGACGACTTCAACTACGCTACTGCGTAGTTACTAGAGATGGGTTTGCAGCACTAGCCCCACCACGCCTAACCTTTGACCGTTTTGTAGCCCTTCTCGTTGGCTCTATTCAATTTCAGCACGCTGCTGCGTAGTAAGACTCCGCAACTGCGTACTTACTAGAGATGGGTTTGCAGCACTAGCCCCACCACGCCTAACCCTTGACCGTTCTATAGCCCTTCTCGTTGGCTCTATTCATATTTCAGCACGCTGCTGCGTAGTAAGACTCCGCAACCGTGTACTAGAGATGGGTTTACAGCACCAGCCCCACCACGCCTAACCCTTGACCGTTCTGTAGCCCTTCTCGTTGGCTCTGTTCATATTTCAGCACACAGCTGCGTAGTGAGACTTCCATCATTGACATCTCTTACAGAGTCGATGAGGCCGAGGGGCAAATATTCACATGCCTTAAATACCATCCTTCCCGTCTTCCTTCGTCGTTTTATTTCTGTCTCCAAATGCACTCATATCTCCAATTAAGTCCTTTACCTCAACAGATCACATAACCTCGTTTCTTGAAGTTAGTACAATGAGAACTCCCTCGTGCAAAACTATATTGAAAGGTTCAGCATATCTTATCGTTCTTTTCCTTAGAGCTTTGCTAACATGGGGATTTGAACGCTAGACAGCTTGTTAGCTGGCGTGGGCGGATGGTCAGCGGAGACGCCAGGTGAAGATGACGGCGGCTTCCAGCAGCCCGCGGAGCTGAGGTCGGGTCCGTAGGACTCACTTTCCGAAAGTCTGAGACTGGAAGATTCCAGGCGTCTCATGGTGATCCCAAAATGTAACGCCCATATCGTGGATATAAGGGATGAAGTCGTCACCGGAATAGAAAACCTGGCTTTGTGATAATATTTACATATTGCTGTGAACCAAACCAGCCCTCGCTACCCACGAGTCTCGGCCGTGCCTCGCTACTTAAGACTGACCGGAAGGGCATATAGCGCACCTCTGACTTCGTCATGCCACTTAATGAACAGATCATTGGATGGGCGTGGCCGTCTAGTCCCAACCTGGGCTGCGGCTGCAAGTAACTGGGGTCATTTTCCTGCCTTAGCCAGCTAGTCACATATCGTCAATGCATACGTCTGAGTAGATGGAAAGGATAAATCTGAGATGCGTTGAAGATCTAGATTTCTGTTGTCTGGATAATTCCATGTCTGGGTCTTATTCTAAGAGGTGTGAATGCCTTCCCAACGAAACCGCAGTCATCAATCTCGCGGCCCCGGCTTAAGGCCGCTGCCCCGATCCCCAATGAACCGGGGGACACGTGCCTCTTTGCGAAGAACAACCACATCACCAAAACACGAATGTGTCCCGGGCTGATTACACAGGGGCGAAGTTAACAAAAGCTAATCTTGTAAGGCAGTTAAACGCGGAGGGCAACGAATCACAAGGTAGCTGGTTGTCCCGTGACAGGTCTCATCGATTAGGTCCATGCCGGCCTATTGTGGCGATGCACTTCGTCCCCTCGCAGTCGCAAGCGATTGCTCAACGTCCTGCCCTGGCAGGGTAGGTACACGCGATTGCGCTTTGCTGGCATGCCAATTCAAGGAATGCCCTTGCTCTTGACACACAGGGTTGCGATTCATGGCCGTTCTCCTACCACTATCGGTGGCGGCTCGCCGCCTATTGGATACTTTCCGTTAATTTGGCGGGCGTCGGGACCTTACACATTTGGCTCACGTGTGCTCCGCTAGGCTAGCCTGGGCCCCTAGGTTGTTTCCGCAGGGTGTCCGCGATCCGCCGCGCCTTCGCGGCAAGACCACGAATTCTCCTGTTCGGACATCCGTCTATATTCTATCCCAAGTTGCCACCAAGCTAGTTCCCTTGCGGTTTCTATCTTGACGATCTCGAAGTTGAGCCCTCATACGTAGTCGTCTCGATCGGCTTTGTGCGTGGTAACATATCCGTGATCTCCTCTCCCTCCTCGAATAGGTACAAACTTGTCGGAGGTACCATATCCATACTAAGGACGCCATTCGCTCGCCCAGCATCACTAAAGATAACGATTGGGGCATGCGATTCTGGCTCTATTCTCGACTCCGACTAAATCGCCATGATGTGTACCTCCATACTTACTCGGAATGTCGCTCAACCTCGGATTACCAAGGCCAAGCCGATGAATTCACGCATTGCAGTCATCCTCTCCCTAATTCGCAAATTTCGGGATTTCACATGCGGCTTCTTGATCCGTTCTCCCTAAGCTAGATTATCATCGGTGACCCTTTTGGTTGCCAAAAAACTTTCCCAGTGTGGCGGGCGGTCTAGGGCTTTTGGGCTAGCTGGTCGCTAGCAGGGACGTAACAGGGATAAATAGGGGAGGAAGCTGCACACCGAGGAAGGACCATCGCATCTCAGTTTTGATTTTTTTTCTTTTGGGTCAGAGAGACAGGAGTTTCGAAGACCTCATTGTCAGAGTTAATGAATACTTTTTGCCCTTGATTTTTGAGAGATTTGTATGAGACTATTTTTGACCGCAGACACGATCTTCGTCCAACCTCAGTCTTCCACTTCGCCAATTGACGGGCTGCCGCAGGCCTCATTGACGCATTGCCACTATTATTTCTTGCGACCGACCCGATAAAGCATCCGATTAGATGCTTTCCTATTGGGAGACATAGGCCTCAGATCAATCCAACCACGTACGCGTAGTCTGGTGCAGCTTCGGGCTGACCAAACAAGACGCCTGTGCGACGCTTTTCTGTGCACCCTCTCAAGGAATAGCAGATTTGGGTGTTGGCTATCGACCCTTTCCACCGCTAAACTAGCAGATCTAATGACTGATCAATTGGGTTGAACTAATAGTCCTAAAGTAAGGCGGAACTTCCTACTGAAGGCATCCGACCAATAATGGCTCCTTTCTAGCAAACGCAGAGAAATCTAACGACAATTTGGCATCCCGGAAGTGCAATACCTAGGTAATTCTTAACTTAGTATGCAAGTGTGAGCTAAGGCGGTGAATCCAGCTGATACAGTGAATCCTCCGCTAATGTATTTTATCTAATTACTACTATAGGCTACGATGACTGAACCCGACCTACCCGCGTGTCGGCGTGATTCTAGGAGGGCAAGCTGTAGGTCATTTGGCGATAGTGTCAAATTGTCTGTTGTAACCCCCCGATCCGTCAATAGTTTGACTACCTTCCCATGTGCACCTCCGGTTTGATATGATTTTGCGAGATCGAGCAATGATTGCTGTCGATGTGGATCCGTCTCTTCCAGCATTTTTTCTCTAGTCGTAAACACAACTTTGAATGCGGAGTGTGCTTCTTTAAATTCTCCTCGTTCCTGCGCTAGTACTGCGAGCTCGCGTAATGATACCAGCCATTGTTTCGGTTCCCATGTCTCCTCTCCGAGGCTAACCACCTCTTGCAGCAGCATGTATGCCTTTTCGGTCTGAGCATCGGCTTTGTATGCTAGTGCGAGCTCGTGCTGTGATGCTAGCCGTCGTGCGTCATCCCTAACCTCCTTACTGATGTGAACCACATACATCAGCAGCTGGACTGCCTCCTCGGTCTGACGATTGGCTTTGAATGCTAGTGCGACGTGCTCAAACAGTTCAATTGCCTTCTGAATCCGACCGCCATCTAGGTGTGCCAACGCAAGCCCGAGCCGTAAAACCAATCGATATGATTCATCCTCTGCTCCGGACAGCAATAGTTCGATCTCGGCCTGAGTGTTCAATTGATCCAGGCCATATTTCGTGTCTTCCTTGGTCCTAACCACCTCATGGAGAATTTCGCGCGCCTTTGCAAGCTTATCCGTGGCTATGTACGCGACCATGAGATTGCCTTGTCGTGCTAGCCGATTTGGGTCATTACCGGCCTCAAATGCTTGGTCCACTTGCTCCAGTACGGCAAGCAATTTCAAGTTTAGACCTCCTAAGGTTGAGGAGACGGGGTCGTTCGATGACCTTATTGACATCTTGGAGATACGCCGTCGGAAAGGGCCAAGTGAGCATTTGTTTGTTGGAAAAGGTTGTGGAGCCAAATGGAACATCCAACTTTGCGGGGCACGCATCATCCTTTTATAATACTTATTGGGGCCAGGCGGTCACAGATTGCAGTATCTTAGACCCACTTTCATTTTCTACGAACACCTCGTCATGTACGTGAGATGGCCTCGTATGTAGCCTGGAACGTATTGCATCGCCTTGTCCCGCGATTTCGAGTCATGCGAGCGAGCATCAAAAAAGGCTGGGTTTTCGAGGCTAGATGATACAACCCATCTCCTGATAGGGGCACAACCGCTGCTGTCATTTAGCGGCGTATCGCGAGCGGCAACAACCCAGCGAATATCCGTGGGCAAAAGTTATCTAGACGCCAGTGGGTAGAATGAGTTGCATGCCGCAACTTTCAGCACAGTGAACAAGCGACTTGGATTGAATTAGAAAGCTAGCTATGCTCGTAAGAATCCAATTGTTTTCCCGACCGCTTTGTTCTTTAGCTGGTGGAGGACCTGATTTTTCCGCGCTACCTACAATCTTCCAAGGGGGGATCTAGACAAGGCAATAAGATGGGAAAGAGCAGATTCATGTATAAATGAATAGAAGAAGAACTGAACAGATAGACACAATAGCTCCCCGGGTCCCTCCTGGTTCCATAACGTCAATAATGAGACGAAAGAAAGGAGGAGCAATAACCAGTATAGTTATCAGGCATGCGTGTACATGGGTGATACATGTATTGACTTACTCCCCGCCTCTTAGACTCGTGGGTCCAGTGTTCAGGTAATCTGTAATCGGACTTGAGCGGATCGATATTGATATTCTGATCGGCGTAGTTCATACCGGAGTCGACTTCTACGGTTGCCATTGCGTCCAGAAGTGGCGATAGGTCCTCGGGCTTCGCGGCCTCAAGCTTTTGGGAATCCTCCTTGCTTATCATCGACGCGCCATGCTTGAGTTCTGGAGACATTTCGCGACAAGTTCCGGGTTCGCCTAATTTACCTACCTCCTCGGAAAATTTAGCCTCCTCGCGTTGCACGCGCTCCACCTCCTTGGCAGCCACTTCTAGGACCTCGATGAGGTGCTTCTGCACCTCTGTGATCTCATAGTTGCAGTCGCCGTATCGCAACGCCCGGCGAGCACCGTACTTGCACATGCTCTGCACAATTTCCAGGCTCTTGTCTGGTCGATCATATACGTCCGGAGGTTGATCCTTGGCCCCACCAGGACCGAAGACGGATCGAGATATTGATGATTTTGGGTTGAAACGTCGTGTGCTCATATACCTTAGCAAAGGAGGGGCCTAAGGCCATTCTCATCACTGTCATTCTTGACTTCTTCGGACATGTCCACCTCGGCTAAGCGTTTCATATGGGTAGCCTTTGCAGCCACCTTAACCTTTCGAATGGACGACGCGAATATCACAAGGTCGTGTAATAAGCTTTGCAAGTAGCTGTCATAATACAAAATGATCATGCTACGTGTTCAATATGCTGGAGGAGCGCCCTCAGCGGACACCACTGACGATGCCCGCCGTCTCCCCTTGACTTGTTGACGCTTGCGCGCTACTTTGATGGCCTCCAGCGACTGCTTCACGGCGGGCAGGCCAAATGGAGAGAATCGCTTATTGAGCTCTGTGGGAGGTGTCGAGGGCTCGGTCGCCACTAAAGTAGCATCATCGGATATGGTATCGTCGGGTATTGGTTCTGGGGCCAGAAAGATGGACACGCCATCCATCGGCCTGAGAGATTTAGTCGAGCCCTTGTTGCGCAGCGAGTTTGCCCCCGGATGATTCTTCTGGACGAGGTCGTCTAGTTGTTTCAGCCAGCCTGGGACGTTCTTGGCGAGGTTTTCGAGCGCATCCATAGCCATGGTGGGTGTCGCGGTATTGTAGTAATGATTTGCGAAATAGACAAGAGATTGAGAGAAGCTGGAGTGATTGTAATGAAAAACGAGACCAGATGAAGGTCTTGGATCTTGAGGCTAGCAGAGCGTACTTATGCTATTGCTCAAACTTTCATCCACTGCCACAGGAAGAACCGTCAGCAACCCAGTATCCCGAAAGTAAATCTTTCGACCTGTACAGCTGCTTGCTCCGGGAGAAGGAAAGTCAAAGTGATGGTTCCACTAGGCCCAGCCGGCCCTTGACTCTAGAACCTGACCCAAGCCGCTTGCCAACAGGATGCGCCTGTCAGTATCACACGTTGAATACGCAACCCTCCACAGTCCTTTGATGTAATAACACGCATAACGCGATTTGTGTCGACAGGTGATGCTATTTACGACAGAGACCGGAGAGCAGGGCCGCACACGTACAACACAATACCCTTCCGGAAGGTAACAAAGCAAGCAAGGGGGGGATCCAAGGCCGCCATCGGGCCTGTCTCGGAGGGGCGACATAGTGGATCCTTACATCCACAAAGCATGTCGCCAAAGACCATGCAGGCTAGCTTCCCATTGAGCAAGATCAGCCGACAGAGATATCAACCTCTGCTCAAATTACCTTACTCGCGCGCAGGCCAGGCCCATTCTCCAGCGCGAGATTAAGGTTCAGTCGACGGCTGCCACACTTGGGCCATAGAGCCAGGTCTGCAGTGGGCAAAGTGGGGCTAGATTTCGGCGGTTGAGCTCGTGGAGTTGCCGGTTGAAGTACGGAGGCGGACAACCATTTGAGTTCGGGTTGGGGTTCGGGCGCGGTATGCGAAGCCGGCAGAAGTCCGAAAACGATGAGCCCGGCCATACGCGGAGGAGGGTTCTGGTCCGCGAAAGTGGGCCAATGTTGAGGTGGTCGAGAACAGCAAGTATCATCGAGATTCGACTGGATTAGGTCGATCGGAGTGCGAGTAGGCTTGAGAACGCCACCTGAGAATGCCAGTCGACGGGGTGTGTGTATGTCTGGGAGCAAGTTATACAGCGTGGGCCATCGTCGCCAGCCTACATGGCGACAGCTTGGCTGGAGGCGCTGGCTGACAACGCAACACACGTGCTGAACTCTACCTGTCTCTTAGCAGCCTCAGAATGATGCAACGATATGTGGCGATGACAGCTAAGGAATCAGAGAGTTGTAAATACAATAGAAAAGCGTACCTACTGCCGGCAGCCATTAAGGGACTGACGATCATCCTGCCAATCCAGGGTCAAGCTCTTCAGAGTGGTATAGCTCACGAACTTACAGTCTTACTTCCAAAATAATTTCCTAGGGCGAGGTGCAGTAATGGGTAGTATGCTGAAAACATAAGTAAGTAACTGCCATGTGAGGGAGAGTAACTACCTACCGCAGGAATGAATAGAGGTAAGGGAAGCAAAGAAGCAAAGGTGAGAAGGGTGAGAAGGATAAGCGACCTGGTAAGAGACTCGTCAGCGCAGAGAGCAGGCGGTGAGTACTTCAGAGACCGGACCCTTTCTGACTGTACTGCCGATCCTTGGCGCTTTCCGCCCTGGTAGCCATGTGATGACTCCCGTGGACTCATCCCCCAGGCCATACAGTGACCTCGTTGCCCTTCTACCCTGGCGGCCGCTCGTTGTTTCATACCCCATGATTCAGCTCTATCCAATACGCTTATAATATACTTGTTGGAGTTCTCTCACCGTGTTTGACCGCCGGTAAGCAAATCCAATGCCATCCAGGGGTCAGCCGTGAAGATTATTGCCTTCCGACGTAAGCGTGCCTTAGGGTCAACCCTCGCTCTCCCGGTTTTTTCTAGGCTGCGATCGTCGGTCTCAGCTTCGCTCTATACTAACTTACACCGTCGTCAATTTGCTTTTCTTGCACAACTGGACAGGCCGACGTTCAAACACTTTACTCATCGTTCACCACCGTGTTCGGTATTCAGGCCATTTATCAAAATCACCCCTAGACCTCTTATCTCACGTTCTCTTTCGACATCCTATCTACCTTCGCTCTCATTCTGGCCTATTTCCGACTCCTTGCCGACAAGTGACGTGGGGATGCCCCGAGTTCATTGTTCGTTTTATACTTACTACACTGGCTATCTTCTTTGACAAAGAATCGGACTTGGGAAGTAAAGTAAATGTACCCACGTCCTGCTCTCGGCCAGCCGCTTGCTAATTGGTGACAAAGACAGAAGTGACCCAAACCAACAAAAGCCGCGCTGAAGTCATCGAGAACTCCTTCTATTGTATACATTCAGGTCAATTCTTCTGGTGCCTCGCGATGTCGAGACAATACGATAGTGGGGTCTGAATATACCGGACCAATGTTTCGTACCCTTGCCGACTATAGTCGATACACTTTATCTTGATGCATATAACGATCGATTGCCAACGAACGGCTATTCGACTCAATATCAAGGTGTAAATAGATGGAATTGGGGATGCATGGGAGGTCTGAGTTGGCATTACAAGGGGTCGCTCTTGGGAACACAAAAACCCAGAACGGACTAGTGGAGGGGGCTTGCAGGTAGAGTCCACTTCAGGTTCCGCCCTGCTTTCCACCCTCTTCGGATAGTATGAATGGCGCTGGTGGCCTTCATGCTCTTGGACTACGACGGAGACTGACAATTACCCACCGCAGATGTGGACTCATTTATGTCAATGATGGCTCAACACACCGCGTCCTGGATGTCTGATGATACAGGGTAAGCCAGTTCGCAAAACGATGAAATCTAATTTATCGCTTAGGTCCCATAATTTGCACACGTGCTACATTACAAAAACCTTTCTTGGCCGGTCGAATTATGACTGGCTGACAGCTACAACTAGTGAGTCAACGAGGCAAACGGGCCTTGATTATTCCACCTCCGCCTCCTCACTTCGACTCCAGTTTAATAACTCTTGGACCCCACTGGATAAATGACTATTTTATCAACCTGAACTGAGAATAGCAGACAGTTATTTTCGCTCACTTTCCTACCTGCTATTTTATCGATGGGCCAATTACCCCCAGCCCCTAGCCTGGGCAAGTTGCGGATTGCAACTCCCGACGATGTTCTACGCATTGGGATCGTGGCAGCTGCAGGCTTTAAATATTCGCCACTTTTCCGCTGGGAGCGACCCTTCCATGAAGAATATCCGGAGGACACGCTTGCATCGTATCGCACGCAGTTCGAGGCTCACATTCAGAGCGATGACTTCGCCGTACTAGTGCTAGAAGATGTTTACGACCCCTGCGAGGGTAAAAAAACCGAAGCCACCATCCCACAGGACAATGGATGGGAGCCTCCAAAGGCTGGGACGAAGGTCGTTGTTGGAGTTATGAGCTTGAAGCTGGAGCCCAACTCCCCACGAAGAGGACAATTCAAAAGCCGAGAGAGTGAGTTATTCCATTGGCTGGTCCTTCATAATCTCTACTGACTTTAGTATGCAGGCATGAGCCTGCATCGCTTTGATAACGCTGGACGCGACTCGAATCGCCGCCGCTACGATTCGTGGGGTAGCCTGTCTGGTTCTAAGAAAAGAGAGTAAGTGAATGAGACACGAAACAGATGAACAAACAGGACTAGATAGCTAACGCTCTTTTTTATACCAGGTATTGCGATGGAGACTCGGTTATCAGCATGATCGTCGTACATCCTGCGTACTGGAACCGTGGATATGGCACTGCTCTTATGCAATGGGCAAAGGACCTGTCAGTTGCCGACGGTGTCAAACAATGCGTCAGCGCTGTACCAATGTCGGAACGCCTTTTTCGTGGGCTAGGATTCAAGCACATTTGCTATATCGTTGCTGAAGGGGATGAGGATGACGCTGAAGGAGTGACAACCGCACTTTTGGAATATGATGGATCCGTTACGGGCAATTTATCAGGGTAATGGTGTTCAAAGCGATGATGACGGTGATTGCTTGGGCCCGGATGGACCGGGCGGGTCAGAGAGGATTTTCTGACACCCCTTCTGACCAAGGTTATGATATCAATCTATCAGAGGTTTCGTAATACAGGGTCATCTTCCAACAGAATACAGTAGTTGCTGAGCGGGCCTTCGCCGCCGATGAACTAGCACATTTATATACATGATCGATGAGACGCCGACTAAAATCAACACTTAAGGGCTACAGTTGTATAGTTATGGAATCACAGGCTGTACAGTGGCGGAGTTAGTATAAGAGCGAATAGGCCTGTCTCTAGAGAGATGGCAGGCAGATCGTCTCAAAGAAGCTTGTAGTCTTCAGGAAGTCTGCAAAGTCCTTGGGGCTAACTATCAGACGCCGCTAGTAGCCGTGGCGGTGGTAACCCCAACGCAGGGCAAAGCTCAGCGAGGCCATCTCATTTTCCAGAGCCTCCAGGAGTGTTTCCAGCCAGCTCTGGTTGGGTGATGGCCTTTGGAGGCTTATCTGAGACCTCAGCTGCTGGTCAAACTCGCTCGACGCGGCTTACACGGTCACCAAACTATACCCCTTCCTTCCAGGATGCGTTTGGCAGCACGCCGTTGTCCCAGCGAGAGCGAGAGCGCAACCGGGACCGGGGGACAACTTCCGGGTTCAGCTACGATACTTCACGGCTACGGCGACGTAGCTCCCACTCTCCAACGAGTCCTCGAGCAGCGGGTCCTGAGGAGCACGCAGCCCGAATGAGGCAGAGAAGCCCTTCGCAGAGCAGCCGCCGCTCAACGTCGGACCGAGACCAACGACGACAAAGCGGCGGCCATGGACCCATAAGCTGGCTCCGTGACCAGTTCAGTAGGGGAGGACCTGGCAGCGGCTCATCCCGCGACGGAAGGCGATAATAGGAGATGAATGTCCTTCTATGTGATTGATGGGAGTGCCATAAGGAATTGGCCGGTTGGACTGGCCAAGCTATAACTGCGAAAGAAGGTTACATTATGACACTGTGGGATATTCGGTTATGGCTTGAGGTGGCATGGAAAACGAGGATATTCAGCTGTGTCCTACTTATTCTCTACTTAACCCAGGCCCCTCTTGCGGAGTCGAGAGTGGTGGCGGTATAGACGTCTAGACACATCTAAAGTAGCGGCTGTCGTAGAACGGCCCGGAACTACCCTTTCTGGCGTCCTTCATGTATATTCATTGGATAAGTGATTGGTTAAGGATGTCCCGGTACCGGGCAGGGTTTCTCCATCAATCTCATTCTTCTTTGGGAAGGTGGCCTTTGGGCAATGATACCCAACGACCAACAGGGTGTCTGCCGAGAGCCGCAACACTTTAATGCGTGCGACCCAACACTGCCCAAGCACCACCAACCCAAAGGTGGTCAACACCGTATCATGCCAGGGAGGGCTTGCATTATGCAAGCCAATCACACTACAGAGGCAAGGAAACTCAGGCAGTGACGAGGAACGAGGTCGGTAAGTAGGCTGCTCTGCTGGCAACGCCGTATTGCAGAGCCGCTCACCGCATCGACTCGGCTGCCCTGTAATGTAGGGAGGGTGGGAGCTCTGCATGACCAGAGCGGCAAAGCATCCGAGCCGAGTGAATTCCTCGTGGGAATGCATCAGCGCAGTTCCACGCTGGGCGTGCTTTGATGCTTGTGAAAGATGGGAGTTCTCTATGTCGACACCGAGCCGTACTTCTCGGCACAAGCTCGCATATGGGCCATGAGTAGTCAATGGATTCATTACGAACAACTTGCGTGTACACCGTGTGGTATCCATCCATGTTGTGCAGATGGCCCTGGTCGGCTTGTTCTCCTGCTCTTTGTCAAAACAAGGCGAACGGAACTGTCCCAGCCGCCATACCCCAGTCATGCTGATGGTACGTGGAGGTTCCACAGCATGGGAGGAGAGTACGTCCATGCAAGTGCAGTCACGTCGCCCGCACAGTGCCATCCTATGCCGCTAGCTTGGCGCATTTCCGATCATCCAGGGATGACAATCCGCCAGTGGATACTCAGGGGGTTGGGCTGGAGAGAGCGGACAACCCTTGTTGATCGGAGACGCCTTGTCTCGTTATCCCTACCCATCAGGCTTCATCTGCGCACGACTATCAACCAGGGCTAGCGGGTGGTGGACACACTACCGCCCGCCTCGAGACACGTCGTTCAGCCGCACTAGTGCAATGGTACTCATATCCCCGCATGGACGTGACTGTGCCGTGCGCTCCATGTTCCCATAGCGGCAAGCCACTCGTTCAACCCCGAAATAGCCCAAAGTCAACTCAAACCCAGTCCCCTCCTATCATCTTGTGACAAGTGCATCTCGGTGCATCTCGGTTAACTTGTCACTCGGACACATTAGCCTACAACGAATAATATGGCGCCGCGGATGGTATGTATGTCTTAGCACAACTCCGACTCCAGCAGATCTGTCTCCAGTTATCCCGTCGCCCCGTTTCATACCCTTGGCAGAGCAAAGCATGGCCGGAGCGGTCGTCCCATTGAGGCTGCGAGGACACCTGAAATAATAGAATTGGCCAATGGATTGGAGCAGCCGTACCACTACCAACCTCATTCTTCAGACCGCCAAGCGGCCGCCCTGGCTGTACCCGCTCTTACCTAGCAAGGGTTAGGTGATGAGACTAGGAGTCATAGGTAGAACCGCCCGAATCTCGTGCCTCTCAAGAAAGACCAAGGGATTCACGGCCTTGCAGTGTCTTGTGAACATGGCTAGCGCCGGCGGAAAACCTTGCTGTGTGATCAGTCATTCCTTGGGTGTCAATGGGTAATGACAGCACATTCTCCTCTGGCGCCGCTTCCGTGGAATACCAAATTACCCAGTTTTCGCGTCTCAGCCTCTTCCAACCCTCCCAATTCTGAGCCAGAGAGTCCGCAATAGTCCTCCCTCCCCATACCACACAATTGACTATAGTACGCCTCACAGAACGTCCCACTCCTGCTCGACTCTTCAATCTCTTCAAAGACGAACTGCGAGTATAGAGAAAGGGCATATCAAAGTTGTGCATGCCCATTCGTACACCGGAACAGACATGTTTGTAAGCCCCAGTCAGGAGTTGTGCCTCGTGGGTGTCATGGGTACTAGCACACCGGTGGAGAAATGCTAATCTTATACGCCCATGTACGTGTTGCAACTAAAAAAGAGGCGATAATGCCGAGGCGTTCCGGCTGTCCGATTAAGGCCATGTGCGCGGCCAGCTCGGGCGGGCTGTGGGATCGGATATTGACACTCTAACTGCATGCCGTTACAGTGGCACTTGTCTCTTACCTCTTCGCTGACGCTGGCGATCCCAGAAGTACATCATGCCGTGATTGCCTGTTCTGCCTTTTGCCGCGGTGGCCTCGTTCGTTCACGCCTTAGGCTGCCTCCTCATTGGTGATGGGTCGACACTAGACTATGCTATTTGCATATGCAAGGGCACAACCCAAGAAGAGCGTTGAAAAATGCGTTGACTTAAGATTTGGGTCGCACTGAACTATAAAGCCTGCGTGGATGTTCGGGATGTCACCTGTGCTCTCAAGAAGCTGCATCAACGTCAATTTTCTCTTTCCAGACTCGCCCAAAAATCTTTACCCACTATGACAACTGTTGTTGAGTGGGCTTGTTGTGTAAGCCGCCTCGGATAAAGATCCTTGTTAGGTCGAACTAATATCTCTTAGCGATGTCTTGAGCTGTACGAGGTTGACCCGAAGAAGGAGCTTCCTCCATGCCAGGAATGTCGAATGCCATCCGATAAATGGTGCTGCGTACGCAAAGAAATCTGGGAAACAATTGATATGCAATTCAGGGTACATGCTGAAGAGATGGACGAAAATGAAGCTTGGGTTACTGTTGATCGTACAGAGGGTTGGTCGATTGGAGGATGGAGAATTACTAACGGGGATTGGGTCTGGAAGGACGGATGGAAAAAGTGCCTTAAGGGACGCATAGAAAAGGAGACGTTTTAGTAACATCGCTCTGGGTCTTGGTTGATAATGAGTATTCCGGCAATCACCTAGTGCATCGTACCTGCCCCAAATGCCAGGACGAGTTTCACATCCTACATATGAATGTTCCTCATCGTACGTCAAGTTGATCGGAGTGTATCAGATCATCTCCTACAAGTTTCTCCATCCCCTTGGTACACTTTGTGACTTTACCCCAACGAGGCATATACGCCTGGATTTCCCTATGCTTCCACACTCAAAGCCAGAAGGGAATACTGTGGTTCCCTACTGTCACTAGCAAAAGGCCTGGTTGTTAGTCTGGTCTCGGCTGGACTGACCTATCTTTGAGCAATTGATCTCTAGGCCGCACATGGACCAAGTAAAATAGATCGACAACAACAGACGGGGCTGATATCGGTATGCCAGAATATTGGGTTGCGGGCCGCGGCCGCGGTCTGGTTATTGGGCTGCCTGAATGAATGCGAGCACGTCTTGGGAAAATCTCGTGGCGGAATGCGAGTTTCAGGGGAGCAGAGCCAGTAAAGGGAAAACTAAACTACGGAAAGACATACGGTAAGGAATCTTTTTAGGAGAGGAAATATTTACAGCTGCGGTGCATAGCTGTAAGACGCAGATGCAACCACTTCAACCAGGTTCAAGTAAGGATCGGGCTGAGGCGGTGGCTAGATTAAGATCGTAACCTGGCTTTGAACGGCCCCAGTTGCCACATGATCGCTCGCCTTGTGGAGGACTGTCACGTTGATATAAATGTGGACGACTACGACGGAGCCACGGCTCTTTCACGCACTGCAGCAACTCGATGACGAGGCATTGGGAACGATTCTACGTATGCAACGCCTTGGGCTCCTTGAAGACGCTAAACTCGACTGCTGTTGGACCTTTGAGGAGATTGAATGTGTGATGGGAAAGTCGTCGCTGACATCAGTATTTGAGTTGATAAGGAATAGACCTGTTTATTTGTGAATTTTACTATATTCTAGTTAGTACTGGTTACCTGGATGTGAGACAACAGATGAAGTTCTGTATCGTGGGTCGACTGCTGTTGAATTGATAACTCGATTAAAAAATCCATAGATTGGCCGTTTCTGAAAGATATGTGGAACCACTGAGACGTTGACGGGTGACATGGGCTGCTTGGAGTAGATGGAAAGTCCCCGCCTGAGACGATCCTCTAGCTTGGGGCGTCCGGTCACTTTGGGTCCAACGTCATGAAACGTGCCATCGTGATGTACGAGCACGATGCCTAGTGTTTCTATGAGAAGCTCTAGATAGTCATATGCCTTAGTGAAGCGTAGCTAGTGAATGCACCTGACTTCACGAGCTTTTAGTGTCTGCATATTGGTTATGGTGGGATATGAAACATCTTCCTGGACCAGCTTCCTACACTTCTCAATGGCTGGGTCACGACATCATCTATATCTGAGTAGTAGTCAACCATCTATCTGCTTCTGTAGTAATTCGGCTTGAGTAGTCCTCGGATGGCTTGGGCCAAGCACCTTCTTTCTAAGGACACATGTCTTTTGACAAAGAGTCTTGGCTTCGTCCAGTTTTCCGTTATGCCAGAGACTTTCAGAAAGTCCATACATTGATGACAGCGTATCTGGGTGATTCTGCCCTAAGCATTTCTGTCTTCCAGCCAGTGCCTCTCGATACAGCTTCTCCGCGTCTTTGTATTGCTTTTGTTCCAGGTGCGTGTCTGCTAAAGAATGCATGATGTGGAAGATGAACACAGGATGCGTTCTCTCTTGCGTCCTGCCCCAGCGCAGCAGATCCTCGTATATTTCCTTGGCTTTTATAAAGTTGCCCGCACAGAGAAAATAGAAGCCATGCCATTTCTGGGCCAGCTTGGTGTCGATACAATCCTTGCCCCACACCTGCTTTGCCAGACTCAGCGTCTCTTCAAGCCCTACCCTTGTTTCCTCTCCAAGATTTCTCTGGTACGTGTACGCAATCATAAGACTTAACCTGTAGTGAATGGTCAGTCGATGCTCGGAGCCTAGCACTGTAGTTGCAGTATTGAGCGCGTCTTTCAACACTGTCGCAGCCTTGTCGTCGCCTTGCTCCCGGAGCATTTTCCCCCATGCATGTAACACGTCTATTGTTGCTGGGTCTTCACGACCGAGCGTCTCCGTGGCTCGTAACCGAGCATCATCCAGCACTGCCAACGCATCCAGTCTACGCCCTTCGAGGCAGAGGACTTGGGAAAGGTGAACTGCAGCATCCACAGCGACAGAGTTCGGATATCCCTTCCACGCGTTCCACAGCTTTTCAAATGTTTCCCTGGCCAGATCTAGCTTTCCTTGAAATTTGAATGTGACTCCGATATGCTTGAAGTTCTCTGTTGTGTGGTCGTGATTTATGCCTTGCAGATGAATGAGAGTTTTGAGAATTAGTAAAAATATTCTCAAAGCTTCATCGTATTTAGACTCTGCACGGCATTTTATTGCACAATCAGTTAGAGTTATGGCCATGTCGTATGCCTTCTCCCTGTTGCCTTTGCTTTCAGAGTGGCCGTGGTCTACGGCCATGTCGTATAGATTGAGACCTTCGCATTCTGGGTGACTGTGGTCTGGGTTCATCTTGAATAACCATTCGCACAGCTCTTTTAAATGAGCCTGAGTCTAAAGCACATAATTAGACATGCATCTCGAAGTGCATGTCATGACTTACCGATGACTCCCCTGGTTGGGGAATCGAAGAGCGCAAATTGGAGGTTAACGGATGAGCATCCATAATGGGCAGTGCAGTTAGAAGTTGTGCTGGTTGTGTACTTATTAAAGCAATCAAGTTCGGGGGGGAGACGTGGCTGCTTTATACGCTGGTAAAGCTTCGAAGCCTCATGTTCATGGGGGATACATGTGTACAAGGCGGCAAACTCTGACAATCAAATAATTAGAAGGAGGACGTACTGTCTGTGCGTGCATGAGTCCCTGTTTCGCGGCCTAGTAGCTCCCGAAGCGCCTCTACTGGGATGTGTTCTATGCGACTTACTATGCGGCTGGCAAGACATTATTGAAAACTCTGCACTTCTGTAAGCCGCGGTCGAACGTGGCAGTTGCGTATTGCATGAAAACGTACACGCCAGCGTCAAGCTTCACGCCTGCCCCATGTTCTTTGTACATACCGGGGTCTTCATGTTTAGTGGCGTGGCTGATGTACGTGCTCGGTCAGCTTCTCTAAAGGACATGGCCGATGCGGTTTTGCTGTGTTTTGTTGGGCACCTCACGCCTGCTAGTTCAATCTCATAATCAAGGAAGACTATTTATGACTCATTGGTCGCGGTGCCAAGTTGACCTAGCTTAGGGCCATATAAGATTCGAGGCGGTCAGAGGCCCTTGATAAGGACAGGACCTTGGCTGCAGAGCTGGCAGCCCTCGTGGCCGCGTGACTCATCTCTACTCCCGGTGTGATTACCCTGCACACCTAGACCTATTTTTAGGGCAGACACCTGTCGGTGACTCAACATTCCCGTTTTGTCATTTTTAGAGCCGACTTAATTCGTTACCCTGTGTTGCCTGGATAACGTAACCCTCCAAAGGAGGCTCGCCTTGATTGTGGTGGCAGTAGTGCACAGTACAGCCCATTATTTTACGTAGCTAAACTTGACCAAAAGTCCCAATGACAACTCGGTACATCAATCACTAGGTTAATGTAACTGAGTCTCGATCCAACTCCGACAACCCATCACCTTGGTTACGATTGCTCTACTTCTCAGCCCATCCGTCCTTCTTCGCCTACCCTTTCGTCGAGATAGCCTCGATAGCGCTGGCGGCTATCATGTCGAGATTACGATAGAGGGTGTCTACTAGGCGGGAGATACAGAGAGGATACTCAAGTCCACATCCTATTTGTCTGTGACGGAAAACTGTCGACTGTCAGTGCCAAACTTCAACCATGTGCCCTGCGCTGCAATCTGGTAACTAAGATATAGTATTTGCTCCTTTCGCTGGTCGACCATTGATGCGAGTTCGAAGTACTTCTCGTCTTCGTCAAGCTTCTCGTTGTCGAACTACTTTTTAAGATAGAAGTCGTCGCCGTAGATAAGGCTTGGCATGGCATGATCCTCCAGCAAAGGCCCGGGAGCTTCCTCTTCTCTGGACCGGGGAAGCCTGTCCATTCTTGGTTCGAAGTCGCACGAGGTCAAGTGGTAGTTCAGTATAACTATAGTCAGCTTCCAGGGAATCA
Organism: Ilyonectria destructans; assembly: GCA_020740775.1. Lineage (NCBI taxonomy): Eukaryota > Fungi > Ascomycota > Sordariomycetes > Hypocreales > Nectriaceae > Ilyonectria > Ilyonectria destructans. The sequence continues at coordinate 409,029 of JAHEWK010000028.1, forward strand.
CCTATTCAAGGCATGACATGGCAGCCGGGTATTGCGTCAACTTGTGAATGAGTTCATGCTGTGATTGGACCAACGCGGGAACGAGTCTCGTTGCTGACGTAAATACGTAAGTAAAGTACAGTGACCAAAGGTGAATTATTGTTCGGGCACTGTTGATGTTGCGCTGAGGGATGTGAAACTTGTATCATTATGTCAGTACTTCATGGACACTCCTGTCCACGTCTTTGCTTCATCAAGAGACCTGCGTGTCATCAGTGACCATACCCAACTGCCCTTCATCCATAACTAGCTCCTCTAGCCAAGGCCAATACGATTCCTCCGCCCAAATCCCTGATGGCAAGCTCTAGGGTGTACCTAGTCAAAGATTTGATTGCGTATTATGGTTCTGGTGCAAAACGAAAGAGAACATGTCATGTATTCACTAAACGAAGCTACTCACTGACATCTAAACAGCGGTTCTGCAGGACACGCCTCCATTATATCACGGTACTTCTCTAGAACTTCCATCCACTCTTTTCCCCACTGCGTAATGAGCCGGAAATTTCTCTTTTCACTTTCGTCCCTATGGAGAAGAAGAGCATATTGGGATGCCACTCTGTCGCCGTAGGTAAAGTCCCCGAACGCAACGATTTTCAAAGACGTTACCCCGTTTGGCCCAAATATCCATTCAGTAAAGTGGCCGAAGTCGTCTGCCAGCTTGAGTCCGCACCATTCTCCGCTACGCCAGGGTTCTGGGTTTTGTTTAACCGCCCACGAACCGCGTTGTTCAAGGTCGGATTCCGATTGGCGGAGGTGAAAGAACTTCAATGAGGTAAAAGGACTTAATATATGCTTCTGTATAGAAGCGCGGTTAGATTGGATATATTTTGGGGCTGGAGGGCTTACTAAATGCTTCGGGTCACAAGCTAGGCCAATCTCCTGAAGATTCAGGCAAGCGAGCGGACTTTCTGCTGGATGCTCTGTTATAAGACATAGATTAGGTTGGGAAATAGCCAGATTCGGGACATCATATTCCCTCCCACAGTGTTGTGAATTGGTTTCGGAGTTGATGGCTCTTCGGTTGTCGACAAACCTCTTGAGATTTGCATGGCGAGCAACGCAACCCCAAAGCTCCCAGGCTGAGATTGATGCACTTTGGCTGATGAAAAGATCTTCAAGTCCCTCCACGGCGTGCAGCAAAGTTAGGATAGCTTCTCCGCTGCCCTGATGTTTCCCACTAGAAAATCCCTGAATTTCCAGTCGCTTTAGCTGTATAGGGTTGCTGGGGATCACAACCATTTCCAGCCACTGATCCCACCCTGGACACATTCGTAGCGTGAGAGACACAAGGGTGTTAAAATTGAATGTGGATACCATTGTCGCTGAAAGGTCGATGTGCGAGAGGGACAGCGCAGAAATTGCTGCGAATAGAAGAGGGGGGTCTTCGTTCAGCCAAAGAACATTGCTAGCCCCGTACTTTGCTGCTTCACTGCTGTCATGGATAATTCTGCTGTCGTCTGCGGTACTGCCGTCGTCTGTGATACTGCCGTCGTCTGTGATACTGCCATCGTCCGGCTCGAGCCAGTACCCGAAACTCAACTTAAGCAACTCTAAGTGACTCGAATTAATCCGCAGGACTTTGGAAAGGCTGGCTTCGTTCAATTCACTATAGCCCTCCCAGCTTAGCCTCTTCAGTTGACAGAACCGTGACAGGTCTATCGTGCACTCTCCATCATGAGAGTTTCCGCAAGTAGGGTCAGTTATCAAACTTAGAGATTGAAGCGAGGGCTGTTCAAGAGGGACAAGCCCGTTTTCTCCACAGATTTCGGACGGAATGCACGTCCCCAAGTCCCAGCTCATTCAGTCTTAGTACTATTCAAATAATGAAATCTCGTATGGAAAGGAATACATACCTGAAGCTAGACAGTTGGTTATCGCGGAATCGCTGAAGTAGTGACTTCGCATTTCGGCCAAGGATTTCGAAAAACGACAGGCGTCTTGTGTTGTATCCATCTCTCTCATCAATGAAATCATAATCACCGACTCGAGTATATTCATCTAGTTCCTTTGTGTGGGGACACCGCTGCGCCGTAACTTGCTCAAATTTGGATTGGAAGTGAAGCTCTGTGGTAAGTGGAATAGGCGATGTGCCCCAGAACTTGAACTCAATGCAATGTAGATCGCGTTCGCTAAACAACGAGACCCTGACAGGTTGTGAGGGGTGTTGAGTCTCGTACAGCTGTTTCGAAGCACCGCATAGTTTTCTCCAATCGGACGGTGCTAACTATCACACTCTAGAGTCAGCATCAGGCGGGAGTGGAATGAGATGTATGCAGACCCTCCCGATTATCAAATAGAAAATTTCCGGCGGTAAACTGAACAAATTGAGGGCCATCTTGAGAAACTGTCCCTTGCGGACGCCGGATCACCACATCAACGGCATTAAACTCGCTGTTGTCCTAGGGGCACTCTCTGTGCTAGCGGTGGCTGTAGGCAGCTGCGGTGGCGGAGTCCAAAGTTTGGAGTCGATAAAATGTACTGAGTCCTGTTGCTCACCGATGATGACTGAGACATGAATACCTGGTAGAGTAAATGACAAGGAGTTTGTCGGACGTACCTGTGATGCGTGCTGGAGGGTATGTGCTGCTATGCTAAAGATAAGATAAAGGATAAGCCTCAAGCCGTCGAGAGCGTCCGGGCAAGACAAGGAAGACCACTCACTCTGAGGCCCAGAACTAGGTTGGTATCTGGAAACCCCTTCACCAGTTAGAACGCGGTTGGTACGAGTGACGGGGAACCAGTTGTCAGTTTCCGGTTACTGCACGGGGATTCGATATCTTCGTACGAAGTAGACTCCAGCCCAAAAGGGGCGAAGGGGAAAATAGCGGACTGTGTGCTTCTGAGTCAAAAATATGTATTGTCAAAAGGAAGTGCAAATATGTTCGAGCACAAGACAAGGGATGAACTTTGTGAAGCGTACGGAGCACATGGCCTGAGCGTTAGACAACCAGCTAGAGGACAGTGCGCTTACAGGAATGACGAAACCGGCTTATCTAGCGTGGACGTAGCGGGAGGAGCAGAGATCAAAAGTCCGGCCAAGTCATCGTCGCTAGGCTTGTGATGCCACATGTGCCACCCACCCAGTCGGCGTCCTGGTATAACAATAAGTGGAGTCTTAATTTGTACTGTCGGGATTCTCGGCCCCATAGGTACTTTCCGTTCAATGTGAGGCGTCGGCTGTTTACGGAAACTCTTTTGTCATGAATGAACTAGACGTATACATCTGCTGATGCCGCGCAACCACAGTGTGTTGGTGGCAGAAGTAGGAAGGCGCGGTCAACGTCAGGGGACGTGCGTTAGTGGTAGTGTAATGGACTAGATGAAGCAGGGGTTCAAAATCCGCGACGCCAAGTAGACACTGTGTAAACAACACGTCAAAAGTCAGCGACTTTAAGCCGCGAGCCACGCTCCACACTGGCTGAGACGACTTCCCACAATTGGTATAGCCCCTTCCCCTGTCACACTTACAATCTAACACTGTTTGACTGCCTGGGGACCTCGATTGGTGACTTGGGCTACCACTACGGAGCACAAGCTGAACGTCACCCCTGTCCGAATGGCACGGACTGTAGAGACCCGTGCCCTGGGAGAAAGCGGTGACTAGCGGGGCCAGGGGTGAAATCCATGGCATCGGGAATCGACGACAAGGCAGTTGGGCCCTGGTTCTGCCAAGGTCAAACAGCTCGGTGATAATTTGCAGCAAGGGCCCCCGTGAGAGAAAATTTTGCGGGCCTGGTCACACCAGCGCAATTTACCTAGCGTCTTTGCCTCGCGACAGGGCAGGGGGACTATTGATGTTGGCCAAGATGCGATTCTGGAACGTGCGCGGCTGGGGAACTCGCCGGGGGGACCGGGCTGTCGATCCTAGCACCCCCATTCTGCCACCTTGCAGGAAGCCAGGGTGCACGGTGTCCACAGGACTGATACTAGCCCTAGTCTCACCCTGGTCGGGACTGGCCCGCGGAGGGCGTGTGAACCTGGGGCTGGACGTGTTGGGCCTCCACGTCTTGCAACGGACGGCCAGATGGCAAGATAAGGGGAAACAAGTGGCTCTGGACGAACGATGCGTCATCCGGACGCCTCACTTTCACCCTCACTTCCGCCAGGACCCATCTCCAGAGCCCCGGTGTAGGATCTAGGGCACTGTGGTGGGAAGGTTGGCCATCTGTTGGACAGAGGAACCCACCACAAGAATCAATCCCCTTGTCCTCCGTACTCTGTACCTCTCATGCTGTCGGGGAGGGCTGGATTCCCACACTACCCCCATGTCCTCGGAGCCTTTTCCCTCCAAACCTCTTTTCATTGCCCGAGCTTTGGGCGTGGAAACGGGCAACACAACAGGTGTAGAGATCCCCGAGACCAGCGTGCCTGTTCTTGGTTTGCGCCCCAGTGGCCATGTTCAACAGGGACGGGCTAGACGTTGGCTCTTGGTTGCAAATTATCATGAATCAAGACAACATAGCACCTCATGCTGGGAGGATTGGATTCCCACACTCGGTCCTCATCCTGGGGAGCTTTGCCCTGGCAAACCCCTTTTCACGCGTCCGAAATCATCATCACGCTGAAAGCAGGCAAAAAGAAAGGAAATAGGACGAGTGCCCAAGGCTTTGGAGGTTGAAACGCGGGGCGTCAGCCGGGTCCTACCGTCTCCTCGCCCGGCCACCTCCTTTCCGCATCTCTCCTCCCCCTTGAACGTTGTGCCGGTATACTCGTCGTCCAGGGCGAAAGCTGCAGACTGATATTCCTCCCAGACCCTTCCCTGCCGTCCGCCCCACACGCGATTCAACCTCGCCCAAGTCGCCGCTACGGCGGAGGCTATCCCGTCCGTAACACTTCATACGCACTACACCGACACCGGTAATTAGACCAACATTGAGGCCCGCCCCTCGCAAGAGGGCTTGCCACTCGTGCTTTGCCGAGGCAGGGGATGCTCGCCTCACTTTGGATGGCACTGCGGCCTTTTCCAAACGAGACCAAGCTCCGGTTAGGAAGGCGGTCATGGCTCTTGGGGCTTGCTGGAGAGAGTATATAAGTATGAGATATAACCGCCAGAGGTGGTTCTCTTCACTCACAACAACGAAACCCGGAAAGGGTCTCATACAAGATTGACACACCAGGTTCTGTCCTAACTTTGGTTTCTTTCACGATGTGACCCCAAATGAATTTTCTCCTGCCTCTGGCTATTTTTGTTCAGCCTGCCACTTCTTAGCATCAACACAGACAACGCATGCTATTTGCACTATGGAGTAGCTGCTGCAACAGAATACCTACGTTGATCGCTTTCACCGAAAGCTGGTTGTTTCCTGGCGTGTACAATGGCGTGTACACTGGAGTGTACCGCCTTTATCTCGCCAGGCCCCACGTTTTGACCGAGTCTTGCTGTGGTTCCCAAAAGTAAACCACGGAACTGTTGCGAACTTGGTCCCGTGTCGGCCAAGTCTCCCGCAGACGGGTCTCCCGCAGATGGGTCTCCCGTAGGCCGGCACGTTTTTGTACTGAAGCCAACTCACTGCAACCGCTCTCACCATACGAATCATTACGCCAAATTCACACTATTAAACTGGTGTTCCGTCACGGAGGAGACTTGGGTGCATTTCTATGTGTTATTAACCCTGGGGCTCTCCGGTACGCACCGAATTGTCATTATTGTTGGATACTATAGAGCCCAGGGCAGGGGAGCGCTGTGATGAGCATGATATGGGGTTGAAAGGGAAGATAAAATAGTTCAGATAGCCGAACGCTCAGATTATGAAGGAACTATATTGCGCACACTGTGTCTCTTGCTGCTAAACATGAACTGTAATTTTCCTTGATTGCTCTGGTTTTGTAGGAAAGTATTCTTGGGTTCCTCCAATTCACTTTACGTGGAGTAAATTCCGTAATTACCTAAAGTCTCGCTTAGCGCTTCAGTCAGCGGCTTTCCGCCATGAACAGCCAAAACCCATCAACCTCCACTCACCGGGTAGAGGCAACCTGGCAGACACACGCGTATGCAATAGAAGAAGAGTCGCGGGAGCGGCCATATATGTTGCATGGCGGGCTGCCGCGATCTCAGAAGGTCCTTTTCCACCACTCCCTGCCTTGTTGATGTCTCACAGCTCACTCAATCGACAAACAAATCCATCTAGCAACACGTATGTCCCACCAGTTCTATATGAGCCCAATCATCGAGGTCCATCCGTATGGTGGTGAGCAAGCCGGATCAAGAGTGCTCAGGCCATCGTGGAGGCAACGATTTCTTCAGTGCTCTATAGGGCCGCTAACCGCCTCCGTCTCTTTGCAATGCAATGTGAGGACTGGAGGCTTATAGGAAATCAAGGCGGTGAAACACTTCCGCGAGCCTGCTCGGTCCGTACTCAACAAGGCAAGTATGCTTTCTAAGAGACAAGGGAATCGAACTGGAGGACGTGAAGTAACCAATAACATAGGGTGTATGTTGCTGGCACCTAATCGCACTTCCCACAAGTTCAGGCGGGGAGACTAGCAAGGAGACCTCGCGTTCTACGACTAGCGAATAGCTAGCAGGTTATGGGGTTTCCATCTCTATAGGCACCACCAGCAATTTGCGTCCTCCACTTTCTCCCCCCAAAAAGGATGAACCGCTCGCGTCTGAACCCTTCCCTAGCGGTTGGGGGGCAGCTTCTTGTTGACAACTGGAGTGAAAACTTGACGACCCACTTCTGGAGAACATCAAGCGGTTCCCGGCTGAGCACTACGAGTTTCATGCGATGGACAGAGTAGCGCTTGGCATGAAACTCGAACACCTTGCCCCTCACATTGATGTTGCGTGCTTCGGGCAAGGTCTTGAGGACCTCGAAATTTCCGGTAGAGAAGTGGCAGTACGGGTGATTGGGGTTTGAGAGGGACTTTTCCAACTGGTGAAGGCGCCAGATGTCATTCTGCAAGTTCTTCTTGTTCTCTGAGTCAACACCCTTGAGCTCTCTGTCGAGGGTGCTCGGGAGGAAGAGAGGTGCAGTGAAGAACTGGGCAAAACAGTCAAGAGCCTCGCACAAAGGTGAAGGATTGCTGTCACAAGGGCTCTCGTCATTGGCCAGCTTGGCGGACGGCGATATCAAAAAAGCACTTGGTGGATGTAAGGCCGGCATAGGCATTGGAGCTTCCTGAGTGAGCAGACAGATAGTACTCGTGCTCGCCCTTATAGGGCCATGACACTTTCAGTTCTAACGATTGATAGAGTTCACCTAGAAGCCATTTTGTGCACCAGAATAGAAAATGTTCCATCGTTTCTGCTGCTTGTCCACAGGTGCACATGTCCGATTCTGCTGCTCCAATCCTGTGCAGGTAGCTGTTGATCCTAGCCATCCCCGTGCGAAGTTGGGGAAGCATGTCTACTTCGCGTCTCTTCAGTCCATCATACAGGGAGTGTGTGCGCGTGCCTGGTAGCGCTTTGTCGATTCGCTTCGAGTACTTTCAGAATTCGTGCGACATGCCGCAGGAACCCACCAAGACAATACAATGGCAACGCTACCTCCCACCTGAATTGATCATTGCAAGTCGTAGATTCCGAGCCCATGTGTGCATACTATATAGGTTATTTTGTGATTCGATTTGCAGAGGGCGTTGGCATGCTTAGTCAAATTCTAGACGACTTCGCTACTCTCCACATCGTAAAGTATTGACGTTCAGTCTACCGAGTTCGCCTGTGTAGGATCTAGTCTCTGTCCCAGTCTAGCAAGAGCTTCATGCTATTTGGTGAATCAGCTCGTTTAAGCTACCTCGATCTTAATCGCAGGATCCCTTGGCTCCATCCAACTCATCCTCATTCCCATCCTCCTTTGGTTCCTCATCACCATCAGACTTCAAACCTAAGTCGTCATGGAAGGAGCTGAGCTCGCGCGTCTGAACCTTGTAGCCCATACCTTTGAAAGCAGTCTCCATGCCCTGAGAATAGTTAGTTACATGTACACAAGTGAGGCTTTGTGCCGTTGAGAAACAGTCCCCAGGCATATTTGATGTGCCATGAACACTTTGTGCACAGGTAATGAAGTCACATACCTCTTTCATCGATATTGCGCAAGTCACGATAATGTTGCTCTTGCCGGGCTCGAAGCATGGCAGGACAATGTCGCGCATAGCGGCGCGCATCTCATCGATAGTGACGGCGCGCACGCGGCGCAGCACCTCCTTGTTCCAGTTACTAGGTAGGCCGCGGACGACGCCCTGGACAAAGTTCTGCTGTGCGGCGCTGTGCATCGTCGACTGCTCGTCGGCAAACTTGAGGACAATCTGGCTGATGGTACCTTCCAACAGGTGTCGATCAATCTCCACCTCACCCTCTGCAATCTTGCGGATGGCGTCACCGGAAGCCGCAAGAGCCTTGAAGGCGTCAGGGGAGCGGTGTACTCGGTACGAGAGACTGCCCGAGTTAATATCACGCACGAAGTTGGAGCCGTAGGCGTAGCCAGCACCACGGACAGCGTTCCAGAGGGGACCCTCACGGGAATCAAGATAGCCAATGGCAACCATGAGGGCGGCCATGTGGGGGTCGGAAAAGGATTCCAGGCCCTTAGTCGATGAGACAGAGTAGGAGCTGTCAAGAGTGGTCATGGGAATGATGACGGCACCCACGGATCCAGGGTTGCGGCCCTCGACGTTGAGAAGGCTCACAGGCTTGGGGATCTCGACCATGTCCTCCTCAGCGGTCAGGGAATTGGACAAGGTATCCCAAGTGGTAAGAGGGTTGGGTAAAGTGGCCAGGTTGGCAGTGACGAGGATGCGCATGTTCTGGAAAGTGAAAAGCGACTTTCGGACGGTGTTGAACGAGGACACGACCTTCTCGGGCTGCGTCTCCAACAGCTTCTTGAGGCGTTTGAGATGCGCAGCTCGAACAAGGGCACACTCGGCGATAGCAAGAGTCGACTTCTCCATGTGGAACATTGTGTCAATCTCGTCGGCCATGATCTCGCCATTGCGCTTACGCTCGGGGATATCAGCCAAGGCCTTGGTTACCCTAGTCTCAAGGCGCTGAGAGTCGAAGATAGAGCCAAACATCAGGGCGTGAATCCATTCCACAGCTTCAGGGTACTTCTCTGGCTCAACCATAAGATAGATCATCATGCCGTCAGCGTCACCCAGGGATCTGGCAGAGCGGAATGAGTAGCTGATGGTATCTCGCTCGAGCTCCATGATGACCTGCTCGAAGCCGATCTGCTTCCCATCACGCAGGATGTGCGTGTTGAAGAAGTTGTCCTTGAAGATGGGCACTAGAGGCTTGAACTCGTCTGGAATTTGAGAAGTACCGATGTGGATGGTAATGTGAACGAAGTTGGTCGGTACATCCTCAAACTGGAGGAATAGGGGCAGGTTTCCATTGGGCGCGGCATCGATGAGCTTTTGCGCGGATCCAGTCTCCAAGCCGACAACTCGAGCGCGTCCAGAACGAGCAGTATCGGACTCGATGAAATGAATCGAGTCTACACCAGGAACAGGCCATTGATCGATCAGTGAGGCGGGGATAGGGGTATCGTTCTTCTTCTTCGCCTCCTCGAGGTGCTTTCCACGTTCAGCAAGGCCCTCGGGTCCGAGCTCTTCCTTGCGCTTGGCAATACGAGCCTCCTCATCCTTCTTCATCTTGTAGGCCATCTCTAGGGACGGCTTGCCAAGGACTGAGATGTGGTGAGCGTTCGACATCCACTTGCGGAGGAAGTCGCGCCAGTCCATGTCTTCCCACTTCTCCAATTCACCGTACTCGTCTAGGTTCTGTAGATCCTTGAGCGTTGATCCATCACGTTCTCCGAAGAGATAGTCAGTGATGATGTTGGTGGCGTAGAAGGACTCGAAAGTCTCGGCGTGGTACTTGACCTGGCGTCTCTCGCGACAGATGCACTCCCTCATGTATTCCATATCAATAGAATTTGATGCGACCTCCTTCAACAGTTCAAAGATGCGCTTCTCAACATACCCAAGCTTCTCAGTGGCAACGCCGGTAGTCTTCAACCAAATGACAGAGTTTGGGCGAGGTTCCACCTGGTAGATGATGGAGCTGGCAAGCTTCTCACGCTCTATTATGACATTCTTGAGAATAGAGATAGATGAACCGCAAAGATAGATTAAGAGAACATTGATAGCAGACGAAGCAGTCATGTCGATGCAGTTGGGGCCGAAAAAAGCCACGAGGATTTCGCCGACTGCCTCATCCTCTTCTGGGAATTCTGCCGTGACGGTCGTTGACTTGTTAAGAGCGGGAGGCTGGGCAGAGTTGATCCACGGTCTGTTATCTTAAGTCAGTATCAAGTGTAACCCGAAGAAGTAAGGTTCAGGCATGTATACCGCTGGAAAGGGGTATCAACGGGAGGGATGTCTTGCTTGACAGACTCTTCAAACTTGTCGAGAGTCTGGAGCAAATTTTCATGGTCCGCCTCTCCTACAATGACCAGGCAAAGATTTCGGGGCTGGTACATATCTCGGTGAAATTGTCGAATACGCTCGGGAGTCAAAACACGAAGAGCTTCGGTCATGCCACCAGTTTCGTATCGGAAACCGACATTCTTCTGGTACAGAAGGCGACGGGCCTTTAGCACCATGATCACAGGGCTTTGGGATTGCAAAGCTTGCATCTCGGAGTAGACAACACCAGCATCATTTCCTTCGCCGTCAATATGGCAAACCTCAGTGACGATTGCCTCATCAGTAATGGTGGGCAAGATGATGTGCTCCAGATAGACAGGAAGGATTTGGGCAAAACCCTCCCATCCGGCGGTCTCGAGAGTGTAGGCGGTATGATCTGTTGCAGTCCAAGCATTTGTTCCGGAGTAGGCGCGTGAGGACAGTTTGTCGAGGAGACCCTTGTACTGGTAGTTTTTGGAGCCCAAGGAAATGAGGTGCTCAAGAGTGTGAGGAGCGCCCGAGTCGTCAAAAATCTCAGTGGCTAGTGTGAAGTAGCCGTTTACCTTAGGTCCCTTGCGATCGGCAATGACCACTCGCAAGCCACTGCGATCGGAGACATATTGAGAGATGGTGCAGGGAGCGTACGCGGTCTCGAAGCTCTGGACCTTGCGGAAGCTCGTGCTAGCTGACATTGTTTAGACGTTAAAGCCGACGACTCCAAGGTAAGACAGTAAGAAGGATACAGGATAACAATCTCGCAAAGTACCGGGCCTTAAAGATAGTACATATATATTGTTGAATTTTGGATGGGTGGGGGCTAAGGTTGGGATGTTTATTTCTTATGAGCCGGGCACACCTCTTCATGCCTGCGTAATCGTTTCGGACAAGCTGCAAAATGCAGTGTACGTAGGCTAAGCATCTCGGTGATCATTTGCAGCAGGGAGCCCTAGCGAGTGCAAATTTTGCGGCCCTGGTTGCCTGATCACGCCAGCACAGTTTACTTAGCGTACTTCTCTCCCGAAAGCAGGTGACCAATGTTGATGTCAGTTGAATGCGATCGAGAATATATGTAACTGCAGAATCAACTGGGTTGTCAATCCATGCGTCCTAATTCTCCGTCCGTGCACCTGTAGGAAGCCAGGGGCACACAGTGTGCACACGACTAATACTACATAGCCCCAGCCTCGCCCTGGTCTGGAAGCTAACTCGGAAGGGCGTGTGAATCCAGGGATGGGTGTGTTGGGCCTCCACGTTTTTTGCCGGACGGCAACATGGCCGAGAGGGGAAGACGAGGGAGAACAAGTGATAATGATGCGTCATCCAGACGCCTCGCTTTCAGCCTCACTTCCACCGGAACGACTCGCCAGAGTTCCGGCTTTGCTCGTCGATTGGCTGAAGTAGCACACCGGGATGCTTTTACCCTCACTGTCAGGGTGGATTGGACTTCCGCACTAGGCCCTGTACCTGGTGACCTGTTCCCTCACACGCCCCTTTCCGTTGTCTGAGCAGTTCTTGTGTAGGGTGCAACTCGTGAGACTCGCGTGCTTCTCTCCAGTCTTTGATATCCGTCTTCCTTTCCATGAAAGGGCAGTTTCTACTAGGGACGGACTGGAAGTTATAGAGGTGAAAAGACCGTTGGAATACTACTGTCCCACTGACAGACCGATCGGCGGACCGACCCATGATGAACCGATATTACAGTTGGAGAAACCCTGGGCGCTGCCATGGCCGAAATGCCCTGCTTGTGGCAGCCTCAAGAAAAGGCGTCTGGTCGCTTGAATTACTTATCCTATCTATACTTCGTCAACGGCCGAGAGGTCGCGATCTGCTACTCGCACGCCATGCACTGGTACGATTCTTGCTCTCTGCAAATGGAGGGGTGTACAGAGGCGCATCGAGCTGTCATAGGATATCAGCAGCTTACGTCGTCAAATTCCTTTCTTCCAGGTACACTCTCCTAACCAATACTTCACCTGCACGTTGCCTGACTTATTTTGATGCTGTTTGTGATTCTTTGTGGTATTCGCATTCATGGCCATCTAAGATGGCCGGCAAAGGCGATCTGAGTGGTCGGCCTCAGCCAAGTGAGACTGACGGACTGCATCTAAGCAATTGCCTAACCAACGGGAAAAAGGGAACTTCAATGCCTTAAGTTGGGCTTCACCGACCTTTGAGCTTCATTTATAACCACAACTGTACAGCGTCCAAGCATGTGGACCCTACACATCTAGACAAATGGGATGACCTCTGGTCGGGGCGGTTGATGGGCAACTGACGCTATATTGATTGGCTAGTACATACGACCTTCACGCATGGGCACTTGGCATTGTCTCGTCTTAGGTCTACGAAAAGAAACCAAGTCATCCAGCAGTCGCCTTCTAACATTGACGCCCGTATCAGCAACCGAGAGACGAACTGTAACCAGAAATGCAACGGCCTTTTGTTGTTGATCAGTATAGAACGACCATTTCGGCCGCGACGCCAGTCCCTTGCTTACAAATTCATTGAACGGGCGAAGTGACATCGATAGGGCAGAGTGACTGAATTGGCGGAAGAAGTTGCGACAGTAAGGTTGATCAAAGCGGAAGGAGCGCCTTGAAAACGTTGTTAATGGCATCGCTTGGAGTGGCGTAGAAGGCCAGGGCAATGATCATGTAAAGGCCGAGGAGCATGGCCCCCTCGAGGTAGTTGGACTTGCCATCTTGTACCGTGTAGGTGACAACAAGAATGGAAACGGCGAAGGCGACGGTCTGGACTATAAAGCAGTGATGTTGGCATCATACCATATGTAGAAAGAGATGGCATGTAGACTTACAGATCTCAAAGTGGAGAGTCATGTCACGGCCAATGACCCAACCAATGATCACAAGGAAAGGAGTGACAAGCAGAGAAATTTGGATGCTGGAGCCAATGGCAACACTCATGGCTAGGTCCATCTCGTTTCGAGTTGCACTCGCGATAGCAGTCACATGCTTAGTGGCGTCCACAATGGGTATCAAAATCAACCCGATGAAGGATTTGCTAATGCCAGCACTCTCAACCAATGGGTCGATACTTCCAACGAGAAAATCGGCGCAAATGGCAACAAGAGTGGTGGCGACGACGAGAGCGGTTCCAGCAGATATGGGGTCAATGGAGGCTTCCTCGCGCTCGTGCTCCTCATTATCCTGGTTCTCTGCGTCAAACAAGTTGCTGTGGGTGTGCAGCTGGAAAACGCGGTACAGGACCCAGAGCAGAAGAAGGATAATGGCGGTTCCGCGGGATAGGGCGAGAATAATCTCTAGTTTTTCCCCGGAGCTGCTCTGGTCAAGGACAGCGTACAGCTACATAGGGAGTCAGTCCAAAATCTCGAAACTGAGTACTCAAGCAACATACCGCAGCGGGAACGATGAGCGAGGCTGAGGCTAGAGTCATCATCGAACAAGTGATTTGGGCAGTGGCGGAAGAAAAGGTCTGTTCTCTGCCATTACCCGACTCGCCACGGTGAAGGAGTCCTCCAAGAAAGAAGCACATTCCCATAACTAAGAGCAGATTGAACAAAACAGATCCCAGCATGGAGGCTTGGACGACTTCGATCTGGTTTTTCTTCAGAGCAACAATGCTGACCTATCTCGCAGCATACTGTCGCAATATACCACAAGCACAGTATCTTATTATACTAGACTAATATAGCCCATTTAACCCCTCGCACGGGGCCTCGTTTATGAGGCCGCCTGACTTCTGAATAGACCACGGGCAGCTACTACACTCTACTGGAATGCAAGTAGTCTAAGCATGAAATAGTAAAGATCGTCCCTCGAGTGACTCCCCAGTTGCACGAGACTGGGCCGAAGCGGGAACTTTGGACAATTCAAGATGAGGCAGCCGTCTCTTTGATCTGGTAAGCCATATTCAGGATTCCCCATGACAGTCTTGTGAGAAAACACATTCTCGGGGGGGGGGAGGAAATATTGAATTCATTGGGCCACTCGCACACCGAGGCTGCGGGGCACTTCACAACTGACCATCCCCCTGGTGTGACGCTTAGATGAGAGGCGCAAGAACCGTGGCTCGCAGGTGGGTCGGGGTTACTATCCATCTGCTGCTCCGTGACTAGCGTGCTTTCGCGTCTCTACATACTTACTGAGGTCATGTTTCGCGATTCCCGGATCACGCCTGGTTCTAAGACGATGAGTACAACCCCTGAAAATGATTGTGACTTGAGTATGAGAGGCTAATGACTAGAGCAAGGAGATAGATATTGGCTGCGGTCAAGCCGAATTGTGCGACAGTCCGCGAGATTGGGCTGCCAGGATTGACCGTCTTGCAAGCATGCGTCACGCTGTTGGCGCTAAGCAGCTGTGCCACCATTATGTCACCCAGCCTGTGCCCAACTTTTGGGGGAAAGGCAGGTTGGTATGGCGCGTAGTTTCATGGGCATGGACGGGGATGGGCGAGTCTGGACGCGTGCAGTCAAAACGAGGACCTACACAAACTGAGGGTTAGTGGCTAGCTTCGCTGAGGGTTGGGTAGCGCTAGCGACCTAAGCTGTGGGTGGGTCAATAAATTCGTAATGATTTAATTGGCTCAAATTTTACCTTTTGTGGGCCCACCCCTCAGCTCAGCCATAAATTAATGGATTACGCCTGTAACGCTCCTTCCTTCCTTTTCCCCTCAGGGCCCTTCGTTAATGCATTATCAATCACCAATTCTTCAAAGATTAATGCATTATCGCCCACCACTTCTTCAGACCTTAATGCATTATCGCCCTTCTTGTCACAATTGATTAACAATCCATTATGCCTCGTGTCAAAGGATTTTCCCTCGAGCAGTGCGCGGCATACCAGGAGTACGTCAACGGCGAACCCGGACCCGATGGCGCTGGAACCAGAAAGCGCTGGGACCGTGAAGTTGCGTTTCACCGTGATGTAAGTGTCCTGTAATGCATTGACAATGCATTATCACCCTTCTAACATCATTCCAGGAACAGGGACGTGTCCTGGTTCCTTTGGGCGAGTTGTACTGCCGCATGCCGACCACTAGCAAAGGTCTTTGCCACCAGGTAAGTAATCCGTAATGGATTGATAATGCATTACTGACCTTTACCCAGAACAACATGTTCACCCATACCTCCAACCTCAAGGTTCATATTCGCAGCTGCCACAAGGCTGAGGTTGGCGAAACGCACCGAGGAGCAAGCTCGATGGAGGAGTCGATTGCGGCTATGAGTAATACATTATTAATGCATTGTGATTATCTTTTTACTAATTTCTTTTAGAATACTGGACTGCACACTTGGCCTACCTCAAGGGAAATTCGCAGGACCTGACTGTTCCCACCCCCCAGAAAGGCTCCCAGGTAATTAATTGTTAATGCATTATAACCCTTGTACTAATTTTTATTTTAGATTTCTGCTCCCACTGTTCCTACTGTCACTGTCTATGACATTAAGGATCTCGACGTCCCTCGTTATAAAACCGGCGGCAAGGGCTACAAGAAAGGAGATGTAAGTATTTCTATTTCTGGTCTACAATACATTATTAATGCATTAATAGCCTTGGGTTAAAAAAATGAAGCTTGAAGCTGGGATTGCTGCGAAGGACAGCTGCTATGCTTGTGAGGAAAAGGGTCAGGCTTCGGGCGAGGCTGTCGGTAAGTAATATCTTTATTTGGTTATTGACAATGTATTAACAATGCATTATAGTCTGCCCCCCACCTGAGGCCAGCAAGGACTGTGCCCTCTGGGCATTTTTCATTAACAAGCTTGAGACCGTACTTGTGTCGGATGATGAGCCTGAGGAGGAAGACGTTGAAGTTTAATTTTTTTTGAGGGGTCTTCTCTAATGCATTGATAATGCATTTTCATACATACTAGTTCTAGCATAGCTACTAGTTTTTTTTGCCCATTTCCAATCGAATCTTCTCCAATTCCATTGCCTTTATCTGTTCCTGATGCTGAATTATCTGTAATTGAAGTCTGTGATATTCCAAAAATCCACTCTCAGAAAGTTGACTGGGAGCTATTGGAATTGAAGCTATTTGAGCTGGTACTGGCGCTAGTATTGGAGCTAGGACTGGAGCTGGGACTGGAGCTGGCGTTCGACCACTATAATTTAATAAGTATTTAATAATATATTATTAACCAATTATAACATACCGAGGGACTCCAGATGATGATACAGATCGGGCTGATTGTACAGATTGACCTCTTCGACCTCTAGGGTTGAGAGGGGATGAAGGGATAGGGGATCTGCTACTTGGATGTCTAGAGACCCCTCTTATTCCTGAAGGCGACCGACCACGCCGGTCATCTTCTGGTTGAGAGCTAGGGGTAGAGGAACCAGGCCGGGATCCTATAATGCATTAGTAATGCATTGTGGAATAGACAAGAATATTATACGTTTACGCTGATTATCCCGGCGGAAGCGGCCTACAACGGTAAGATCTTCATAGGATAGCTGCACACCAAGATTGGCACTAGCATGTTGTCGGGAAATCTTATTGAAGTCAAAAACTTCATTCCTAATTAATTATTTAGTAATTACTTAATAATTCATAAATTATTTATCTTACGCTTTGATGACCTTGAGCAAACTGCTATATCGCCCACTTGCTTGATAGGATTCCTCATGTAATTGCTCTACATGATTAGTTGACCTCTCACAGCTATTCCATTGTAAAAGAGTCATTTGGGAGCAACTAAAACATAAGCCCGCTGCAATAACTGCCTCTTGTTTATGTTGAACCCAATGGGTGAGTGCAGGGTAGGCTGACGATAATACATTAGTAATGCATTATGAATCCAATAAGGGATACTAACTGATTATTAATAGATGGCACATCTGAAAATAGACATCTCTGGATTCAGCATCTTTAAGAGATAGCATAGTTCGATACATTGAACCTATGCCTCTGGTGTAGTCTCCAAGCTTATTGCAAGTTTGCTCTATTAATCAATTAGTAATTAATTATAATTATAAATATTAACTTACCGACTCCTCGCTCAAAATGGATATGACAAAGACGAACACAGGAGATTGCTTGAATCTGCCATGGCTGATGTGTGCTATCAACCTCATGACAGAGATACTCTCCTAAGCCTGAATATATTAGTAATTGATTGACAATGCATTATAGATTTATTACCTTTGATATTGGCCTGGTCTTGATCAAGAGTAACACCTCGAATTCCCTCGTTATGGAGATGGTACCAATTTGGCCGTATTGAAAACTCAGTAGCAATAAAGTTAAAGACCTTACTGTAAAGATTCCGATAGGCTTCGGCAGATTGAGAGTTGACAATAGCTCGCAGAATAGGAATTGCTAAATAGATTAATAATGCATTATCAATAGATTGTAGAGTTAATACATACTCATCTTTGCTTCTTGATTATACGTTCCCCAGATAATCTCATGGTCGGTATTACTAGCAATATGCTTGTAATTCATATCGACTTGAAAGGAACAGAAGTTCGAATCTTCAAGAAGCTTGACTTGCTCGCGATAGAATGTAACAATAAGAAGATTAACTCCATCATCTTCGAAGATCTGGATGTACTGTAATACATTAGTAATACATTATTAATATATTAAGAATATTCTCACCCGATTGTTATTATTCTTATGATGAGTAAGATACTCATGATAGGCTCCAAGCCGTGAGACTCCAAGAGGAAAGTGAATAGCCTGCTGGCTGCGGAAGAGATATCGAAGTCGGCTGATATTTGCTAGACTTGGATGGACTTGAGCTAGACTTCTGCTGTTATAGCTTCTGCAAAGATTCTCAACACCCGGCGAGCGAACCCATAGATCTTTAATCATTTAGAAATGCATTATCAATGGATTAAGCTTACATACTCAATGAATCTGGTGTACGTTCCCGTTGTGTAATTGTCTCACGTAGCTTGACAAGAACATCAAGAGGAACCTTTGATGGTGGTGGCGGTGGGTGGTTATGAATACCATGAGATGTAATAAGAAGGTACGGAACAGTAGGATTATGAGGAATAAAAACTTTCCAAATGACTCCACATTGTACTCGTACTATCTTGCCACAGCCGGAAGGAATGTGAGCAATATCTATAATAGATTAATAATGCATTGCCAATCGATTATCAATTTACATACCACATGTCAGTCTCTGCCGTGTAGTTCGATCGACCGTACAGCAAGTGTCTCTTGGTGGAGTTGCCTCAGTCTCAAGCCCCAAGATAATATTCTCAATTAAGAATAAAACGTTGTTAAATCGAGCAGGCACCATACTGTACTGATGGTTATTGTTGTATCGCCAATGCTGACAGTAGACCTTTGAGACGAATTCTCCGTTGATTTGCTGATAATATATTATTAATAGATTATAAATAAATTAAAGAGTGAACTTACACGGGTCTCATCTTTGAAGTATACTGGCCGACATGTAACAGTATGTCCACTAGTTGACTTTCTGCAGCTTCGGTAACGCTTATAGTCTGTTTGTATTGCCCAAGCCCATCTAAAAGAGTATTCATTAATAATACATTATCAATGGATTAAGCATAACTTACGCAACAGCATCTCTCTCATCACTTCTTACATTCAGTTCTCGTTGATGCTGTTCCCAAAGATTCCAATAGCCATTGGATACCTCAGAGTGATGCCAATCTCTCAATCTAGGATCAAGATACTCGCAAATCTTTACTCCTGTACATTCATATTTATAGTATGAACAAGGAGTAGATTCAAGGAAGTGTGAAGAGGTCTGTTCTGGAGGTTGACTTCGCTTGAGGGAGTATTGGAACTATAATATATTAATAAATCATTATCAATCTATTATAGATAGATATTCTTACCATTTTCCATGGTTTCTCCTTTATCTCCCGAGGTAAGGACTCAGTGAATACTACATATCCAACGCCAGTCTCTGATGACTTGGGCCAAATTGGAATAGTAGGTACATAATACATTTGAGATACTACAGTAGCATTATCTCGAATAGCATTATGACCTGACCTCAAAGGGGCTGCTGAGACTAGAATTGGTTGTTCTAGGGTAGCTGGTTCGAACTCTGGAGTTTCCTGAAAAAAGAATTAGCAATGCATTGATAATGCATTGTGGTAGACATACCTCATCAAATACACTACTTTCTGTGTGTTCTTGTTCGTCCCGTAGCTGGTCTGAAGGGCTGTTTTCCCTGGAGTTGTTCGTATTCCATTCGAATATATCACTAGAGTCACTCATCGTGATAATGCATGGATAATGGATTGTGGGAAAATAATATAGGATTAAGTTCGTGCTGTAATGTAATTCCAGTTACAGTGGGATAAATCCTATCTGTGGGGTGCTCCACAATTATGGCCGTCTAACCAATTAAATCGCTGTTCGCATCCCACAGCCAAGCGTTATTTCGCCCCACTTTAAACCCTGCAAAATAGCCCACCCCTCAGCGAAGCTAGCTACTAACCCTCAGTTTATGTACATCCACAGTCAAAACTGAGATGGGTGGATGAGGCTGAATTGGTCTGAACAGGGGCCAGGGTCAGGGTGAATAATCTCTTGGCACAGTTCGGTGTAAGGACAGGGTTCACAACCTTCATTTACACCGTGCTACTCCGTAGAGAGAGTGGTGTCAATATGACTAGGGACCTTTGTTCGTAAGGTGTAATTCAACTAGCGCCGCGGGGTGCTGTTAGAAGCCGGCAGGGCACCAGCAGGGGTCATTGAAGGGACACAGACTGGTCACTTTTCATAAACACCCCGGCGAGGGGTGTTTCCAGGCAAAGGCGGCTCTTGTTCCGTTCCTGGACGGGTCAATCCGACAACACCTATTAAAGTCTGGGCTTCGTACGGGACCTTGTCACCGAACGCCAGGGCAGTGCGGTGAGGCGGGGCTTTGCTGACCCGCCCCAGCCGCTGCTGGTGCGGAGACGGTTCGACTCTAATTTTCTTTTCTAGGAAGAACGAGTAGGGCTTCTCCGATAAGCAAGGGCCGCCCAGCCCTCTAGGGACGCACCGATAGGTTTAATCATGAAGCAACTAGATTAGCACTGATGTACTTGGTATGTACTTTCCTCCCATCTGTGTCACACCGATAGCGCTTTGACGTACCATCAGGCGGACGGGGATCTGGAGGTCCTGGATGATACAATGCTCACCTGGCCGTGGCATAGACCGGAGGAATAGGTCAAGATCAAATGCATAGCGTTTTTGGGGTGCTCATGTGGAACCGATTGTTTAAGCTGTGCCCGTGAGTTTGCCCGGGAAGTCATCATGCCAGCATAACGAACTCCAAGCCACTGAATGCTTCAAGGATATCATGACATACCCCGAACTCAGTGGCTCACCTTGTCCCATTTCTTGTGGGTGTCCCCCCCAACATGATTCACTAGGACAGGGTAAACCCTCAGTGTACGCTAGCTTGACTCAACACCCGTTACAATATCCGGAACAGCATCCCAGACAGCTGACCCGACGAAGGCCAAGGCCAGGTCGCGGACCGAGCGACATGAGTGTCGGTGGAAAAAGTCAATCCGGACGGGGATACCAGTGCCACTGCAGTAGTGCGGCTGAACGATGTGCCTGGGACGGGCGGTTGCGTGTCCGCCGCTAACCCTGGCCGAGTAAACGTCACTCTAAGAATAAGAGCCACCAAGGAGACAAGTTATCTCTGACAAACAAGGGTATCCGCTCTCCGCAGCCCAGCCCCCTGAATATCACTGATGGATGGCCATCCCTGGAGGTTGAGAAAAGCGTCAGGGCAACTGCATAGGTTCGCACTGTGCTGGCGACGTGACTGCACTTGCATTGATGTACTCATCTCTCATAGTCATGGCGCCGCCACGCATCATCAACATGACCGGGATATGAGGGCTGGGTGGTACACCATCCGTCTTGGTTTGACGCAGGGAAGGAGAGTGCGCCGGCTAGGGCCATCCGCACAACACGGTTAGATATCACCCCACATGTATGATATCTGCTCGTAGCGCGACTACTTGTCTCCCCTGTGGGTGAGCTTACATCGACAAGTATGACTCGACGGCGGCATGAAGCACACCACGGTGTTGGGTTATTCATCAACTTCATGACACGTCCATTGGGTATCTCACGGCCGATAACAGTGTAGAGCTGGGCCAAGTGCCTTGTTGCGCTATTCATTTATGGATACTTCTGCCCACCGCATTGCATTACAGTCCAAGTCGAGGAAGCGGTCAATGCCTAGCACTAGGGTGTTGTCAGAGGAGCAATCCTTCCGGCCTCGCCTCTCTTTGCTCTTTGCAGTGTGATTGCCTTGCATATTGCAGCCTCGATTCTGTTTGAATAGGGCGTTTAGCGCTCTGAGTGGGTGGTGCTTGATTATAGCTAGGTGGTGAGCAGCAACCTGTTACCGATACGGAACACATGCCGTGCTAGCCTACATGTTACCCGCTAGGCCGCAGCTTTGAAGCCACGACTGTTTGACTACATTCCATACCACTTAGGGTAGTGACTAGTCGGTGAGCCAAGTTTCCCCATCTCCCAGACGACGCCCACCAACTTGGCGGTCGTGTCCCCTGGTAAGTAGGGCATTGATGCAATTTGGAAACCTACCGACTCGTCAGCCTCATTATTGTTGACTCACAGTGTGGTTCTCGGTGTGACATCCCTACATGATACTTTTTTCTTTGAGAAGCGAGCGGGCGCTTATGCACCTTTCGTGCCGTTCCTCTGCCGGTGTTTGGCTGGATGCTCATTACAAGTGGCTCAGCGGCGACTAGATGGGCATTTGGGCATCTATCGGCCAGCGCAAGGATCCTTGCTTTGAGGCCCTGACAGCTGCGTTTTTTCCCCGACGAGGCTGGGCAATGATAGACTCGTGGCCGCCGGTAGTGTGGACTGGAGAAACGTACAAATGGCCAATTAGACAAGTCAACTTGCGAAAAGTATTTTGCTTGCCACCTGCAAGGTAATGGCTATTTAACTCATCCAACTTCCCACCAGCGTAGGACTTCAGACTAGTCATTACAACCTCGACTTCTCAGTATGACGATTGTACAAAAGGACGGATCCTTATCCGGAAGCGTCACAGACGCCCAGAAGGAACCCTCTCCGGAAAGCGCCGGGACTATCGAGGTGGATGACGTATGTATTACTTCGCAGCTACAGCAATTCTACCTTTGCTTACTATGGACTAAGGAACCGGTTCGCACTCACTTCCCTCACTATGGGTTTTTTGGTAACGCCACTTGGAATAATTGCACAAGCTCTGATGGCCAACAATTCAACGGAGTTCATATTGCGGGCAACAGCACAGAGAACGCAACTCTTGGCAGACGAGTCGAAGAGTTGGAGAGACGGCTTGACATAGAGACGGGAAAGACAGCGGCACTCGAGGACACACTGGCGGCGCTCACGATAAGGTTGGATGCACTCGAAAGAGGACAAGGGACCCCAAGGCCAAATTAATGGACGGTGCGTTCCTGTGACATGGCCCAGGCACTAACATTTCCCCCTACTTACTGTTCGGCAGTTCGTCATTGCCCGCAAAGGCGAGCGTGATGTGGTAGCGGGGGGCAAGTCAAGTCCCCTAATCCAGGATGCTCTCAACAACGCTTCATTTACATGCCAGGAAATGGATTGTCCGGACAATATGATGGTAAGTGTAGGAGAGTAGATATGATGTAGACGGTGCTAATTCGTTGTTAGGTGATAGCGGAGTTGAATGGGGGCAGCTTTAAGGTCGTTGCACATACAACAGAAGACCACGCCAAATCTGCGTACCAAAACCCAGCTACCACGATGTTGGTCTTTTCTGAGGGCAACTGGTTCGCTTCGACCCTGTAGGGAAATGATATTTGTCAGGAATTTGATTGTCTGGAAATAAAGTCGGGGTCATTCGAGGTAAGAAACGCGACAAAGTTGGTATGTGCGACAATATAGCGAATGCTTGGGAGTCACTGTGTGTGCTTGTTGCCGTAGCATAAAGACCATTGCGGTTAGTTGTATCATGACAGAGCACTAGGCGCACTTGGCCAGGATGGAAACATACCTTTACCTTTGCGCGTGAGCCTTTGTAATGTATTTGTCATTTGTGTGTCATGTGCAAGGCCTGATCCCAGTATTTCGATCGATCAGAGAGTCTCACGCATCATACCTAATATTAGGTGCATGCGACCTACATACTAGAATTTCTTCGTTTCAAGGACGCATTGTTGGCATTGCTGAACCACGTCTACATTCATGTTGAAGGTACTTGCATCCCCAACTCAAGAGGCGGCGTTATGGTCGAGTGCCGATGGAAAGTCCTCTCGTAGGAATTCATCGCCGATGAGACAAAATTCCGTCGCTATCTCCAATTCTTCAAGCCTCACTGCTTCCTTGAGTTCATCCTCATTCAAACTTTTATCGGTCTTTATCAAAATCCTCCGTATTTGACCGTGACATTGAAGGAAATTTACTGGATAATGGTCGTACAGGGAGAGAGTGAAATTGAACAAGGCCTACACGCCTCTTGTTTCTTCTTCAATAAAAAACTAGAACCCGCTTTGGTTTGGGAATTCTAGTTGTTGCTGGCCATACGGCCCAGGCTAGCGCCGTCACCACGAAGGACATCGTGGTCGGCTTTAAGCTGGACTTGGCAGGCTAGGAAGCCAATCCGACAGAACGGTGGGCCTCGGTGATGAAATTCCTCTATAGCTTGTAGGTGGTGAGGCTCTCCTGGTTAGATTCGCTCTCCTTACAAATCTTGTCATTGATCTGTGCTGTATCTTCTCTGTGTCCTAACAAGTGGCTCATGCCGCACGACCTAAATCGCTATAGCTATGTATGAGACAACTGTATTCTTGAGTAAGAGGAGTGACCTCCCTGCGACACCAAACTCATGGATGGGCACAAAATTGGTTACTGGCAATGATGTGACGGGTGACTTATCGGAGAGTTTGCGATCAGCCTAGCCCAGTCAAAGTTATACTGGAGAAACTGTTGGATAGAGAAATTCGATAGAAGAAGCAAAAGTGATGCTATAGGATGGAAATTTATTTAGGATAGGCGACAGAGTGTGCAAGCGTAGGCGCTCGTAGGGCTGTTGGGTTGATGGGACTCATCCCACTCGGATCGAGTTCGACGGCGAGCAGCGAAAAGTTGACCCATCTGGATGATCGCTGATCGGCAGCATCGTAGTACTTCTGTTCAGTGCTCGGGCAGTTGTGTCAGTAATGTGGGTACTGAGTTTGCGGTCACCTCCATGGGCCAGTTTACCAGGACTTAGCTCAAGTTTAACTTCGGCAACGAGTCAACAAGTGGTCTGGCACTGATGCCTCATGCCTGATTGCTGATGCCAACAGCCTCGATACTCACGCTCTCAAGGTCTGCAAATCCAGTATTGGCTCCATCATCAACGCCGATGGCACTGGTGAGAATACGTCTATCCGATTTACCCTTCCTGTGGGCGAGTTGGTTTATTTTAATTGTGTGAGCGTATACCTGGTGTCCTAAACCCGGACGACACCGAGGCGCACACCCAACGACCGCCAAGGTAGACACTAGATAATAAAGAGGCGCATTCTGGAAGAGGACCGGCTCAGTATTGGTATGTTCGGGACAATTTGTTCGAGGGGACGTCGAGCTAGGAAATAAAGGCCGACCGGAGGCTCTTTGCGGGGGAATCGAAGGGAACGATATAGGCTCGCGAGAGGCCGATTGGGTAATGGTTGACAACGGGGAGAGAGGAATCGGCCGGTATTAATATCGCTGAAGTTCAAGTTCAAGTTCGGAAGCATGTGATTTCAACCCCTGAATGCATTCCTCAAGTTTGATGGTGTTCTGGATGCACGATGACCTGCCACATGGCTTGCACATACGCGGCCTCATCGCAACTGACCAGTATGGCTGAGGGAAGGGTCTTTAGGGGGCAAAGCTTCTTTCCGTCCATGAGGGTAGATATAAGTTAGGGCTAATCTATTCTTGGTGGCAGGGAAGTCGGAGCTGTAGTGGCATATATTGGTCCCTGCACCTCGGATGAGTTGAGAAGGATCATTGGCGGAGAGTGCCACTCAGTTAGTCTAGTTAGCTTCATGCAATGAAATATTTTGCCCCGCACTCCCTCACATGCCTACATAGTGCCAAGCTTGCCAGCTGCCCAGTGCTACCCAAGGTTGATTACTAACATAACGCGGAACATGGCCGGGGATGCGGCCACATAAGCGCTCCAAACGCGACTATTTCCACCCGTGATAATTGAACCAAATGATGACGATATCTCTCAACTCATAGTACAAAATTGCAGTATCATTGCAATAGATATCCTGGTGGTGTGCCCTCCACTGATCTCCTCCCAGCACGTGCAAATGATTGCCACCTGTAGCATATGGAGTTGGTCCACTATCGTGACCGCCAGCTTCAACGCCTCAGTTGCCTTGCGTGCGCATGGTGATGTTTCTACAGGCATAAACTTGCGATATATTCATGCACAAG
This sequence comes from Ilyonectria destructans, assembly GCA_020740775.1. NCBI lineage: Eukaryota > Fungi > Ascomycota > Sordariomycetes > Hypocreales > Nectriaceae > Ilyonectria > Ilyonectria destructans. The sequence continues at coordinate 434,817 of JAHEWK010000028.1, forward strand.
CAGCTCAGTTCTTCGCCATTGGCGTCATGGATCTTGTAGGACAGTAGACAGCCACCAGTTACTCTAACATTCCGAGATCCATGTGTCCACTCCCTCGTCTCACAGTTCGTCCACAATCATTCATAATTACACCTATGTGATTGCTCCTAAAACTTACTCACAATCATCAATATGATCTCTGCCACACTATCCAGCTCCTCCACCAAAGCCGCAGTTTGTGTCGTTGTAGACACAGCCGACGTATCTGACGATGCCAAGGGTTATTCGGCGGTTTCTCCGAGCGACTTCTCGTACCGTTCCAGTGCTTGAAATAAGTAGAACATCGATTCAGTATATTGCATTTTCCCGTGAAGTACAATGCCAATGTTACTGAGCACGGTAATTGTCAACACATGATCCGGCCCTAGTGTCCTTTGGAATTCTGCGAAGGACTTGCGGAATTCCTGCTCCGCGTTGGCGTATTGCCCCTCCTGCGCCTCAACGATACTAAGGTCGTAGAGTTTTTCAATGCCATCAGCGATTGGCTGGCACACGTGCAGCCGTTGTGCTAGTTCGAACATCCGTCAGAGTATAGCCTTTGTGTGCTGAAGATTACGGGGAGAGATTGCTATCTGAAAAATCAGATAATGTGGTTGTTGCAAGTTTAAAAGGTAATGGATCCGATACGGCCAGTTCGTTCAGAGAAATAATGTTCAATTTATAGTTATATATCCTCAACTTTCGCTAAAGGCGAGGATTCACCATTTTCTTGTCAAGCTCTTTCGAGCACCCGGAGTCTGTAATTAAAACTAGCACTAAGATAGCCGAGAATTTCTTTTAAGCTAGAAACCCTTTCAGAAAGAAGTCGTGGATTATAAAGGAAGGAAAAAAACATTATTGAAAACCTCAACCCCTAGCATGTTCCTCATAGCCATTAATTATCACAAAAGAGGTATTATTGGGGCTCTTCGCCAATGTAAAAGGAAGCGACGGCAACAATTTTACTCCCGATCACCCAGCTGACAAGCCCAACACTGGCTGAAGTAACCGGCTCGTTATGTCTGACGGTGACAGTAGCCAGGCCGTAAAGACATAGCATCGGGATAGATTCAAAGCTGAGGCCGTCAACTCTCGGGCATAGTACCTTCTTTTACGTTTCATTGCTTGTAAGCTGGGACGGCATGACGGCAGATATTCTTGGCCTTCATCTAAGGTTGTTCACTCCCTCCATAGATTAGTACCGGAGTTTATCTCCAGACGCGTAGTAGCTATGTACAATGTTGCTACCACAATGGACCCCGGATTGTAGACACACTGGAATTTTAGTCATAGATCAGATGCCAAGCAGCGCGCCGACTCTAGATGCAACGACCTTCATGAATCTTCAAGTACGCCTACTCCGACCAACAGCCGTCAACGTTACCGACGCTTTCTTCTTTTACGGTTTCCCTGAGATGATTGAAATCCCTGACCTCCTCGCTGTCTTGAAATTTCCTCCTTGATCATCTGCGTTGACTCGTTAGCTAAAGTCATCAAGATTGTAGGGTCACTCACCTCAAAGTCAGCTTCGCATTCGTTCATCTCTGTCACACTGGGCCACTCCGCAGGCGATTCCATCCGAGAGAGCGAAATAGCAATTTGCATGGCGGGAATGAATTCGTCCGCAAAACCTTCGTTCGTAATGTCGGGGTTACGAACAGCCAGGTGCGTCTGTTTCAGGATGTCTGGGAGCATATGTCTATGCATATGCATGGAACAGTCGAAAAGAGCTTCCCTTGGAAACATGGTAAGCACACCGTGAATAGTTCCTCCTGGTTGTTCGATTGTGGTCCCTCCTTCAGCCAGGAAGGCGACCAGTTTGCTTGGGATTTTACCCGAGTCTGCGAATGCCTTCAACACTTCAGCGGAGGCCCTTAGGCAAGCGAACCAGAGCTTTCTTCCCACAATGCCAGCCACTCTCGTCAATAGATGATGTCGGTCTATATGCAATCTTGTTACGGCTCCGGGGCTAGCCATTAGCCGCACCGTTGTTGATTCACTTAGGTCCGTAGGAAGCTCCACTCCTCGCAAAGTGGCTTCACGTTGAATATCGCCAAGTAAGTCGTATTCAGGGACGTCACTGGTGACACCAACCAAGGGATTGGCTTCATAAACTGGGACGTTGAGCATATTGACTGGTGCTTTTGTTCGGCTTCGCAGCCTTTGAATCGCATCATTCGCGTTCGTTTTGAAGGGACCCCGCTCCTCACCTTCCTTGCCATAGTCGTAGACGTCAAGCTCGAGGGGGTTCTTAGCTTGCAGTTCTCTGACAATACTTTCAAAAATACGTTCCCGGTTTATCTTCCCGGCTTCGTAATTCATTCCGGGGGGAGGAACGAAAATAAATAAACTTGGTGGGCCAGGTTTGCGAATGAGGTCCGCCTCCGCAGGAGAGCAAAATATAAACTCTTCAGGGTTGCTGCTCCGTTTTTTTTGGATGTACTGACGGTAAGTGATTGGGTTCCCGACACCTGCGCGCTCGAGGTATTTTGACACCTCGGTCAAATCATTATGGTAGCTTGTTTTAGGTTCATTAGCCAGCAGAGCTGTTTTCACCCACTCTGTGGCTTCATTAAGCTCTTTTTGTGCCCGCTCAACATATTTTTTTATCGCCCATTTTATACATCGACTGTAATTCTTTCTCAAGCATTTTTTATCGTGAAAATAGCATGTGACGTGATCGTTTTGGTTCGAATTGCCTCCTGTTCTCGTAGTGTGCTGGGTATCTTTATCACTGTCCATTATTGGGGAGTTGAGCTGATTGGCAGATTGACGAGCTGGCAGGCTACTCGACGAGCTGATGGGCAAATTGACGGCCTAGCGGGTAGATTGACGACCTGGCAGGGAGGTTGACGACCTGGCGGGTAAATTGACGACTTGGCAGGCAAATTGGCGAGCTGGCAGGGAGATTGACGACCTGGCGGGCTAGTTGACGAACTGATGGGCAAATTGACGACCTGGCGGGTAAATTGACGACTTGGCAGGCAAATTGACGACCTGGCAGGGAGATTGACGACCTGGCGGGCTAGTTGACGAACTGATGGGCAAATTGACGATGAGCTGACAATGCAGAGCGAGGCGCCGTCCCCATGGGCGGAACAGTACGTACAGCACGTCAAGCTCCTGCAAAAAGGATCCATGTAGTCGACTTAGACGAGGATGGGGACTCCACTAGGATCCTCGCAGCCGCAGACCGGAATGATTTCCCCGGACAGCCTTACACACGGCTAGAGAAGACCCTCCTGCCCCGTCACTTCATTTTCATCCGTGTCACACTCAATTTTCTCGTCTCCCCCCCTGTCACACTCAATTTTCTCGTCTCCCTCCCTGTCACACTCGATTTTCTCGTCTCCCCCCTGTCGCACTCGGTTTTCTTGTCTCCCCCCCTGTCACACTCGATTTTCTCGTCTCCCCCCTGTCACACTCGATTTTCTCGTCTCCCCCCTGTCACACTCGGTTTTCTCGTCTCCCCTTGTTGGACTCAATTTTCTCATCACCCCACCTGTCGCACTCGATTTTCTCGTCTCCCCCTGTCGCGCTCGATTTTCTCTCTCTCACAATCCACTTTACCACCTCCTTGCGCGGCGACACTCGATTTGCCAGGAAATATGGAGTTTTCCCTTCCGTCAACCCCGACATCCTCCACTTGGGGCTTCACAGATTACTGTGACCAAATCCAGAATATACTCTATTCCTCAAATGGACAAGTGGAGGAACTGAACCACGCGATCGCACGTTTGGACTCGCTGTTAGCCCAAGCCAAAGTCCGTCAAGCCTGGCAACGCACAGTAGAGGAATCGATGGCTCGTACAGACTCCAACAGTGGACGAATGAAACGAATCAGCACATATTTTCGATTTATCGGCTCGCTTACTGCGACGGGAGACCGACACATTCGCGAGGCCCTTAGGGATGCCGATTTCAAAGTCTCTGTGATCACGGGAATGACGTGGACAGTCCAAGAATTGAGGGACTTGGATACCTCCATGCTTCAGGCAGTTCACAGGTCTGGGACTAATCTTCTCCAACACGACAAATTCGCTTGCGTTCTCTACCGCCAAGATGTGCTAGCAACAATCCGTCTCCTTTTTGACGACGACAAGGTTGAGACGCAACAATGGAAGCAAGGTACGTTGATAGAATGATCTGATTAAACAACTGCTCAAATGTTGTAGATTATCTGAACTACCAATCTGAGATGCTGGATATAAAATTTGCCCGCCAAAAACGCAGTTACGGCGATAGCAACGCGGTAGAACATGGCCCTGAGACTGAGGGGCACCGCACAAAGAAACTCAAAATACATCAAATAAATAACAGAGGTAAGATAACCTCCGATCAATACATCCAAACGATAAGACTTATCATAAAAAGATTCGAGAAGCGAAACCCTCACCATGGCGAATACCACAAGCTCAGCCGATGATAGTACACGTATGTATTGCAGCGCTTCGTTCTCCTCTCCTTAGTCGATATTGACTGGTTCTCGTAGCATCATCGAGGCCCGAAGGAGACGTGTACGAGATCAAGAAAGGCGTTTTATTGGAATATTTGACGCAGCACCGCGAGCGTGTCTTGGTAGCGCGCTTGACCAACCCTTACTTTCAATCGCAATCATTTCTCTCCATATGGGTTGACCGAGTCATGGGCGTGGACTTAGGGACGCATGCCAGCAGTGAGCAAATATGGCCCCCGCCGAATCCCGTCGACAAAATCTAGAAGCGATTCCAGCTTAAGGTGAGGCGAACTTTCGTTATGTGGCCGATGATTACCATCATCAAGCACAGCGTGCGTCTGGCTAGCTGTTTATTCCCACGGCTCTCCGACTAGGATGCCGTTGTCCAGGACACCGTCGTCCACGAATTTTCGACAGAGATCTAGAAGCGATTCCAGTTTAGGGTGAGGCGAACCCTCGTTGTATTTCTGATGACTACCATCATCAAGCACAGCGTGCGTCTCGCCAGCAGTACATTCCCGCGACTCTCCGGAGAATGACCAGCCTGTTGTAGTGCTGGGTTTATGTTTTTTCAATACATTCAAGTCCCACATCGATGTCTGGCCATCCATCACAATCTCCGACAAGACCCTGTTCTTAAACTCTGGGTATAGAGTTTCGAGTCCGAGCAACGATTCAAGCTTGTTCTCACGAAGGTAGTCGATGAATGCCGAGAAAAATGCAGCTCCCACTCTTCCGATACCGTCAGGTGGCATGCCACGCTGATACTCGTATGGGTGGAGGCCGTCATCGTTGTAAACAAAAATATGACCATGCACTTTGGAAAAATCCACATCAGTCTTAGGAACGGTTCGGGCCCAGCGGCAAAACGGCTGCACAAAGATTTCCCCAAGCAGAGCATGGTTCTCGGGGATTGAGAAATGGCCATGTATCAGGTGAACACCGAAGGTGTTCTCGACTTCGTGGGCCTTAAAGATTTGGCGAAGAGACCGGAGGTGTCTATCATCGACATGTGGCTGCTTGGAATCGTCGGGGAGGGCGTTGTAGCTGCATTAACTAGATTAGAAAACGGGTAGTAAAAGGATTCGATATACACACATGGCTCGACTTCGGTCAAGGTCGTGTTCAGTAAGCGCCTGATTAAGGCCAGGGACACGATCGTAAGAATGAGACATGGTCAGGTATGGAGATATTAGTGTTCCGTAATGAACGGTGGGAAAGACGCGTGCGCTACAGTCTTAAGTCGCAGACTCAATTCAAGAAGTCGTTTAATAGTCCCTCGGCCTTGCCCATGGATGCGTGATCGAGTCCGGGTTGTGTTGATTGATGTTGGGTTTGATGCCAATTGTAGAGGTTGAGCAAACAAGAGCAAAGAAAAAAAAAGCCGGTTCCGAGCGGGGTTGAAGCGCATGTGATCGACCTATGGCTCGTGCCTCGCGAGAACTAAAGGCTGTTTATTGCGATTTGTTGGATGATGGCCCTGTATGACGAAATCTCGGATAGATTGATATCCTTACCTTAGTCAGAAGGGGGGTATGAAAACCCCTCTTCCGGCCGATCCGGATGACCGGCAGAAGTAATCAACATCATCATCACTGTATTGATCCCTATCTATTTGATCGAATTGACCGTAACGGATCCATCACGATTATATCGACGTAACTATGCCAAAAATGAGGTAGAAGGTCCCGTTGTAATGCAATTTTCTGATTAGTTCGCTGCAACGGGGCGGTTCAAGTTTTAATCGCGCAGGAAGATAATCCAATCACATACATGCCCGCCCGCTGAAGGATGCCGCTCTGGATTACGTCACGAATCGATATACCTCGGATAGCCGGGAATGATCGCCGCATTGTCAAGGCACCACCAGAGAGAAGGAAACTGTTTGAAACACCACAACAGGACACTCCAACGGATCATCACACCTTCCCTAGGTGCATAGTCCAAGTTGTAGGGCGGAGAAACCTCCATTGATTGCAACAATGGTATTCTCTCACCCCATGTCGACGATGTCTCTGATGTCGGCGGTGAGGGAGCCGGATTGAGTCAATTCGGCCTTATGATGTTGATGATCTTGACCGGCGAGGGATTTCCCTCATCTACGGTTTCCGAGACCCCCCGCTTCCTTAGTCATCCGGCTCGGCCGGATCCCTCCGTCCGAGCCGGATCCCTCCGTCCGACAAGTCACAACGCCACGTGACGGATGTCACGATACAAGATACCGCATTCATAACAAGCCGGCCCTAGCAACGAAATGACGATAGGAACAAGGCTACCTGAAGGAACGATGGGAACGTACACACTGTATTTAAGGGCAGAGATTCCCCTGTTTCCTCTAACTACTTTTTGCGCCGTTCAATTATCTTGTACCGAGCCCTGCCCTTGTCCCTGGCAGTGACATGTTAGCAACGTGACTTGATGTCTTGCCTCCTCGACCCTGGTGCCTCTGGGGCTTGGCGATGCCGAGTGTCCAGACCCTCATGATTGACAGTGATTGTGGGGTGTGGCGATTGATGGGGATACTAGACGCGCAGGAGGAGGCGTGAGTGGTGCATCTAATTCTCTGTCAAGAGGTCATCGCCATGCGCTGCCAGTGATTGCCGTTTCTCCTAGTCGCAGCCTACCAACGCAACGGGGCATGGCCTACTGCAAGTAGTTCGATTCGGACTCATAGGAGACGAGATTCGAAATGACTGGGTTCTGATGGGTTCTGCTTTGCCCATGCTCCGGTGCGATGCTGTATTGTATACGTTCCTATACGTCCTAGCATGGCATGGGCTTCATTTGGATTGCCTTCAGCCTCGTCTTAGGCGAGGTGGTGTTGGGCGCGGTACGGAGACGCGTCATGGCAACGCGCCGGAAACGCGTTGGTGGGGGGATAGTTGCGGCCTGCGGGCGGGCTCTGGGTGTCCTCTACTGAACGGCACGAATAGCGAGTGCGCCTCGTCGAGCTGACGAAATGAGACGAAGTTTGTGGGTCTTGCCCTCCAGGCGCCGATGGGATGTACTCTGGAGTCATTGTTCCCCTTGTTCGCGGTACCGATCTCCAGGTCCATGTGCATAAATGGCGAGGCTGGATGAGACAAGACTCGCCTCGACACTTGCACACAATAGGGCACATCATGCACACCATAGCGCGGAGGTTGATCATGTAGCATGAAAGTCGTGCGTATGCTGGATGCAAGCGCCCTACAACGCCGTAGGTACAATACAGTTAGGCGTGATGGCCAGTCACTGTTGCATCTCTTGTTCGATCATCTTTTCCTGAGCCTTCCATTGGTGCACCTTTTAGGAGCAGGTACAGATGTGTGTCCTTCACGCATTCTCGCGACAACGCCCTGCTCGTCATCTTCCTCGGGTTAGCCTTCGTAACAAGCCACAATGATCTTCACGGAATCCCATCAGTCATAGCTGATTAAACTGGGCAATGACGGAGCGTCGCCAGGTTACGACGGCATCGGGATTGTCCAAGTCCCTCGATAATACACATTCGCCGAATCCGTCGCGCAATTGCTGGGGTACGTGGATGGTTCCCTTCTAGGAAGCACAAGGACCGCACGACCAGGGATCCCAGAGAATGGCGTTGTACAGTGTGCTCTCCTTTCGCTGCTAGCACCGTGGCTCCCCATGCCGTCCCAGTAGGGCATACCACCGTCCGCGCTCACCCCACTAGCTCTCGTTAGCGCTGTTGGCTGATGTGGTAGGGGATGTCGAGTTGGCGCATTTATACCGGAGCACCTGCTCTAATTTGCATCGGGGTCTTTTCGAAAGCATATCTGTGCAACGATGTCTGCTCTCAACCATGGCAATGCGGAGCCCGACAATGGGGGGCCCGGCAACGAACCAGAGTCCCCCGGCGAGGTAAGTCCCTATTTTCTTGGTCGAGATGACCATTGATTCACTTCTGGAATGAATATACATGTTTGAACCAATGGCTGTAGTGTCTGACGTAGATTTCCCGTAGGCCGGTGACCCCGATGTTGGCGATACCGACTCTACTATAGTTCCAGGGCATGTTCCGACCCAATCAAGCTTGGCTGTTTGGCGTTAACTGAGCCTAGGAACTCGTCAACCGCGTCAATCACATCCAGTATCATGGCAAGCCATGAGCTTCACGGCAGGGAATATAATAGCAAGTACCCGGACTATTGGTATACTAAGGGCTTCTACAAGGCGAGCACAACTATGTTAATCAATCCTAGGGGTCCAATTGACGAAAAACAACAAAAAGCCTTAGATATTATGTATAGTGTTGCAGACCCGCCAGTAACATCAACAATACTAACGAGTCGTTTCCAACAGGCACCACGCCTTGCTGCTAGCTATGAACGAAAAGCTGTGTCTTCCCCCTATCAAGAACCCCCAGGTCAGCAGAGTACATCGCCTTCGCACGTTCTTTATATTGACGTCTTGGGTAGTCCATTCTCGATGTCGGCACCGGAACGGGAATATGGGCTATGTATGTCCTCCATACTCTTAACTGTAGTACAACCTGCTGACCAATAAAGCGATGCCGCAGATGAGTTTCCATCCGCCAGTGTGATCGGTGTCGATATTACGCCCATGCAACCGGAATGGGTACCGCCTAACCTCGAGTTTCAAATCGATGACATGAATAAAGATTGGACTTTTGAACCTTTCGACTTGATCCACATCCGTTATCTCCAAGGAGGTATTGCGAATTGGTCTAATCTATACTCCCAGGCGTTTAAGAGTTTAAACCCAGGAGGTTGGTTCCAGCATCTGGAGCCCGATGTTCAAATGCATTCTTGTAACGAGAAGGCTCAGCGGTGCGTATGAGAGATCTTTCCTTGCAACCTACCTTGTATGTACTATGGACCAACAAATCTAATTTATTGGGACTTTAGTCACCTCGATGAGTGGGCCGAATATTTCCAGACTATTGGTGAGAAATCGGGGCGTACCTTTCAATTTGACGCAGCCAACATGAAGGAATCTGCTTCCAATAATGGCTTCGTTTACGTCAAATCCGAGATTTACAGAATCCCGATTGGTGGTTGGTCCGAAAACGAAGCCCAGAGAGAAATTGGCCACTACTTCAAGGCTTACATGATGGAAGCATTGGATGGGTTTATGCTCCAGCCAATGACCGAGGTGCTACGCTGGACGTTTGACAAGACTACGGTGTTGATCGCTACTCTGCGTACTCTTCTCAAGGACCCAAAGCACAAGATTACTGTTTCTATGTATGTATGTTCTATCATATTTCGTGCCTAGATTACTGACATACTGCTGATAGTCATGTCGTGTACGGCCAGAAACCAATATCTAGTCCCGTATGAGACATGTTGCCTTCTTGTCGATATTTGAAGACATCTCAACATAGACAAAGCGCCTTTCAACAGTACAAGAAGTCCATTTGATAGTCCAGCATGTAGCAAAGTCATATTCCGAAGGGACGTTGGCTGCTCACTATTGACCAACGGGGTCATGCCAAAAACTCCAATTCTTACTAGCTACCCTAGACATTGGCGGCAACCTCGCAAGATGGAGCCTGCCCAAAACAGTGACTATCCTGATCTCGAATGCGAGGAGAGCTCTCCAGCACGATAAATAGAGGAATGTAGTAAGGATGGTGGGCCATGATTTCAATTGTGTGGCATGTTGGAAGCGGGTGAAGAAATCGGCTTGGCGAGTTCTTCACGTTGACCACAAACTTTGACCTGCTAATCGTCGATGCTTTGGCAGGCTACCGAGGCGGCGTCGCGGGGTCGTGGGGTATGCTACCTGGGGTGCTCATCCCACTCGATGGCTGTATCAGCAGACGATGGTTGATCTTCTTGAGACCACCCCCGCCCCCAATCTCCCTCCCTGACCGCCTGATTGAATGAATGTTCCCCGATCCCCGCCATGCCTCTTTTATGCAGCTGTAGGGACCGAGTGGTGGGCCAGAATTGGTTCTGCGCAAACCACGCCTGGACAAGGGAATGCATCTTAAGTTATGGAAACCCGTAAAAATAGCGCAACACGTCTCTTGTCTTCTGCCTTCCATTGAGACCCATCATCGCATCTACCCATCTTCTAGTCGAAATCTCGAAGACCGATTTCACCGTCAAATCAACCTAGTTCCCTCTGCCCCAGTATATCGCCTTACTCTCCCCAATGCTGGTTAGTTTTGCACTGGTGACCATTGCTCGGGCTTTGGGCGAGACCCCCGGCCAGGGCAAACCGAAGCCGATCCTGGTTATTACGGCGACACCTCGACTAAGTCGCACCACTCAACGATTCGAATCACTATGGAGGGACTGGGCAGAGTGTTTAAGGGTTCAATACCGAAACAACGAAGACCCTGAACTTGACAAACTCTTTGCCAGGACGGCCCGGGTCATGGCCCGCTCATCGATCATCTTCGCTAATATAAAGATGAAGGCGAAGAGGGGCAAGGTAGAAATGTCGAGCGGGCCACTCATCAAGATATTGAAGAACGCACGGAAGGCCATCGTCTCTAGCTAAAGAATCACTCACATCAAAGAACTCCAAACATGGGTTCTCCCAGAAAAGCCTCCACCGGGAACTTCCTCATCGGACTCTGAACTCCAAGAATACGAACGCAAGAAGCGGGTGAATGGCGAAGCGAACAACTTGGTTGAGCGAAGGAAAAAGCCGGTGCAGTGTTGCATGTTTGTTACACTGGCTCTGTTCCAATTCCTCTACCCAGACGAAGTGCATGACTTTGTCGCTGGGTACGAGGACGAGGTTGTGCTCAAGACTTTCAACCGAACGATCTCGGTCGACGATGCGAAGACATACGAACGATTGCAGTTAAAATATCACTGCCGAGCACGACTTACACCGCCACAAGACAAAATTCCAAGAAGCGGGATGCCATTTGACGAACTCACATGCATCCCTCGCTTTGTCTGGAATCCCATGGCTTGCGGAGCTCCCATTGTGACCGATCAGTACTGCGTTAACGGTAATCCTCACCCTCACTTCGCACGTTGCATGACTGACGCAATGGTTTTATAGGAGCTGATGACTACATCAACCTGAATCGCAACAACAGGCCACAGCACGTGGGGTCAATCAGCAATATCCCACAACCCCTCAAGCGATGTGTCCGTGAGCAATTAGAACCTCAATGGAGCTGATGAGGTCCCAAAGGGACAGAAGAATGTTCGCCGTGTGCCTATCTATATGGACTTCCTGGGCTAGAAGGACGAGGATGACGTATCATTAGCTTGCGTAGCTCCGAGGTATTGCACTGTTCTGAGTTGTCACGGAAGGGATGTAATTAGGAATTGGCACAATGGAATATGTGAGCTGTGAATTATCTTGGAATGTTTGAGTTGCTTATCTTCCTAGCCGCCGAAGTATATAAAATCAACACTTGCATTAAACAACCACAGAAGCCCAAAAGTCGTCACATGCCTGATGACTGTAGAATGACTGTAGATGATTCCCGTGCCGATAGTCTAGTCGTACAATATTGCAAACTAACCTAGCAACCATCATTTGTTGTTCAAGGTGGAAGAAATCGCACCCGTTCGTGAAAACAATAAATCGTGTTGTGTGATGCTAGTTAAAGACGACCGAGGATGGCAAGGTGGTCCTCCATGTCCATTGTCCCCGTAGGGACCCTGCCCAATGTCCGGCATATGCGAAAGACGGCTTCAGGCAGTCATTGTAGGTATCACCTTACTGTATACAGGTCTATTTTGACTGCTTGAGAGACATGCTTGTATCTGAATTCCTCAATCCATCACTATTGACGCGCAACAAAATCGTCTGTCATCCATTGCGCTGCTGCCACTCGGAAAGTATTAGCATTTGCCGTCGCGTAGGCACATCTCGTTGGGTTGTCTCGAGTCGTCATATATCGTGTCTTGACCGCCTCAGGACGCTCACCGTCCTCGATATGGTAATTTGTCCACTCTAGCTGCCAGTATACGGGGCTACGAGCTCTGGATCGGGGGTTTTGAAGACTGAGCACGGCTTCGGATTTCAGATTGTAGCCGTTCTGTTCTCATAGGAAAGTTAGCATCGTTTCCTGCTTGCGTAACGATTTACAACCAAGGACTGTTAATGGTCCTACGCTGGATGAGAGATGGTGACTGGCAAGGAAGAAGTCATGATGTGAATGAATCGGCGTGACATATCGCTCGTCGGGCTAGATCCCTTGGCACCTTGATTCCCAGCCTCACCGGCTTCGGTACCTCCTGGCATTGCACTGTATACGTCTCCGGCGCGCTCTCCGGCTCCTAGCGTGTAACCCCCCTTGTAGGCACTGACCGATCGCTTGGGCTTGCGCGGTTCAGGTGCGGCAATAGTGCTCATCCCCGTCAGAAGGTACATAGTGTGCGGGCGCGGAAGACGGCTAGGGGATCCACCTGGTTTAGTGCTCTCAGGCCGTGGTATCTCCGATGGCCGCAGACCCCACTGAATCATTCATGGGGATATACCCTACAGGGCTAGCTCAATGGCACGGCTCGGCCGGTCTCATGTGCCACCACTATGGACACGAAGGAGGCTAACACGCCACCCATTACCCGCAACAAGAGGGCAGACTGTGGAGGTCACAGCACGTGCCATATCAATTGAGAGGAGACTCCATTCCTTCCGGGGCGGGATTACGAGGCAACACAACCTACCTTTAGTTCCACCTTCCGACTCTTAACTAGGCGTTGACCGACCAGAATTTGGCATTCTCCTGCCGGGAACTGCATTGCCTTATCCATTTCGTTGCAAACGGTCGTTGCTGTCGTACGTGTTGAGAGCGCTTCCTAGTGTTAGCAGCTTCTATAGCCACGCTAGCCACCGACAAACCCTTTGGGAACGGCACCCGGGTCATGTTAATCCCTGGAATCGACGAGCCTCCAAACGCTCCTCCTCCTTTACCTCCACCCCGATATATTTCCGGTATCGATCAAACCCACCTGCCCCCAGGCGTGCGAGACGAGCGACATTTCGGACCCCGCAGCACCGCATCTTTCGCTAGCGGCTATAGCATCATGGCCTCGTCTTTTGCAGAGGAACAACCTAGGGACGGGTTCAATGGCGACGGGAATGAGGGCTGCTCAAGTCATCCCACAGACAGGTATGAGTCTCCGTGCTCGGGCCAGCTGGGCTGGACCAAGTCGGCTAACAAGTTCGGCGTCCACAGATTCTACGAGTCTCTACGAACAAAATTTGGCCTACACCACAACTCTTTCCAGTTCCAATCACCTGCCGATATTCATGGCGACAGCATGAAGAAGAAGCTCGACCCTGTCCGAATGCTAGACAAGTCACCATCTCAATCCATCCTCAGTGCCTCCATAAACGAGCTGCTACCTCAGAGACCCTCAGCTGAGGGTCGGTTCCATCCGGCCCTGGGTGTCCCCTCTCAGCTTCCTATTCACGCCCGCGACATCCCGGGCTCACCAGTACGCTCCACAAACACACCACTGCCCCCGGCTGTTTCCCCTCGCAGTGCTCCTTTCCACTACAGAGTTCGCTCGCCCAAAGACGGCTCCGATATCGACCGCTCCCCACGAACTCGCAGCTATGACTTCAATGCTGAAGACATGGGGATTGAGGAGACTCGGGATGTTAAGAGGCCGCATTTCAACGATGTGTATCCACCTGGTAGCCATAAGCGAAGGGCACCCAACCCATCTAACGAGTATATTTCTGCTGCGGATATGGAACTCGCCCGCGGCTCGCCACAACCCCGGCTGACCACTATCCCCCAGGGCACAACCATTCCATCTATACCATCTACATCGTGGTCTAATTCATGCATGCCGACCATGCCAATCTCCACCACCATTACAACTGCTAACTCCTTTGGTCAAGGTTTGCCCGGTCTGTCGCTAGGTGGGATCTCCCCCGCATCCAAACGCTCGCCTCGCGCCACGCCTATGTCCCTTAACCCTAACCCCAGGAACTCTATCTCTGGTCGGAGCGCGGTGTACGCGAGCACTGCTTCTGGCGCTAGCTCGAGAGAGATTGGCGGAATACAAAAGTCAGGATGCCCCAAGCTTCAAGAGGTTTTCCTGTGTGACTGTTGCCCGAAGCGGCCACGTCAATTTGATACCGTTGAAAAGCTTAAGTAAGTTTGACTTCCGATGCTTGTAACTTCTCCTACTGTTTCCCCACCGGGCTACAACTGTAGTAGCTCCGATGACCGTAGTATCTCTATTTACACCAGTTGACTTTAAATGGTCAATGCCTACTACAACAGAAATAAAACATGGGGCTAACTAGAAATGTAGTACTCACAAAGCCAAGAAGCCATACAATTGCTCATCCTGTGGAAACTGTTTCAAGAACAGGAACCACGCCGAGCGCCACGAGAACTCGCTTCACGTCCGCCGCCATTCTTGGTCCTGCTCGGCCCTCTCTGGATACGATCGTGTATTCCACGACTCGACTAATAGGCCTGGAGAGGCCGATGCGTGTGGTTACTGCGGCGATGAATTCCACCGATCAGGAAGCGGGCCAGGAGCAAGCGCCCCGAGACATGCAAGCAAACAGGACTGGGCCCAACGGATTCAACATCTGCAAGAGACGCACAAGTTCAGGAAATGCAATTCGTCCAAGAAGTTTTATCGCGCGGACCACTTTAGATAACATCTGAAGCACAGCTACGCAGGCATAAGCGGTAAATGGACCTATATGCTGGAGGATGCTTGTATGCTGGAGGAAGACCCAACGCCCGGGTGAAGAAAATAGTGATTAGCTTGACGCGATTCACATACGAGGACACCAATGGGTGACGCCGGGGTCAAGTCCGTCAAGCCAATATTGAAACGCTCGAGGCTTGTTAGCCAATGCCTGCGAGGGGATATAAGGGGTTAGCCAATAGGATTATTTCACCCGACACTCAGGTGAGGCCCTGGGCTCGACGCTCGTGTTTGCTAATAGACTGCGGGTTGTTAATTTGTTGGAATTGAATCAAACCCTTGATTGGACCTAACATTACAGTATGTCCAGTCAGCTCTCCCCAGCCAGCTTCTCTTCGGAATCATATCCTCCTTGCCTCCTCCCTAAACTTTTTAGGATATTAACGTCCGACAATGCTGGACGGAATGGCTTAAGAACGATGAAACATAACCTGTTTGCAACACCCTCCGTATTCGCCGTCTTTCCAAGCACCGTGGGGGGCCCTTCAAAATATGAGCCGTAAACGCCCGCGGCGAAAAGGCGGAGCTGAGTTGCGAATGTCGCGTCACCATAGCGCTTTTTGATGGCAGCTTCGCTGACTTTGTCGGAAAGTTTGTACAGTGGTAGTCCATGCGCTAGCAGGCCTTGTTTCTGACATTCTCTTTCAGTGTCTTCGTTCTACCATGGCGGTAGGACGGTGGCCGCCTTCGCCTTCTCCAAGAAGCGACGAAACCCAAAATACCCAGTCTGCTTACCGTTGTACATGCTGTTTTCTTCGGCTTGTTCGGCAATGACGAACATATCGTCCATCCGCAGTTGGTATGTGTCGATGAGGATCCGATAGTCGTCCTGTGGTGGTCGACCGTCGAGCCGAGGTCTCAGCGATGGTCGAGTAAATGGAATTGAGATGCGTGCATATAGGCCCTCGTCAGGGCTCCACTTGCTGAATTTAGGCTCGTTGCACGGTATTGCTGGTTTCCAATCATTGGATGGTTTTACGCATTGGATGAGCTGCTGGCAGATACTAGTATGCCACCGCGAGTCGGATCGTCGACAGCCATGTGAGCAATATGAAACGTGACAGGCCTAGCGGTCGTGTCCGGCGGGTAGTGGCGCCTTGTCGTGTCGCCAACGATAATGGCTGAAACGCCTTCCGCGGTTCTCTCTTTGTAAAAGCCTGCGACTGCAAACGTTGTCAGGCTCTGGCCCCAGTCAAGGTGGATAGTCGCCTCGCGATGACGCTTTCCCTCATCTGCTTCGCATCGTCTCTGTTGGTCCCCATCCCGACGTACATCTATAAGCTCCAGAACCGGCTCATTCTCCGCCCTTATTCACGTCCTTAAACTAAATGCCGTTCAGTCCTTAGTTCGAATCTGCAAAGGCAACTTCTCAATTTCCCGTAGCGTGCCTCAATCGCTACCATCCATCAGCAGAGCCTGGTTCAGGGGTAACCTGATCCCAGCAAGCCCCATAACGGCGTTCAAATTACGTTGACGTGGATTCTCGGGACGCGCACCTTCCACGGTAAAGTTAGGACCGCAGGGGTAACACCAGGGGTGAAATAAAAAAACTGGGTGCTTGATCTCCATTCATGCTCAGGCTGTCGGCCCCTCAATGGGGCTTCAGAAAGGAACATGCAACAAGGGTGGATTGGGCTTCAAGTCCATTCCAGGAGGCCCATGTGAATTTCGGTTCTCTACATTTACCGTGAATATCCGGTTCTAAGTACAAACAACGCTCAGTCACATCCTACCTTTCTCCCTCCCGAACCACGCCGGACCACAGCCGGACCATCCCTCGCGCTTTCTATCAAAATACGAACATCAAGAATAACACTACATGGCTCTTTGGAACACGAAGATTTTATGCTTCTGCTCGCCAGGTGGTACAGATTCTATCTGTCGATGCGGCGCCCTAAAATTTTCGGGCTTTATCGATGAACTCCGGAATGGGTGCTCTATGAGCCAAGAACACGGTGAAGTTGATCCCCTCGATTCAGGGCTAGGCTGTAATACGCCGGTTGTTTATCGTCCCGTGGCGGAGCTTCCGTCGACACCTTCGCACTCACTTTCGTCTGCCTCTACATTGCCGGCTTGCCTCGAGCGTTTCAACCAGCGTTCCAATCACGAACAGCCAACACCACCGTCTGGCGCCTCATGTTGCTTTACTCTTCAGAGTCTTTATTCAGAGCAGATCAAATGCGACAAGAAAGATCTTTGCATCAAGTCCCAAAAGATTTTAGATTGGGAGAAGAAAAAGCGGCTAATAATACACCGAGGAAAGAGAGTGAAGGATGAGGCGGGCCCACCACTCGGCGTGCGCGAGGCGGGCGGACTGGAGATAACATCAGATCCGGACTTTCAATACTTCCCCCCGCATCTCCAACCCAACGGCCCAAGTAACAACTTCGTTGTCGATAAAACTCTGGGGATGAGCTATCACGACACGGGATCTGTTATGGAGTCGAATTTCATTGAGCCAAATGCCCTAAATCCACTAGCGGTCCCTAGTTCACCAGGGCTATGGCCTTTCCTTCGAAGTGAATATTACCACCAGTCTTCATTCGGAGATCCCAGCACTATCGACTCGACGTATCAGCGACAAACGATCGGGCCGCCAGCCTGCCATCTTCAATATCAAGCTTTGGAAGAATTCCAAAAAGACAACAGGAGAAACGACGGAGGCGACGAGGTTAAAATGACCTCTATGGAATGCGTGTTTGGCTCTGAAAAGTGGCCACAGGCTCAGACAACTCTTGGTCACCAATGGGGCTCAGCTTCCAACTTCAATTACCACCAGGACCATATTGAATGCATGGACCAGGAAATGTACGGATCAATGTAGCCAACTTCTGAGCATGTTGGTTGCTCAGAACTCTGCAAATATGGGGGCAGAATTTTATTCGTGGGTGACGCGTACCATGGGTCCATCCTTGACTCGCCTCCTTCGTCTGATGGAATCGTCCTCGATGAATGCTATTATGCAAAAGATATTCCTCCAACATTGCTGGGGCATGAGATGAAGGCTGAGCCAATCCTGTCTAGTGTTCTTGGAGACCCAAACGACTGTCAATTGCAGTATGTGACACCATCAGGCGTCATGGGGGGGAGGGGAATGCTGCATGGATCGCGATTTCTCCGATAGGGTGTATGTAATAGTGAAGGAATTACCATGACCGCCTCTACTTGGTTGATTGAATCAATGTCAGAGTTGTGATTAGGTAGACCAATCTACGGTCGCTCTCATCTAACTGATGAATCGAGGATGATCGGTGGCCTCGTTTCGGTAACGAGATACTATGAACACATCTTAGGCTGAATTTCACGCATGTAGTTGACTATAAACCCGAAAATTACACACTGTAGCACATATTGCTGTTAATCGCCGTGGCATTTTCTTTGTCGAGCCGATAGACAAGAAGATGTTGAGTGAAAAGGGTCGAGTTGCTCCACGAATTCCTACTCTCCCGGGAGCACTTTATTGCAATACTTGTAGGTTTAAATCTATTTGTAGTTAGTAGAAGTTAGGTGGAGGATGGATCGCTAGTCTGCTTGCCGAAGGCGATGGGCATCTAGAGGAGTCGAACACAGTATTCGGACAGGCATGCCGAGACTCGCTGTGCGAGGGAATTTGCAACACTCTATCTAGGAAACCAAGTCGAGTCTAAACGCCGCACGAGTCGTGGTAGTGCCAGCGTGAGATATGCCAGGCAGGCTACGAGAATAGCGGACGCTCATGCCATCAGCATCGCAAGAAGAACCATAGCAAGCAATGTCCTTCTACAGTGACTAATAGCCGAATTTTCGCTGAGAAAAGCGCTAGAGTGTCAATACGGAGAAAACAGCGTTCAACTAGATCGAAGATGAGCGCGTTGGCCCGTCAGAACCCGTTCCATCAGCTTTCTAGTCCATTCAGCATTTGAATAATTTCACCGTTACTAGCAGTAGCGCTAAAAATGTTGAAGGTGCAATCTTGTGTTATTTTTCGGTCGTGTCGCTTGCGGGTTATATATCGACGTACATAGGAGAGGGCTCGGAGTAGTGGGGTCTCATGGAGAGACTTGATCAGCTTCGCTGACAGGAAACGCGCAGATGACAGGGCGACGAGAGATACAGGAATTACTCGAGGTCGGGTTGCTAATATGACGCGAAACATAGCCAGAAATACGTTATCGTAGCAGCTTCACTCCCCTCTGCATTGGTAAGATGTAGCTTCGAGAGGTGCTCCCTTGCCCACACAACGTTGTCGATTTTATAGGAGCGACTCACAATGACGTGGTTAACCGGAAGACGATCCCGACATCGGTGGACCCAGATGTGCGTTTCCAGTATTATGCAGAGAGGCTGACTGCCCTGGCCATTATGCAGATCTGCCACTGCATGATCGAGGGTGGACTCGAGTTTGGTCTATTGACGACGGGCGAGGCAATCGTGTTTCTTAAGATCGACTGGCGGGATGCGGAGATGTCGGCCCATCCTCATCATTTATATCATGGCAGAAGCTCAATGAGTACCACACCAAGCTAGGGGAGTCCCCGTTGTTCGCCGCATCCATCCTTCTACATCCGGCTCTTGGCATGAGTTACCTCGAGATAAACTGGGCTACGGAAGAGCAGCTCGTATGGGTGAGAGACGCTAAGATGGGTCTATCCGACTACCTTGACCGCTGGTGTCGCTGCAGCCGGCCGACGGCAGCGGATGAACATCAAAAGGCAATTGCGGAGACTGCGACATCGTCATGCGTGCCACAAAAAAACACATGAGGATAGTGTGTTCAAACAATGGGTGAAAAGCAGGAGAGCTCGCTGCCGCCAGCTTTTCTGCATCCTTCCTTTTCTTAGCAGGACGGAATTCAGCTTCCCCCTCTCGAGCAACGGTGATGGGCAGCGAACTTGAGCGCTATTTGCGGCTGGAACCACAAGAAACTGAGGATCCAATTGAGTGGTGGATGGCTCACCAGGGACCATTCCCGGTGCTCAGCCAGCTGGCTCTTGATATACTTGCTATCCCGGCGATGGCAACTGGTTGCGAGAGGTCTTTCAGCCTTGCTACGTTGACGTTGACGTCGCAGAGACTTTCGATGAGTGCGGAAGCATTGAAGAGGCTGCAGTGCCTTAAGAACTGGATCAGGCATGGTGCTGTGAAGCTTGGCGCCACTGCAGCTGGGAGAGATGGGTTACCTGGGGCATTGAGAGTAGTATGGAGAGCACAGATGTTGGGATTTGAAATATTTGATTATATATTCTAAATAAATAATCTGGCTTTGCGGGCCATCAAATATTTCAAGTATGACTCTGGATTTGATTTGTTTGATTTGAGGGCAGCGCTGCTTCTGTGGCGACTGTCGCCCACCTGCATGTTAATGCGACGAGCTTTCACATCAGCTCGTATTGGGGTTGTGTGAGGAAACAGTATCTTCGCTACGGCTAGCACGCTGAGATGATCGTGTCGTAGTTGGACGGTTTGAGCGTGGAGGTTTGAGTCGGCGACGTTTGCGCAACCGCACGGCGGCAGCGTCAGCGTCAGCGTCAGCGTCTAGAGGAGTCTCGTGCGTTGTCCGATAGAGAGATATTGAGCTTAGCCGGTCGACTATACTATGCGCCAGTGTTTTTAGTGCAATATCTTGCCATGTGTGGGACAATTGAGATTCAGCCAGCTTGCCGCACTATGCTAATCTCGCCATCTAACTACTAGTCTAGTCCTTAGGCGAACTCTGCACCACCCGACGGCAAGGGCTCCAGCTCCATCAGTATCTGACGATAGAAACACCCAACCTCCACAGATACTAACTCTGTTTCAACCTTGCCAAGATTTTCCTCGACGCCTATCCTCTCATCAGGAGTCAGGAGTCCTTGACTGTTCAAAAGGTTCACTGCGCGAGAAAACATCTCGAGCACAGCATGCAGCTGTTTTTGAAACGTCTCTTGTTCCAAAACCAGTAGTTGATATATGGATGGGCTTTCCCCGCATCTTCCCTTTCCCTGCTCTGTCGGGAAAGTATTGTATTGTGTCGGAGTCGGCATCATGTCGTTAAACTCAATTGCTGTAGCCTGTTAGCTGAGGAAGTAAGTTGGGCTGTGTAGAAAAGGCTGCTTACTGAGGTCATACGCTTTGTCGCCTGTTTCATCGGTTTCATGAAGTGCAGTTGCGAGCCAAGACAGTCGGGCAAGCAAATCTAAGAGAAACGGAACTATGATAAAGTACTCTGTTTTTGGCGACATGACAGCGACTTTCTAGCAGAAACAGAAACAAAAGCTAAGAAGAGTAGGTTGACAACAAGTCAGCGTGATCGAACATGGACAGTTACGCCTGGAATTAATTTATACCTTTCACAGACCGCCTTCCTCGACGCCGAAATTCTCTCCGACGGGCCGCTCGTTATGCTCTTGCAAGACGAGCAAGCAGAGACTTGGTTTGGGGGGCCTCATAATGCAGCCCTGACTCACTGGCTAGTTGTGGCCGCATGTGCGGCCCATATGTGGCGCCAGGGTGTATAATCACATCAGGAGTACTTGCAGGTCCAGCGGGCGAACTAGCCCTCGCCGCCGTTCGGGTATCAGAAAGCGGCGATCAGAGGCGGGGGCTGTGTCCACAGCAAAGCAAGGAGCAACGCGTTGCCCATCCCTCCCATCATATGGGACGGTAACTGATTCGGCCGCAGCGCCGGGGGGGGAGGACAAGAACGAGCGGTAGGGTACGTTGACAACGTGGATAAGGTCTTGATTGAGCGACATCGTCCACCTCAGCTGGCATATGGACGCCGATTGGCAGTAAACGAGTTGGAATGGGCGGAGCTGTAGGATGCCGCCGGGCTTTGAGACATCGAACGTGCAACTTAATACCCGCGACACCGTCTGGAGTTTGGGGGGGTAAGAAAAAGGGACCGAGAGACGGGCTACCAGCTCCCCGGATGTATCCCTAGGCGACGTGGAGTGGACTGGCACTGTGCGGCAGATACAGCTGTTCGTGCGCTGACACCTCTCCTTGCTAGCTGTCTAACGCATGAGCGCTTCTGAGTGCTTACAGCACCACTAGAGAAGGGTTCAAACGCGAGCGGTTCATCCTTGTTGGGGGGGAGAAAGTGGAGGACGCAAATTGCTGGTGGTGCCTATAGAGATAGAAGCCCGATAATCTGCTACTGTAGCTATTCGCTGGTCGTAGAACACGATGTCTCCACTTGTGGGGAGTGCGATTAGGTGTCAGCAACATGCAACCCATGTTATTGGTTACTTCACGTCCCCCAGTTCGATCCCCTTGTCTCTTGGAAAGCATCCTTGCCTTGTTGGGTACGGACCGAGTGCGGTGCTATGCCTGTCAAATTCGAAAGACGAGATAGCACTACTCGCTACAGCGCCCATCACGCCTAATAATTCTCGGCTAAGGGGGATTGGGTATGTATGGAAATCGCCTGGCTGAGAGCAGGGGCATTTGGGAAGTGGCTCGGCAATGTGCGAAGACATGCGGTCGACAGAGCAGCCACTCTGCAGCTAATGGCGTACTATAGGGCCTGTAACCGCCTCCATCTCTCTGTAATGCAATGTGATAATTGGAGGCTTATAGGAAATCAAGGCGGTGAAACACTTCCGAGAGCCTGGAATTCTATCTAGGTTCCATGTGCTCTGGGTGTAGAATTGATTTGATATGGGTGAGAACATCTTTTCGCAAAGCACATACACAGATTTGTCGAAGGTACCTCTCCAAAGGTTCCAGGTAGCCAAGCACTGCGCTGAAATCTAATATCCATTACCGAGCCTTGGTAACTCGAATGAAGTCAATGCGAACATCGAGGACTTGACGGTATCGGGCGTAGTAAGCAGTCTGCATGGATGGGTTGTTGAACATCATATAGGCCTCACGGTGTTGTCAGAACGTGAGCGTATGCGAGTCGATTTTATGAAGAAACCAAGCGTAGCCGTACGTCTCCATAGTGTGCTCGAACCCGAGTCCTTCGTAGCGACGAAAACCGTTTGGCTGGCGCGGATCGGGTATTTGTCGTACATCTTGCCAACAACTACCGGCTTTCTGCATTAACCCGCTTACAAATGAGAACTGGAGGCAGCGAAGAAACATGAGCATGGACCGTAGTCACAAAGTCGTGGCTTCAAAGCTGCGGCCCAACGGCCAACGTGTAGGCCAACAGGGTATGTGTTGCGTATCGGTAACAGGTTGCTGCTTGCCACCCAACCATAACCAAGCACAATCCAACGAGAGCGCTAAACGCCCCATGATGGCATAAAGGAGAATGCAATATGCAAGGCAATCACACTGCAAACAGCAAAGAGAGGCGAGGTTGGAAGAACTGCTCCTCTGGGCAACGCCCTGTTACGAGCCATCGACCGCTTCCTCGACCCGGGCTGTAATTCAACGCGGTGAGCTGAAAAATTGACAGATGAATAGAACAACAATGCACTTGGGCCAACTTGAAACTCTACTTGGCAGTGAGTTCCACAATGGGCGTGTCATGATGTTTATGGACGATCCAACATCGTGAAGTGATTTATGCCGACATCGAGCCGCACTTCTTGGTGCAGGATCGCTCATATAGTATTCAATTCCACGACGAGCAGCTGTCATGTATTTTGTGAAATTCGTCCATTTTGGGTGATGGAACTACCTGGCGTCTTCCCCGCTCTGCGTTAAACCAAGGCACACTGTGTACTGTACCAGACTTCATACCCTGGTCATGCCAATAGTACGGGGCGGTGCCACAGTGATGGGTTATATGTACATCAACCCCAGTGTAGTCACGTCGACTGCACACTGCCAGCCTATGCGGTTACTTTGATGCATTTCCCAACCTCCAGGGATGGCAATCCATCCGTTGCATTCAGGGGGCTGGTCTGGAGAGAGCGGACACTCTTGTTTATCAGAGACGGCTCGTCTCCGTGGCGGCCCTTCCCCTCAAAGTCTCCTCGACGCAACCAGGGTGAGCGGGCGGTGGACATGCAACCGCCCGTCTCCAGGCACGTCGTTCAGCCGCACTACTGCAGTGACACTCGTATCCCGTCCGGGTTGAAGTCCGCGGCCCATTCATTAGCCCTGAAATACGTCCAAAATTTTCAGTTACGTAGCTCCAGAAAACCGTGAAAGCAACGGGGTCTCCGTTAAGCAGAAAAGGTCGGGGCCTGGCCTTGGGCTTTGTCGAGTCGGCGGTCTGGGAGGTTGTTCCGGATATCGTAATAGGTATTACCTAGGCGGCCCTTGTTTATCAGAAATGCCCTCCTCGTTCTTCCCAAAACCGAAAATTAGAGTCGAACCATGTCCGCACCAGCAGGAACTGGGGCGGGTCGGCTATGCCCCAACCCACACTCAATTGAACACATCGAATGTTCCGTTATCCGTAAACCGTACGTATCCAACAGATCCTGTACCTAGCTCCCGTTTCCATCCGCCTTTCTCCTTGAAACACTGAAAAGTGACCAGTCCGTCCCCTTCAATGACCCCTGCTGGTGCCCGCCGGGTTTAGGGCACATCGTGGCGCCAGTTGAATCACACCTTGCACGGCCAAAGGACCCTAGTCATATCAACCCATCCTGCAAGCATCGGTCACGCTGTTGGCGCTAATACAATTGTGCCGCCTAACCTGTGCTTAACTTTCGGGGGAAAAGTAGGGCATGTACAAAGTACAGGGGGATGGACGAGTCCGGACGCACGCGGTCAAAACTGAGATGGGTGGATGAGGCTGATCTGAACAGGGGCCAGGGTCGTGTAAGGGTAGGTGCCTGACAGGTCGTTCACTTTCACACAGTGCCAGAGTGGGGTGATCCTAGTAGCCCTGTCTCGCGGATTGTGGCATATTCCGCTAGCTGGGTTGTGTTGGCAGCGAGCTACCGATGCGGCTGCCTTCGTCCACACACTCCATTCTTGCTTAGAGGTCATTCTGTCGTCCTTGGCTGGGTGAAGCAGCGCGACGTTGCTCAATGCCCACAATAGTTTGCACTACAAACCCATTTCTCAGTCTCAAGGAGTACGAAGCGGTCCTTGTTTGCTCCTAGCCCGTGTCATATTTGTACTGACCGGATTGCATGCCAGGTGGATGAGAGCAGGGCATGCTATGGCAAGTGGTAAGAGGTGAAGTTACAAATAGTACCTCAGCATAGAATAGTGCAAATACAAATCCTACCACACGCTAGTGCTATTGTCAGCTTTTGCATTGATGCCTCAATTTTGGCGAGATCTTCGCTCCTGGGTGTCTGAGTGACTGGTCGCCCCTCTGCAGCACACCGGAAATTGCAAGGCGTCGGACGCTAGCTACGGCGGGTCTGTTACAACAAAGGCGTAACCCATCAATAATCAGCCAATCAGAGTCCAGGGCAAGTTGTCGAAGCTGTACGCCCGAGCCGGGTTTAGTCCCCTCGGGTAAGTCAAGCCCGCTGGGCGACGGGCTGTGTGCGATCAGCCTCACCGAGGCATACGTAACCCTGACTCATAGCAAAACTGCCTTCACTACTCAGATCACCACCACCTCACCATTCATGAGCCAACATCTACTCATCAACCCATTCTGCCATCGTTTTTCATCGGGAACTATCCCAGACGGCGCCACTTCAAACCATCATGCGACCACGCAAATTTATTACAGTCCGCCTCCTCGAAGTTCAAGTCCTTAACAACTCCCCATCACCAGTCTTGGGCCACGCTCCTAAAAACGTCCCCCCCAAAACAGTCTCTGTCCTGCATCTCTCCAATCGCGCAAATCACAGCTTCATCGACAAGCCGCTGGCAAAGCAACTACTCAAAACCAATTACGGCTCGCGCGCTTCAGCGTTCAATATCGACAACGACATGCTGATGATCTTGGAATGGCGCTACCCCGATCTAAAGCATACCGAGGTGACGACACATCTGGTCGTGCGCGACTCTCCATGTCAAACCATTCTACGGAGGCAAGACTGGGAAATGCCAATTCGGCTTTGGTTAATGGAGTTTTCAGAGCAAGAGCTGCGTGGAAATGGAATCCTGCAGCCACACGAAAAGAAAGTAGGCGTGACCCCTAAGGCCGAGATTATGCAATCTGAGGATGCGTCTGAGAGCGTCGTGGGAGCGCCAGAAATCGCGCCAGAACGAGATTCGGATACGGAATCTATAACATCAGAATCCTCAAGTACTCAATCTAGATCTAGTGCAGCAACAACAATTTCGGGCGAGAGCGAGGATAGGATCGAGGACGGGGATTTAGAGCGAGGTGACGACAGCGAATCTGAATGGCCTGACATTGAGATCGTCTCGACGAAACCCGAGGATAGCGACATCGATGACGAGGAGCAGGTGGTTGCATATTGGACCTGGTCACCAGAACAACACCGATGGTTTCACGAAAACGAGGACAAATCTTTGGTGTGGTTTCCTCGACCTGTATAACAGTGTTTCAAGCATCTCATGACTAGCTGTAACAAATTCTTTGCCGCGGAAGGAAGCTGTCCACGTTTTGGTCATCATATTCCCATATAACCCAGCCAAATTGTTCTCTGGTTTGTCAATAAATAACCAGCTAAGCATCTTATGAGTTAAATTGTCTTAAATCTTAGCCGAGTCAATAGTTGGTAGGAGCCCTACCATCACCACGTGTACCTAATCTTGCACCCACTCTATGGCTCTTCGGTATGTCCCTGTAGAAGTCAGAGAGTTGGATTATCTTGTGTCACATTTCGGGGTCATCCTGAGACGTATGATAACCTCATTTCCGGCTTTCCTAGACAACGTGCTTTTCCTTTCTTTCCCCTCTTATCTCAGACCACATCGCCGGACCTGTGACCACGATGCCGGTCCCTGAGGCCCACAGGGCCCCGGCCCCTGTGCGGCGGCGACGGACTGCTGCCTCCGACAGCAGCTGTCTTCATCATGTATAAAAGACGGGCCCTAGGCCCGTCCCTTAGCTATAATATTAAGAGCTTCTCACACTCATGATCATTTCCATCTGCTAGATGCCAGGCTTTCTATCCATACTCCATACTCCATACAGACCCGTATGGAATATGGAATATGGAATGCGCCTCGTATGGAAGCTTATTCCATACGTATGGAATACAAAAAATGACGTCATCTCACACTACCACTATCGTAAAGAATCAGGTTTGGGAGCTCTGCAATTCAGTAGGTAATTGTACAGTGATTTGCCTGCCGTCGGCTGCAGACAGCGCTGACATTGAAGTATGAACCAGCATAGACGAATGTTTGGGATCACTCTGAAACAGACTACAATAGCGGGAATAATATTTTCCCGGACTAATCCATTATTCCATACGTATGGAATACGACAGCCCGTATGGAATATGGAATATGGAGTATGGAATGTTCCATACTCCATCACTTATTCCATACGAGTATGGATAGAAAGCCTGCTAGATGCAACATCTTGTCGCCGATCATAAACGAGCGGCCACTCAGAGCCCAAGCTGGGTTTTCTGGGATTCCTCCCCGCTTAACAATTGATTTTGCAAACGCTTTTAACCCGATAATCTCGCCGAAAGAGGTATAACACCCCCGAAGCAGATACCCTGTCCTGACTGATTCGAGGCGATCGGGTTGGGATGGGTAGGAATACCGTACCCAAGCCAGCACCCGTACTGCGCAACAGCCGGCCACCCACGCGAGCACAACAACAGCTGAGGCGCAAGAGCCTGTTTCCGCATCTGATCCCTGTTGCCTAGTGCGATATACCCTATAGCCACCTTTCTCGCTTTCCTCTCTCTGATTTACGGTCTGCAGCCTCCCTGACCCGCCCAATGCCCAGCCGACGCTGGCCTATATCAGACGGCTGCCGCCAAATACCCCTGAAGTAATCAGACAAACTATGGGCAGTAGCTTTGGGGAATATATACAGCTGGTCGAAGATGCCGATTTCTTTGATCAGGTCTGCCCGATGTAGGGTCCGTCTACCTGGTCACCACACCAACCCAACCTGACATGCAAGGCAGAATACCCTGCCCCCCTCTTTCCTATCTTCTCCCTTCCTTTCCTCTCCTCTCTTATGTCTAGTCTTATTGCAATCAGGCGAAGGTCTAGCTGTTAGCTAGGACCGACCATTGGTTTGCCAACCGAACAGCTGGCCGAAGAGAGATGCTTGCCCTATAAGGCCGAGTCAGTAACCCGCAACTCGGCACTTCCAAGGTCAAGCTGCCGCAAGCAGACCTAATCGCAAGATCAGAAGATGACAAGACGAAGAGGCCCTGGCCTGTAGTTAGCTTGATAACACACCCTAACAGATGGCATCACTTTTATAGTCACAGAAGGAAGATCCCAACCCAGTTTATAATGACAGCACTTTCACGGTGCACACACAGCTGCTTCCACGGCAAGCTGCTCAGAAACTCTTCATACCAGTCACACCGATCACACCGAATCTGACCTTCTTGGCTCCAGTAAATGCGGGGGACTTCAATTCCAGCCGTGGTTCCTTTGCATCACAAGACAGAATAAAGTGCACGTCGCCTGGATCAATCGTCCTCGATTTCAACCACACATAGTGAGGGAACAAGTGGCCAGCTGAGCTTTCTCAGAAGTGAATGAGTGTGTATTTTAGTAGTACGGCATGTTTTGATTTCGTAGAATATATTTTTCGCTACGTTTGTGTCTGAAATCCACCAAAACACTGGCCCTATGTTGCCCCAAAATATCATTGATGATCCGCTCCTACAATCAATCCTCTCTGTAGGCTATAGAACACCGACAGAGAACCATACTAATGTATACAATGGCTCATTACCACCATTCTTCTGAATCAACTACAAAGGCGTAGTCTCCGCAAGGAAGCCCCAAAGACTTACAGTCCTCTTCGCCTACCTCTCCCGATATCTCAATACCTTCCTTACCAGGTACGATCTGGACTTCCTCCCTCCCGTGAAATACCTTGATTGACTGGATTCTGCCCTCATCCAGCCACTTCCTCCACGTCTCATTCCTGTTGTTGATGATCCCATCTAGCACACGGAGATCCATTCTCTCGCCCTTGAAGCTTTCGAATTCTATGAAGCTCGGGTCGATCTTGTTGGCCTCGCCATCTTTATTTCCATACGTCAGCTCATTTTTCTAACCCGATACTCACAAGACTCACGTTTTAATCTAAGCTTCACGACAGGGAGTATGTCAACATTGTTGGACTTGCATATTGCGATATGAACGATTCCGCGCAACTCCCGACAGAAATCAGTACTCAAATAGTGATTGATGTCTGTGATACTAATTGCATGACATTCTCTATGCATGGAAAGGTATGTATGACGCAACTCTCCCCGAAAGATGCGGCACGTCTGATAGAGATGTAGAATGCCGGTACAATCATGCCTGACATCGTCGGATCGGCGGCTAGAGAAAGAGAATTTTACTCTCTTGGGCGAGATTGCTCGACAAAACTGGAATATCATCATTCGCACCTCTATGAGAGTTTTGGTTAATATGGTATTATATTATTGAAGCATATAGAATCTTACCGGAGGGGATTGATAATACCAGAGGATTGGTTGAGACTACCGGAGGATTGCGGGGGAGTTCGTCGGGATTGCCGGGGGGGTTGTGTGAGGGATTGATTTCCAGGGATGGAGGTCTTTCTGCTGGTTCATCCTCCTTGGACCTATGCACTGTTAGAGCAAATTATAGGAGCAAGGTGTGACTTACATATTAACCAAGTTCTTATGTATCTTGTCCCAGGCATCCAAATCATAGCTTTGCACCGACTTCTTCTCCAATACCAAGCGAGGATGAGGCTCTGTGATAGCGGAGCAAAAGTCGACCAGCAAGCCGCCCCTGTAGCTGTCTTCGCGAATGTTACCGATGTATATCTCGAGGCTGTTTATTAATACTATGTCCTCCCAGATCCTTTGTATGCTATTGAGGTTGACTCCTGTGTCTTCACGAGTAAGGTCCTTCACTATGCCGTAGACATCGTCCCCGTCAAAGGGCATTCTCCTGCGCCTCAACCCTTGGATATCACCATCTTCCAAGCGAATGTATCCATGACACTGGACCGCGATCTCTCTTGTTAGCGTTCCCGCCTCCTTCGCCTCATGAAGTCGGCCATAAGCGCGACATTCATTATGAAACGGAAGAGTGTAGCAGGATGGATTGTCACCATCGAAGTCGCCAACCATGTCATCGCCGAACATATACATGAGACCATCATCAAAGTCCGTGAACTAAAGTAATTCCTGTCAACTGCCTAGAGTCTGTAAAGTGATTGCTTCTGGACTTACCACCTTGATGGCATATCGCTGGCCACCGATCTCGGCCTCGAGGACATGTGATTTGATCTCGCCATCCATCCGACCATTTTCCCAGTGCCGGTCCAGGCGTCCTATCCAAGTTATTGAGGCATCATGACGAGAAAAATGGTACAGTTTTGGACCATGGCAAGGTGGAAGCCCATTCGAAGCTTCCTTTTTTGCGCTAGGCGAACCAATATCCATTACCATGGTACTCCTATCGTCTGTTCGTTTTTTTGGTGTTGTCAACGGCTTGCAATAAATAAAGGAGCAGAGAGCGAAATTGCGATATTTGTCATGCTCCTGGAGCGCACCCCAAGCTTTGGCAGAAAAACGCGTGCAGTTGGAGACGCAGCTGAGGTGGGGCTAGTGGAATACGCGAGGGTTGTGCTGAAGGTTTACGTGTTCAACGCAGCAAGCGTAGAGGAAATGTAGCGCCACCTTTCATGGCACGCATGCTCGCATGAAGCATGAAAAGAACATAGTTTTATATGTACGGGCAGCATCTCGTACAAAGGTTCACATACTAGCGATGGGTCGACTCCCACGTGGTGGATTCGCATGCCTTTCCTCCCACTCCGCTAGCGCGGGCGCCTAAAGTGCGTGTTCGACGTTTGTTGATCAACCACGCCTGTAACGATGCCTAGCGTGACGCGAAGAGGACGCGAGGCGCGGAGATCAACGTCTGGGTTCAGCTCAGCACTCGCGCAAGCTCGGTCGCGCAATTCTCTGGTGGTGACTTCGTGGGGTTGGCAACTCGTGTATCGTTCGACCGTACTCTATTTTGCACAACTTCGGTGGCTGCATGCATCTGCACTACCGTTACTCCTCCATCGCCGGCTTCATTGGTCGTTGCACATCATTAGTTAACCAACTGTTGGATCCGTTACGGTCAATTCGATCAAAGGGATAGTGTTCAATGTAGTGATGATGATGTTGATTATTGCTTCTCCCGGTCATCCGGACTGGCCCGAAGAGGGGTTATCAGACCGGCGACCCATACCTGCACGGGTACCCGTGCAACTAAGGTCACATGACATTTACACGGGTAGCCGTGCAAGTAAGATTCCTTATGTAAGTACCCGTGCAGGTATGGGTCGCCTATCAGACCCCCCTTCTGACTAAGGTCAGGATATCAATCTATCAGAGGTTTCGTAATACAGGGTCATCTTCCAACACAGCTCGGTTACATCAATTATGTGCCTGCTAGTGCCGCGATGGGCCGTAAAGGCTGCTGCCCGCAAATGTGGCCTGTGCAACCCCCCTCGGTCTAACAGCACGCTAACAGCGGCAGCCGAGAGAGAATTTTTACAGGGAGAGTGTGTAGCCGGCGTGGTGTGCGTGACTCGATTGACCTCCGGCATCATATCGAAAGGCGGCAGAGACACAGAAGTTAGCGTTAAATGCTTACTGAATTGGTGATAATTATGACCTGAGTAACGTCGTTACGACTTATTGATTGACTGTCTTCTTGATCATCTCGACCGGTGAGGGATTTCTGATATCTATGGTCTCTCTGACCTCCGTTGTGCCTAGATTCTGCCGTGCATCACCGCCCGGACTTGCGGTCATAGCGGGAAACTGGAAACCAAGTTGTTAAACTTAAACTCAACACTCCTTTAACCATCATGGATAAAGATAACCCCGACCCTTATGCAGCGTACGATGAGCGGATATCTCAACAAGAGAAAGTGCATTCCTGGCTCATCTTACACGAACGTCATGATGATCTACGTCTGAAATCGCATTCGCACTACCAAGAAGAATTTTGCCGCATGAGGCAAAATAATACGGCCAACTGGATTTTAGAAGAGCCAAAAATATGCGCTTGGATAACGACTCAGCGGCCCTCGCTACTTTGGTTCTATGGCAAACAGGGTGCAGGTAGGTAAAAGCTTTAGAACGCCATAGACAATTTTAGAGACTTATTCTAACACTACTCCTATTTAGGTAAAAGCGTACTTACGTCTTGTATCATTGCCCATTTAACCAAGATACGAAAGCAACCTACCTACGTGTACTGTACAAAAGACCACAGATTTGCAACTATCTGTACGAGTCTTATTCGACAACAAATTGAGCACGACGAAGAAACATTTCCGACGCTACATCAGATGATTTTAAACGAAGAACAAGACAAAGTCCTTTGCCTAGACAAAGCCCTTCTTAAGCTCATGCAAAGCGACGATCGGATTTTCATTATTGATGGCCTAGATAAGCTCCGTGATGATGATAGAGAAAAGGTCTTGCAGTTATTCCTCCCCGGAAATAGTCCCAGCAAGGTTCTCCTTGTCAGTACTGATCTAGGAGATATGAGGAAATGCCTAGCGGGACTCAACAATTCTGCCGAGATCTATGAATTACTCCCTGTCAACACACAAAAGGATATCGCTCGTTATACTGTCGAGCAGATTTTGAGCCTAGAGGAAGAGTTTTCACAAATTTCTCCGAAGTATCGACGCCATATTTACGATGCTTGCTGTAATACTGCTGGTCAGTCTGCTTCTCACAATGCTCTGCCTTAACTGGATTACTAACTTGACTACTAGGGGTGTTTTCTCGCGCATCTCAGCGCATGGAAAAATTATTTCGCCAGCCTAACTGGAATGGTTTTGTCAAACAGCTTGAAGCGTACAAACAGCCTAAAGTGGAGGAAGCAACTCAGACCCATCAAAGTCTTAAGGACATCAAAGAATACCAGCCCGGAAAAGCTAACCCCAATGATGGCGGCGACATTAATACTACCGACACAACGTGTGAAGCCATTCCTGAACCAGTTTCTTCCCTTGGGAAACGGAATCGACAATCTCTCTCCCCCCCACCAAGAAAGGCTACACGGATGGCCTATCAGTAGAAGTCAGTGGGTTAACTCCGTGTTGCCGCGCACTTGGAATTGAGCTGGGAATTAGACCGCGGCGGGCTGCCTTCAACAGGAAGTGCCGCCTTGCTTTGGAGCCATAGCTCAGCCCGGTTAGTTAGTCTCGGGGGTCTGAAAAGGAAAGTTTGGGTGCAGTAGGTTAGGCTATCAACCTTCGACATCGCAGCAGGACGATCATTGTCAAACAAACACCTTCAATCATGATAGTTTAATTATCCAATTGGCAGTCTTTTTCAGCCCGAGTTTGTGGCATCTTTTATTGAACCGTTTGATGAGACGATACCTCTGCCGTCGGCTTCGCTTATAATTCCCGTTGCTGTATACCATTTCAATTTCCATTCCCAATATTGGGGGGGCCAAGACTGACTTCCCCTTTAGCTGTACATTGTTCTTGACCAGAGTGACTCCGACGACAAACTGAATAGCGTCCTCATCCTCTACTGCGGAACCGCCATTATCCTGCTCCTACTCTATGTCCTGTCCCTGGTTTTACAGCTGCGCACTCATAGCAACTTGTTCGATACCGAGAACCAGGATGGTGGAGAGGAGCACAAGCCCGAGGAGCCCGTGATGGGCCCCGTTGCTGTTGGAGCCGTCCTCATCGTCACCACCCTCCTTGTCGCCATTTGCGCTGATTACCTCGTTGGAAGCATCGACTCGTTGGTTGAGACCACTGGCATCAGCAAGGCTTTTATCGGTCTGATTCTAATTACCATTGTCGGCAACGCCACTGAGCATGTCACTGCCGTCGTGGTTGCGGCCCGAGACAAGATAGGCTTGGCCATGGGTGTTGCCATTGGCTCCAGTATCCAAATTGCTCTACTAGTCGCTCCTTTCCTTGTTATTGTCGGTTGGATCTATGGCTGTGATATGTCTCTCTACTTCGAAACCTGTAAGTTTACATTACGTTTTTACATAGCCTACGATTTAATAGGTTTTACAGTCCAAACCATCGTGTCACATTTCGGGGTCATATCCTAGACAACATGACTTTCCTTTCTTTCCCCTCTTACCTCCGACCACATCGCCGGCCCTGTGACCACGATGCCGGTCCCTGAGGCCCATAGGGCCCCGGCCCCTGTGCGGCGGCGACGGACTGCCGCCTCCGACAACAGCCGCTCTTCATCATGTATAAAAGACGGGCCTTAGGCCCGTCCCTTAGCTATAATATCAAGAGCTTCTCACACACATGATCATTTCCATCTACTTGATGCAATACATCGCCTTCGCCGTTTCGGTTCTCGTTGTTAGCTACACTGTCTAGGATGGCAAGTCTAACTACCTCGAGGGCGCCATACTCCTCGCTTTAACCCTTTACGCCACTCCCAGCGACGTAGATATCACTTTCTAAAGCACTCCCGTCGCTTTGGTCGCATTCACTGTCATGAGTTCCCTCTAACCAATCTCTTAACTTTCTCGGGGTCTACGGATATAACACGATCAAGTGTCTATGCTACGCGGGCAGCCTTCGCAGCTTAATATATGTAACAATAACTATAGGATGTCCTATCCTATATTAGGGTTTAATGTTTGTGATATTAGAACCGGTGTACTAGAGTGGGTTATCGGGCCACAGAGTCCCATTCAGAGAAAAAAGACAAAGGAAACTGACAAAGCCGAGCCATCTTTTTAGTTATTTAGCTCGCTGGGTATATAAATATCTAATAAAATCTGCTTTAATATACAGGATGCCGCTATTAAGTGTTATCTTCCTACGATAGTTATAGGTAGAGTAATTCACGACAGTTCAACCACTCGCAGGGTAGTGACGCTCTGTAGACCACGGAATAGCACATGTAAAATCCTATTGCTTCCTCAGAATGGCTGGAAGGGTGGTTCTTCATAAGTGGTCGTGTCTGCCCCTACGCACTTGCGTGGGAGGTTGAGCAGCAGGACG
Source organism: Ilyonectria destructans (assembly GCA_020740775.1). Lineage (NCBI taxonomy): Eukaryota > Fungi > Ascomycota > Sordariomycetes > Hypocreales > Nectriaceae > Ilyonectria > Ilyonectria destructans. The sequence goes on from JAHEWK010000028.1 coordinate 469,870, forward strand.
GTCTATAATTATCAACATCAAAAAAACAAAGATCTAGACCGGAGTCACCTAGGAGGACATCAACGGCCCTAACGCAAACGATAGCAAGTGGACATATCTATACGAAGAATGGGGCAAGAGGGTCGACCGGAAAGAAAACATCGAGTCACACATCCAAACCCATCTCAACGATCGCTAGTACTATTTGCAAGAAGTGCTTTTGTCCGCTAGCAAGATCTTAAGAGCTATGCCAAGATTCACACTGGTAACAGGCCTTACTTTCGCGAATTTGGGAAGAGCTTTGCTCGCCATGATGCCCTAACTCGACATCGTCAACGTCGCATATGCATTGGTGGTTTTGATGGCACCGAAGAACCACTGCTCGGTGAAATCCGTGCTACGGAAACAACGAGACCTCACCCAGACAGAAAAAAGTGTCATCGGTAGCTGGTCCGGCAGGTGGTTCGGGGGCCCTTGGTCGGCATCTATAACCCCAACTAGCTGCTGTCCAAGCTTGATAGCGTGGACCGGCCTAATAATATCCTTCTCATTGGAATGATCCACCGAAAGGGCATATTGATGATGCGTTGCTGCAATCAGGTCGGCTCGAGGTTCGCCTTGGAATTTCGCTACCTAGTGAAGGATGCGTGAAATCGGGATACTAGACCAAACTTTGCCCAGTGGTAACACGCCGCCGCCTATCGAGTGTCCTTCCGACATCCTTGAGCATTGGGACTTGACTGCGCAGCAAGTCTCCCTCGACGGTACGACAGTGAATGCCGACCCGGACTAGCGGGCCACCACGCGCGAGATGTATCGCTCGGCCATCCTCGAAGGCCTTGAGGATCTCGAGTGTTCCACTAGATAGTGGGCATTACCCCCCCAATTTGAGTTCTCGATGTGGCACGTCGACGGCCTTGAGGGGCATGGCTGGGCCATGCTCCACGAAATAACGGAGCGCCTCGTTTTCTGGGTAGGCTGGGAATCGGAAGGCATCTCGGACAGATAAACTCTACGAGCACAACAATTACGAAATAGTAGGGGGATGGCTCACTGGCGGGGAGGCGAGTCTTGTGTCTATGTGGTTTACAACCTGTCCTCTGCCTAACCAACATGCAAAGGGCCCGAGCAAACCGTCGTTCGCGAGAGCATTTCGCTCTTCGTTTATGGCATGTTAAGCAGCTAGGCGGCGAGTTAGGACCCGGTAGTCCAGCCATGCAGATGTAATGGGTTGGGTATCGACTGTCCCAATGGACCACCGCTGAACAATGGATAACGGCGAACAAGACTTTGGCGGAGTCGCTAGTCGGTCGGGTGTCGTAGGGTGCCTTTGTAGGGATGGATGGACCAAACGATTTCGATATGCAAATGGTCGACCAATATCCAGAGGTAGACAAGCTCGCGACAGCAGCCTAGAGACAAAATCAAGGTCAGAACTGAAGCTTCAACTATGGGACGTAAACAAGAGGGAGACGACATGTGAGCTGATGACTTAGGATGGAGGGGAGGCGCTGTCGGGAGGGATCCAGGAGACAAAGAGCAAACAGACGGGGAACAGAAGCTAAGCAGAGAAACGGACAAGGACGAAATGGACGGCAGAGTAACAAAGTTGAGGAGATGGGGGATAAAGGATGCAGGATTGGAGATATCTAGCTGACCGGATGACTCAATAATGAAAGGGGGATGGAGCTGCGGCCGATGGAACTCACCTCGAAGTATGAAGGCACTAGTTAACAAGGGCGTGCGATGCGATATTAGAATAGAGAGGGCTGGAAAAGAAGAGGGCTTAGGATACGTTGTATAGGTGGTAGAAACATTGATAGACATGCGAAGGTTGGGATACTTATCCTCAAACTGGAGAGCTCACGCACACAGGGGAAGTCCACATACCGGTGGTAGACTCATTTAAGTGTCATCGAACTAGGGCAAGCTAACCACAGCTTCGCAAACAATTCTTTTCAATCAACCCACAGTGTCACACTGAGCACAAGCTGAAGGGTAGTCCATTTGCACCCAGCCCCCCATTCCCTTCCCTCAATTCACGACCATAACTTCGTTCCGAAGTCAAATGTACTGTCTTCATCTCCCCTCATCGTAAGTCGTAATCTTCTTTGCCTCAGTCGTCATAGGGCAAGTGGCTATCATCGTACGGACAATGCTTAGACCAAGACCGATGAGGTCGCTGAGTCGAAATTGAGAGTAAATTGTCAGCAACGGGAGCATTCTCGCGTTGTCCTCGGCCCATTCGAGCATACCATGAAAGTGGAGGCATGTGCGATGGATGAACGTTGTCTTTCGCTCGGTAGACGGACCTAAAAAGAACACGAGGAGCCAGAATAACAAGGACATGCAATATTCATTTGGTGTTATTAGAAGGAAATGGAAATTACTTGGATAAAATCCCCGCATGGTACGGGTACCGGTAGTCCACTCGAATTGTCAAGTCGGTGTCAAAAGACTGAAAAGGTGACTCGGGAATCGAGAAGCGCTGGTTGAATCACAGCTGCTGGACATATCACCATGCCTCAGGGGACCTACCTAGTGGAGATAACTCAATTAGTCCATTGACGCATCGTCCTCATCGACATAGGCCATCCGAGCCCGGATCCACCAATGCACAACCCCGACGTGGGCGATGCGAGCCGCAATGTTTTCGATGCCACCCTCTTGCTGACCCACGCGAATCGCTGAATCCAGGTCTCGGTTGTTGCTAGGCACGCGGTTGCCAGTGGCGATAGAAAATAGGCAGACTTCTGAGAGTGATTTGAAGTAGCGGATTCGCGTAGCCAGCTTTCTAAGGAGTTAGGTGTGATCGGGCTCCTCGATCTCCTCGAAGATAGGAGATGTCATCATGTATACATTCTCGGTCAGTTTCTCCTCGAATCCGAGGAGTATCTCCGAAGATGCGTTAGTAAATCGGGAGATCTGGAGCGCCATCGACGGCGCCATGGCACCCAACAGCAGCTTCTTTGTCGAGTTTGAAAGGCTTCTCTACTCAAGAATGAACTCTCGACACATTGCTGAAACATTGGCCCGCCTCCGCCAAGATAGGATCGCAGACGAGCTCTCCCAACTAGCAAGCGCGTGTTCGTCTCGCGACCCGCCACCGGCCACGTTCGTTCATTACGTGGCGGCCCCGTTGCCATCAGCATGAGTCTGCCATCCTCGTATCCGTCCGCACGGTTCTATGTATTATTTACGCAAGGGGTATAAGCTCAAATCCGGAGTAAATTTGGAGAGCCGTTGTGATGGGGCCAACGGTCCACTTGGAGTTTTAATACAGTAGGGAGCCTGCAGCTAGCTTAGGATGACCCTACTTAAGGTGTCTAGTCTGCCCGAGCAATTGAAACGACACGCTTTTTCCTTTCCTTATGTCCACGCATGTGACGATCAAAATTATCTTCCCTACTGTATATGTGTCCTATGGCCGCCTTCCGGCAACCTGCCACAGTGCACCGCCACTGTTGCCCTTTCCCTTTCTGATGTGTCAAGCTATGTCGCTCAAGGTCCTTTCTATCCGAAAACGAATGCTCACAGCCTAGTACTGAGCAATGCCACGGTTTTATATGGTATTATTCATGTTTCCTATGAAAAAGAAACGGTTAGCATCTTGGGAACTCGAACTGTCACATAGTTTGTAATAGCCTTACTTCAAGTCTGAAGGACGGTTGAAACTCTTTCCGCAGTAGCAGATGATCTACCCAGTACTCTCAACAGCGGCGGTTCTACTCCGGGACTTTTCTGGAGAACCACTCTTCCGGTGCGGTGGCGAAGAATTGCGTTGATAGTTGCTGGTAGAGTATAACTCCGCGCCGTTTCCAAGGCCGTGCTCCGAGTGATTGACTAGGTAAGGTTGATTGTCAAAGAGTTAATCACGAGCGTCTTCAAACTGGGCGCGGGGCTGCATCGGTTCATAGGATTGAGGTGTACCTGCGCGGACCCATGCTTGGGGTTCAGAAGTGAGGTCCGGGTTGAAAGATTCATCGGGCGGTCCATGGGCAATTCCAGAGGGCTTCATTTCCGGCGCGACAGGCCACTCGATGAAAAGTTCAACTGTAGGTGAATGTCGGGGCTGTGGCGCAATACCCGAATCAGTAGTGATATCCTGATTTCCAAGGAAAGGTTGGTGCCCAACCGGCTGCGGAATGTTGGCAGACTGGTTGGCCGCCGCATCGCTTTCGACATCTTCCTGGCTAGAAGATTGACTAAGAATCGTTGAGCCAACGGAGTTTAAGGAATGGGCGAAGACATTTGCACATACTTATAGATGTATTGTTTAACCTCCGCGGGTGTCATGTTGTGAATTTTGCATAGGTGGCTGCGAAAGTTGTCCAATCTTGGCCAAATCTTATCGCGAGGACATTTCCCTACGCGGCAAACGTAAACAGAACCTTGCAATGATCGGTCGGCATGAACGCTTCGCTTGTGCCTGTCGAGATCATTTTGACTGATAAAGCCTGTCGTATTGGTGCAGCCTATGAAGTCGCAATGGAAAGACCGATTGCGCCGAAGAGAGTGTTTGCTAAGTTTTGTAAGTATAAACTTTAATATAAACTCTGAACTTGATGACTTGCCGAGAGTCGGTCCAGCCTTCCAAACTGGTGGAGCATACACCACAGGGTTGCTTTTCAAAGACCTTTCGCGATTTGGGAAGCGTGTCGGTTCGGTACAAAGACTCGATTGATTGTGCACGACCCTAGGTAGAGAAGTCAGATTAAGTCACTCTTGGTGGATTCAGGAACTTACTATAGTATCACTAAGCATTGTGCTTCCGAAGTCATCTATATGAAACTTTTGAGGGCCCATATCATTCACTCGGTCCAGTAGGGACTGGGTTTGGTCGAAGAGTAATGCGAGGACCAGGCTTGTTGTATCCTTGTTAGAATCAGAACCGGGAGCATCTTGGCCCTGACTTGGTGTGTAGAGTCCACGCTCCAAGGTGAGCCTCGGGTCATTATTTATCGGACCCTGGTGGACCTGTAATGGGGCCATTTCTGTAATTGGCGCTTGGGGCATTTGAGCATCCTGCGGCATTGTATGGACCATCTGGTACCCGGATGGAGGGAACTCGGCATCTATTCTTGTAGGATCTTCCCGCAGAGGCGCGCAATTGTACTGGATCACCTGTAGTTCATTGTCGACATTTTCTTTTGCCAGAAAAGCTTTTGCCGGAAAGTTCGAGGGTGCGACATCATTACCGGTGCCAGCGGGAGATGCTGACACTGTTCGAGGGATATCGTCGACCACCAAATGCGGATCTATCACCAAGTTTGGTGGCGAGGGTTCGTTCGTCGATCGGGTGCCATGTGGACTTAACCGCCGGGGATGGAGGGCGGTAGGTACATTTCGTCCGCGAGGTGGAGCTCGAAGTCTTTGGTCCTTGGGCGCGAATTGGCAAGTAAGTTTATTGCGGGCGCAGTTGTTGCCTATGTAAGCATCAGTGTAACGTCCAACACGCAACTTCAAAGTTCAAATTTACATATAGGTTTCCCTTCATCGCACTTCTTCCTCCGTCGGCGACATGTCAGGCAACCAGTCTTAACTCGCTGGGCAAACGCTCGCTTCCGTTCGTTACTTATCTCCTGTAGCATTTTCCGTGGCGATAGAGCAAGTTCCCTGCGGAAACTTGTCGAAGGCGTCTTGGGGCGGTCAATCCTATTTTCCCCAAGCGTGGCTTCGAGACTAATCACTAGAGAAGGGCAAGCTTAAATCGACAATGGGACAACGCGAAAACCAAGACGAAGGCAATTCAGGGATCTGCCTGCCGTAGGGCTGGTTGATACAGCTGTCACAAAGTAGAAGCTTGAGAGACGGCGATCTCGATGCCCCGATAATTTTGGTGTTGCAGATAGGGTGCTCGTCAAAACCACAATGATGTTGCGCGTCTGCTCGCTGAGAAAGATCCGGTCTGTGTGAGATGAATATAGGGATGAGGGTTGGTACCGAGATGCGCAGAACCAAGTGTTAACGCGCGAGGATGTTGATTTGGTTCAAATCGAGAAGAAAACATGCGGTAATGGAGAGAAGAACTGATATTTGACCTGATTAGCTACTTCATGAGCTGATATGTCTGGTGGGCGGCACAGGACAGAGGCAGAGAAGGAAAGAGAAAGAAAGGTAAGGAAATAGAAACGACCAGGTAAAGAAGACTGGAGAGACGAGGTCGAGGACGGGCAGGAATCAATACAAGAGATCAGGCCCGGCGCTAAACAAAGCTGATGTCGATGCTGCCCCACCCAAATTTGGGGAATGAAGAGCAGCGACTTGCAGAGGGGACGTTTCGAATTTTCTGGGTTGTGTCCGGCCCGGAGAGATGGGGAAACTGTCCCCGGAAAACCATTGAAGGTGTGCTGAGGGAGGCTTACTGACCGGAAATGAGGAGAGGACGTTGATCGCGTTCGAGCCGAGCATGCAACAGCCCACGACAGGGTTACTAGCTGTTGGCGCCGCGCAGCCGTACGCCATCGTGCCGCCCAACGCGTACTGGATCTCCTGCGATAAGACAGGGGGCATGGTACTTGGTGTTACGGGTGTGCACAGGTGTGGGGGATAGGTGATTCTGGACCCGCGCACTAAGAATAGAGAGTAGTGGATGAGGCTGAGGAGGCCCTGGGTCAAGGCGGACAAGCGCGCGAACCCTGGAGTCTACCTACCATCCACCGCCTGGCGTTAGAGTAGCGTCAACGTGACAAGAACCCCTTGTCCTAGGGATGATTGCACCCGGATTCGGTACTGTTCATTGCACGGAGCATCAACAGGGGGCCGTTGTAGGGGTGAGGGGTTGACCAGGCGTGTCACATTTTAAAAAGACACCTTGGAAGAAGGGTGTTGCTACGGGAAAGGTGGATGGAACAAGGGGCTAACTAGGGCGCGAAAGTGGCAGGGTTTTCATTTGTCTAGCCATCTTTCTCGGGTGACGGAAGTTATTCCTCTTGTCCCGGAGCTACCAGACCGTGCACTCCAGCCGAAGGAATCCGCTTGTTGGCAGGTACCGACCTCAGTCAACTACCTGGTCGTAGTTGTACCCGGAGCATTGACGCATTTCTGATACCAAGTCATAGTACGTCAGCCGGCCGGAGAGAATCCCTTCCCCGTGTGGGACGGCACATCAAGGCCACCCAGAAGGATGATCCATGAAGCGACCCTGCTAGTTTTTCAAGCAGCACACTGTGCAAAGTACCAGAACTGAATAGCAGTACGATGAGACACGAGGGACGGTGGGTAATTGAACAGAACAACGAGCGCGTTTGAGCTACTAAACCGATGATGCCAAAGACTGTAGAGACAGTTGTTGTTTCGCCACTACGGCAAGAGGGAATGGACATTCTACTGATGTATAGCAATAATACCCTCCAACTCCCTTGCCAGCTCTCGTACTTGCATTGAATAGCGAAGCAGTCCATCCCTCTGAGGGCCGGCGCCCGCGGGGGACGCACGGGGCGGAAGGGGCCGGCTGCTCAAGATCTCGCATCAGCAACCCTCGTGTCGCAGCTGAATACTACTTGTTCCTGCAGGTACGTGACCTACTGCTCACTACCATGTGCTTACCAAAAAAATTGCTTATCAATAGCCCGGTTTGATTTCTCTCCAGGTCTGAGAACATTACCCCAGCTTGTTTCCCCAGTCGAGTGTCGCAGAGCCTGGCTCAGCCTTTCTCAGACAGACAGTTCGTAGATGTTGCAGGCCGTTAGATCGGTTTGATAATAGTTTAGAGCATATCGGACATTGGTATAGGTTTTGCTTTGTGTGATTGCGTTCGTGGGCTTGAAGGTTGTCCATCCGGTTGAATTGTCTGTCACACATTCCGCATGAGTATGGCTTTTTTCCGTCATGAATCTTTTTGTGTCTTCGAAGATCGTTTATCAATTTGAAGTCCTTACCACAATCACATACGTGTGGCCTTGATTCACTATGGCTGACTTTATGTCTGCGAAGTTGGACTTCCAATTCGAAGGTCTTGCCACAATCGCATACATGCGGTTTGTCCCGATCTGTCTCAGATATGGGCTTTGCTGCAACATCTAGTATCAATAATTAGCAATATTCACGGTGGGTTTATTATCTGGATCTCGTAAAAATGACTTACCACTACCGATTTCCCCAAATGAAGACATCACATTTCGTGCGCTCATCCGGAACGACTGAACCGACGTGTGTGATGATACTGTGGGATCGTCCACGCTGTAGTGAAAGAGGCTTTTGGCTGCTACCCAGGCAGCTCTACTTGAGAGTCCGTTGTCGTCAAAGAAAATGACGGGGAGCTCGCGCTCCAATACGTTTTCTCCATTGTAGTCGTACGTTTCTTCCCAGGTAAATTCCCCAGTCCGGCTGTCGTATTTATAACACTTAGGTATCTCCTTTAGCAGGCCTAGGCTGTTGAGAGTACCGGGCACACCAACTTCATCAAGGCGCTGATATGGAAGAAGAAGAACTGCAGAGCAGTTTGATGTATCCCGGTATACAAAAACCCAACCGGGCATTGGATCGACCATGTCGTCGTGAGTTGTCAGAGACGAAACGCCATTCAAACCCGGCTGTGATAAGCCATCTCTTGGTCCCTCGGGTTGTGTCGGCTTCCTGGGCGGGATGTTCCTTGTCTTCTTGGGCGTTGTGTTGAGTGATTTTATTCTCTTTGGGGGTGGTTGTGTCGGCTCCTTGGGCGGGATCTTTCTCTTGGGCAGTGGTTTTCTCCCGGTTTTCATCGCCTTCTCGGGGGGTTTAATCTCCCCGGGCCGCGCCTTCTTGGGAAGAGGGGTTTGTTGATGTTAAGGCCCTTTCTTTTTAGTTTACCACTGAGACTGCCTCTGCAACTTTTCTCACCACAATAGCAGGGTTGATTACTGTCCATGTTGTAGTCGAAGGTCAATTCTTCCCCGGCCTGAATTTTTCTCATAGCAAAGATCCCCATTCGAACTTTGTCGCCAACGACCCATTGGTCGACATAGCAATTCGGGTAACATGAATGGTTGCAGAAGCGACTGATGTTGGCTTTTTTAGTTCCGTCGATAAACTCACCGTTCTTCAGTGACATAAAGAAGAAATGTTGGATGCTCTCCTCGTGGTATTGGACCATCCGCTGGCCGCGGGTGAGCTCGTCGATGACCTCGCCAACATACTCCAACACAAAGTCACCGAGCTTTAAAACCTGATCTGCGCGGATTCCAAATCCCTTCTTGTTTGTTTTGATGACCGAAACATTGGCGTACTTTCGCTTCTGAAATCGCTGGTTCAGGCATTGTCTGACACAATTCCCAGCAGTGGAGCACTCGATCTTGGTTATTCGGTTGAGACAGCCAGAATCCTCTCCACAATTGCCTAAGACAACCCAGTTAGCGGCCCGCGACCATGTCAGGGGAGTAGGGAGGGCGTACGCTTGTACTTCTTGCAATAACAATCCTGTACAGGTTCAACCGCGCGCCCAAGGGCCGTTGTGAGATAGGTACACTCGAGCATGAGTTTAAAGCCTTCACAAGCCTCTTTAGTAACATCTTCATAGCGGGTGAAAAGCTTGGGTCCCTTAGCTGGAGGGAGAGAGCGGCCGCTATCGCTCGGGAGCAGGTCTGTAGCCTCTATGTCTGTTGATATAGGTGGTGGAGTAGATTCGTCGTCGTTGCTGTGAAAGCCGCTGTCAGCTGGCTGAGATTCGGCCTCGAGAGGTATAGTGGCCAGAGAAACATGAGACGTGGAGAGTATTGGCGGATCAACTACCGTTGAGGCAGTGGACGCTCTAGCGAATGATCTCTCACGCGGCTCCCTACCCTTGTTCACTGGAGCCGACCTCAGAACAAGACCTTCGGTGGCCTTAGTCGAGTCGATGATGTGAGCCGTTGCATCTTGGAGATAATCCGGCTTGGGAAATGTATCATAGGATGCACCGTCCGGCATTGCATCTATGGCTGTCGAGGTACGCTCATCGGTTGAACCGGAAACTTCAGAGTCCAAGTCACTCTGGTCCTGGCCAATTCCATCGACATACGGTGTCGCTTTGCATTTCTTAATATGAAGGTCGAGATGGTCGCTTCGGTGGAGCACTCTGCGACGCCTTTTGCACTCAAACGGTTTTTCTTCTTTGTTATCAGCTTTGAGGCGCTCGGGAAAGCGGCAGTCATTGGATCAGATCAGGTGTGCATGGAAAACTTACCACCAGTGTGAGTCTTCATATGACGGTTGAGATGGCTCTTTCGGCTTAACTCTTTTCCACAAGTACCGCACCTGAATGTTTTTTCTTCCATGTTGTCAGCCATATAAGCGCTCGGGAAAGAAGCAGTAATCCGATCAACCCCGGTGTATATACAAGGGAAATCTTACTATTGAATTCATAAGCGGAGGGCATCCCCTTACGAAGAAGTTTTGGTGCCATGTCGGAAGCATATATGGCGAGCTGTGACACTACCATCCAGTGGGATTATGGGATCATCGCATTTTTGAAGTTGAGTGGCGCATCATCGCTGACACAAAGAATTATCCAGTCAATTGTGCAGAGCGTCGAACGGAGATTGGCTGGTCGTGGGAATCAAGCTCCGGCCTCAATCCCTCTGGGTGTTATTTCGATAGCAGCAAGTGTCGTTATCTCAATCGAACAGAGACAAGAGTGTGCTTGGGAGTGTTGGTGGTGAAAGGTGAGTTTAGTTCCACTCCGAGTGCGAGAAGGTGGCTGGTGCGAGACTAGAAAAGGGCCGCGCTCTGCGATGCAGCGATGGTGTCCTGACTTGTGTACTTCGCTGAGGGAAAGCAGGGGCTCAAAACCAGCCCGTGCTCCAGGGCTAATGTGGTGATAATGGGGAGTTGGCCATGGTACTCCGTGCTAACTGCACTGTCTCACCTTGATCCCAGGGGTCATAGACGGTAGGTGCAGGGTCAACGAGGTGCAATCAACACCTCTCCTGCCTCATGCACACTAGGGCCAATCCAGAGCCCAAATTCCCCCCTCCCCGTGGCCACCCGCGCAAGGAATCTTTACGCGCAGAGTCTAGGACATCCAACTTTCTCTTTCGTCGTTTTCGAGCTTTCAACATACATTGAATCTTGCCTGAGTTGGCTAACCGACCCCATGCTTCGATCTTCCACCCAAGCGCATCACCAAGCCGCTGCCTAGCACGATCGGTTTCTTATTGTTGAAATGAGCATATTGTGTTTTATTAAAGGAGAAAAAGACTAGCGTTAACCAGCGGAAGCTATTGACAAGAAGACATCCACATCCCAGCCACCAATGGATCGGAATAGCCATTGATCCGTTAAACAACGGATCTCAACACTCATCGATCTCGATAGGATAACCTCGACCAGTACGCGCCGCCTCCTACCATTCAATCATATTCCTCGACTCACCGTTGTACAGCAATTCGTACCGGCTAACACCAGACTTCGCTCTCACCCAAAGTCAATCGTGAATCCATCCTCACGTCATCGCCGAAACCATTTCGCTCCTTCCCACCACTGCAACATTCTTGTTGACTCCCCTCGTATCTCCGCCGGGTATCTGTGCAACACCGGGAATCTCTTGCATCGCAAGGATACAGGCCGTCGAACCAATTATCGACAATAACATCAACGACAACCTCCGGAGCTGTCATCGCAGCCTCTTCTCCGTCCTTTTGTCCTCGATACTCAGTTGCTTGGCCACTATCTTCCCACGCCACTTCTCGACCCCCTCGCCCTTACCATCGTGTCCGTCGCCACCTCCCCCGCCTCCGGGAAAGGCAGTGAGACCAAATAAGAGATCCGGTTTGACAGATGCCAGTTAGTCTGCTTCCCTGGCCGGCTTCTGCCAGTCTGCTCTCTATCCCTCTGATGTGACGTGCCTAACTAGATTGCAGAAGTCCTAGTCAGCGATGAAGGCTAGGTCGCCAAACCAAGCACGAAGTGGGCAACTGTGTCGTCAATGTGGTAGCTAAAGTTGAGCGAAGGGAACTCGTTCCACGAATCCGGTTAGTCCCAAAGTCCACCCTCTTCCGAAGCCTTTCACTTATAGATTCCTCTAGTCTATCCAAGTCCAAGAGAGACTTTCGAGGCCCCCCAATCCGATTACCCGCTGCCACTTCGACCCTGACCGATCCCCCGAGTACCGATAGTCATACTGTTTCCTTCAGCGCCTATGCTTGTCGCATTGCTGGATGCACTACGCAATGAACAAGTTTCGGAAATGACGAGATATCTCCAAATATGTCAAGAGGCCTCACCCTATCGAGGTAAACAAGCCCAACTACAGGCGATCACGATGGTATTCTCCATTATAACTTCGAACCTCTAAAAATAATCTCGATGGGGAGCTTGAGGATACTCATGGCTATTGACTGGACAGCTATGATATAAAAAGCATTGAATGAAGCTTGGAGTATCAGTTCAGAGGAGTCTAGGCATCACCGGGTTAGTACTTTTTCGAAAGTCTTGGCGATAGAAAAGGCCGCTGAAGGGGTCGCTCTGTGTGCCTATATAATATACTTAAGAGGTCGCTCTCTGTTGCGTCAGGGAAATGGATAAGATTATGTGGGTGAAAAGCTCTTGATATTCTTCCTATCTAATGAGGGTCTTTGGGTCGGTCTTATAGACGAGGAAAATGACGATGACCTCGGATGGCCTCGGACGGCTGAGACGCTCCAGATGCTCCGGCATCTAAAGCTCCAACTAGCTATTGACTAGAACAAAGGAAAAGCTTCACTGCCGCAATAGCCGATAAGATCCGTTATCCCGATATGTCACAGCTCTCTCATATGTACCTATGAATACACAGATCTGGTATCGCGCATTTCCAGTGCTTGAAGCCCTCTGGCCATCGCTATGCCTCACATCACACAAGTCGTAGCTTTGGTGGTTTTGATATTTACCTCTCCGAAGTTCCTTGCGGAAGTCATCCAAATACTCCTGGCGAGTTTGCTCGTATATAGTCAGCTCGAGACCTAGCTTCACACGCAGCTGGTTTCGTACGTCGTGACGATTCATTTTGTCGTGGATCCTATTTTCAACAGCCTCGATCCAAGTCTCGACGGCGAGACGTGATTTGTAGTGGTGGCTCTCCTGCTGTTTACTCTTTTCCCAGTCGGCGTGCACGACGACTTGGTCCACGTTCTCCTTTGGCTCCCATGAACTATCGTAGAGAGGGGAGTCGGTCCAATAGATGAGATATTCTGTCTTTCCGTCCACCTCCCGTTCGGCCAAAATGTCGCGAACCGAGTATTCCTGATGGCGGTTGGGCTCTTCCTCAACTGTAGAGGTGATGGAAATTACATCCGAGAACCCGGCAGATGAAGTCCGTAATATTGCGACGATGTCCCATGGACTGGCCATCGTGGTGGACACGATTAGGCCGATACGATCGGCAAGATGGCAAAAAATGTCAAAGGTGATGTGTAGTTCAAAGCCAAGACGGCAATTGCACAACAATGAGTAAACCAAAGACTAAGTGAGATGGTGGCCGTGTGGGTTGTTCTTGGTTGTAACAGGGAATGATCGAGTCCCCAGTTCAGGCGAAGACAGCGAAGGTTAAGGGTTGTAAGCCGTGAATTCGCTCACACGTGTCTCAGATGGTCCCCAAGTGATACTTTATAGATTCTGCTACGGATTGGTCATGGCGAAAATACGGCTGGCAGTGAGCAAACGCGACATGGGTGGCTAGCTTACGCAGCCATTTGACCTTGAATGGTAATATGCCGTTGATTCGTTTTGTGCCGCAATGAACTTGGGCTACGTAGCCCCATCCGTCTTTGTTAGTCGGGGGGGGGGGGGGGGGGGGGTGGTTTGCACGTATCACAACCGGGTGTCTTCTGTCCAGGAGCTTCATCTTGGCGGGAGTATCCCGTTCCCCCTGTATGGTATCGGTGTTGTTCCCCAAACGGGCAGGACCGCCCTGGTGGCCGATCTCACTACTTTCTCCACGAGGTCCATCCGATGCGTGGGAACAAGGGCGCCCGGGAACCGTGGGATCTCCTCGTACAGCGGGGTTCCAAAAGTCTTGCAACAGCCCCACTTACACCACCACCCTCACCGGAACGCATGCAATAAAGATACCAATTAAACAGGCCACAGACTAGCTGTAATAAAAGTAACTATATTTTTGGATTCCTCAGAGGCGTGGCTTTAATATTTTGTATACCAACCCCTAGCTTTACGGCAAGCTTCCACCCTACGCGGCATAGACTCCAGCAGGCCCCGAATGAAGTCTTGAGGGATAGCTTCCCACGCTGCTTCCAAGCACACTTTAAATATAGCGATATCGGCTGCGTTTTTCTTCAATTTGGAGACCCAAGGGAACATTCTATAGAGATCTCTCTTTAGTCTGGCCCAAACGTGCTCGATGGGGTTCAGATCGGGGCTGTGAGGCGGCCAGTCAATAAGAGAGATCCCGTGCTCGAGCAGAAAGCTCATCGAGACCTTTGATGTGTGAATTCCGGCATTATCCTGCTGAAAATGCCGGGTGCCGTTATAATCAGGAAGAAGCCCAGAAGTCAGAGCTTCAATATAGCTCTTTGATGAGTAGCCTCCACGCTTGGAGGCTGTATCCCGAGTCATAATAACCAGCTTGCTTCGGCTCTTCTTGCAAATTGCACCCCACACCATTATCGTCACATCACCCTTGCCATGGGCCATTTTGTTGACGAATTTTGGGTCATAGATCTCATGGGTAAACCTCCAGACCCAGGTACCTGGATTGGCGCTGCCATTTGCAGCAGAGCATTCATCAGAGAAGATAACCTAAGGGGTGTGAGTAACAGGTACAGTAGCGGACGGGGACATCATAAACACTCAGCCATACCTCACCCAATTCTTCCTCTCTTTTCGCCCAGTCACGCGTAAATTGAAGCCGCTGAGCTGCATCTTCCTTTCGTAAAAAGATCCTCTTTCTAGCGTGCCATTTGCGTAAGTTGACCTCATTTAAAGCCCGGCGTACAGTCGTCGCGCTCACCCCAAGACTCAGGTCATCCACCAGATCTTTCCTTGAGACGCCTTCATCCTGTCGTACAGCGTGAATAATAGCCCTTTTCGCCCGAGGCGTCAGACTTAGGGGACGCCCGGACTGAGGGCTAGGATCGATTGATGCGGTTGTCTCGAGCCGTTGAAGCAGACGGCTGATTGTGGCTGTCGTGACCCCAAAACGCGTCGCAACCACACTCCTTTTCTCTCCAGCTTGTACGGCCGCAATAATAGCCGCACGAAGCTCGGGGCTAGTTCGTTGTTTTCCTTGGCGATTTCCGGATATTATGGTCCCAAAGGATCGTAAATTGGACGTCATAATAAAAAGTTGTGAGATGTTGAAGATGAAGGAGCAAAAAACGCGGTTCGGATCCTTGACGCTGGTCGCGAAAAAGTCGCGTGGCGTTGCAAGACTTTTGGAACCCCGCTGTAGTGCATGGGAGACGCCCCTGCTATTTTAGCGTATTTGGCTCGGGGGTCTCCGCACGCCAGCAGGTCACTGTGATGTTCTGAGGACATACAGTAGAGCGCGTTGGCTTGTTGGACCGGGGCATTGACGCGGTGAGTATTTGTGGACAGACCGATCTTCTTTGGAGAGAATCGCAGGGATAACGAACCATGGGTATGAAAGCGCCAACACCTCTATTGACATAAGCGGGATCGGTCAGGGTGGGAAACAGGGACTGATGGGCTAGCGGAGGGAGGTGCCATGCAAGATCCTCACGGGAATGTCCCTGTCTGCACAGTGCTATGTTTTGGGTGGTGATACAACATGCATAGCGTTACGGTGAGAAACTGGGGTTGAACGACCTGTTATCGACTTGGTGAAACGGCGTAACTCACATCCGAGCGCGCCACGGAAACCACCTGGAGATAACGCCGGCTCGATGTTGGGGGCCAACACACACCCTTCAGAGTGGTCCTGACGTATTTGTCGTATGTTGGTAGGAGGCTGTCCTTATGATAAGTTAGCCCAACCCAATCCTTCGAGGAAAGAGGCAACCTCCCTAGCTGGTTTGGGTGCCGAGTGGCGTTAGGGTGACAAGGAGGAGTGTCGCAAGACGGCTTACCTAGGTGGAGTGTGTTTAGCAGACGGCCCTTCCTTTGCGTTCGGGTGGCGGCTACCGATGAAGAGATTGAGACTGTCAGTGTGTGAGCCAAACAACTACGAGACATTCCTGCCAACTGAATGATCTTTGATATTCCGGGATTGAAGAGCTACCCGTTGGGCCCGCTCTGAAAGTGATACATGGTACCATTGTGCTGGTAGTCGATGTCGATAGTTGTGCACAAGGTTTAGTGCTACCGATGGTGGTTGGGTGCAGCAGTCCTCAAAAACAGGATGTGGGTGATGAAATGTTCTCCTGTTCCAGCACCCAGGAATCGCTGTAGCCGTGCTTATTTTTTGCCCTAGCAAGGGGATGCAACCGCTTTCGTCCATTCTTGCTGGGCAAGCAAAGTGTCTGCTAGTCTGCTGTCCCTCAACCGAACGGATCTTGCGACGAAAACACCTCCCTACCCTTTCAACGGTCCTCTTGGACGAGAACAATGGCCCCCGCTCCTTGGGCTTACACGTCGTGTCTATATGCACTGTGTATATGGATGTCTGGCTTTGCACGCCCCCGCTCTCTAATAAACGAATTCACTGAGAATTCTCAATCCTATGCCCTGAATTTGAGGTAGACTCCCTGCTAGTGGTTGGGTGCTGTATTGACCCATCAAGCCACGCTTGGATTTGCGGAAAACATGCCCCTTAATTACACCGTGGTTTTTCTTGAGGAGCATCCTAGTCAAGGAGAGTGTACCGGTGGGCTTAGATGAAAGACGGGTCCAGATGCTGGGCCCTGGTTTTGCTCGCTATGAAGCCTACATGACAGAACCAACGTATTACCCTTGCGGCAGGGATCATGGGTATTTAGCACAGAGAAGACTGCAATGAAGATTACTGGGATCAGACACGTAAATGACGCTAAAGCCAGGTGGAGCGGGCATGGGCTGCTAAACCAAGCCCGAGGAAACTAGAATCAGTTATATACGGAGTAACTATTCAAAGGTATTTATATAGAAACCCTGTATAACGCAGAGGCAATGCCGTGAAAATAGTGCATAGGGCGGAAATCGTCGAGATCTAGCCTCTAGGACCCGAGAATCAAGCCATCCAGCATCTCGGGGATTTTCACAACCAGCTCCTTTTCTGCTGACTGATGCACGTCAAGGATTTGGAGGTATTTTGGTTTCAGGGCAACATAGCAAAGGACACCGTTAGTATAGATGTAGCTTTGAACCATAGCCACGGTAGCGACCAAATAGGACTCTCCACATCGAACCGCACTCCACTTCTCGACAAGCCTCCGCAGGCCCCTCGCGTGAGCATCTGGTGCCTTCGCCTCAACGGCTTCAGGTAAGAACTTGAACCTCTAAAAATGCCATTAGCAAAGGCTTCAGCAGACAAGGGGAAGTTTGGCCCCGCTCACCTGGAGAGCTGTGCGACAGATGCTTTCGTCGCGCAGGATATAGCTGAGGTCGCGGCAAGTCTGTCCAAGGTCGAAGAGCTCATTAATGTGAAGAAGCTCGCAAAGGAGAGAAATGATCTCGATGGGGAGCTTGAGGATACTCGCGGGTACTGACTAGACGGCCGTGATGTAGAGCATTGAATGAAGCTAAGATTATCAGTTCAGAGGAGTCTCAGCATCACCAGGGCGACTAAATATGCGGTGCCGGGCAAGATAAAAGCCACTCAATGTTAGGCGCCACCCCATTGCTATGGTAGCGGTGCGGCCACATGTGCAAATGCTCAGTGACTCCTCTTATAGGCGAAGAGTCCCCGCTAGACAATGCAGAGCCTCATGGGCCTGGCCCTTGTCAAGGAGTGAGTAGCACCACGTAATGTTCTTGCTTTGGGTGCCACGGCTCTTAATTTTCTCCTCTTCCAAGGTGCCTCTCCCCACTGCTTCGACACTCATCCCAGTCACAGCCGCCCGTCTGACCCTACTTTCCATCCATTGATCAACTCTTCTTTTCTACGGGCCAATGTGGCTTTAGCATCCCTACAATAGCAGCCTTGGTGTGCAGAGTAGGCTTTGGGACCATTTAGCGTCCATTACGTTGGACGGCTTGCCAGGCTCAGAAGAAGTAGCCCCGTTCGACGATCTGTTGCTGGGGAATATAAGGATGCGTGTCCCTGAACATAAGGACTCATGATCAGCCAGCGCGAGATCCACCGCTAAGTTCATTTGTGATCTCCAACCGTATCTGTGGATACGTCCATTAACGACGCTTCTTCAATAAAAGGAATCTGCCTAGACTGCAAATCCCTTCTCTGACAAGCACTCCATGCACTTGGGCACATGCCTCCACAGGCTCAAATGAACTATCATGCGAAGTAGCTCTTCCACAATACGCCCTCCAGATCTTCCAACTGTTCCGATGTAAAGTACTACCCAGCGTTAGCAATGTAGTGAACCACAGTGCACAGAATCTTGGGGAACGTACCTTTTGATCCACAGTCCAGCTGTCCTGCCTTGTCTTCTTGAACTCGCTCAGAATCGTCTTCGTCGCCTTGCCCACCACGCCAGGGTCACCAGCAGCTCTCCTCGCCAGGTTTGCCAACACCTCGGGCATCCACTCCGGTGGCGGGGTTGCATAGGGGAAAGCTTCGATCATGGCACCCAATCCTAGGACTGCTGCATGCCTCCTTGTAATTTGCTTGTGCACATCCACCGGCGTCTCTGTACCAGGGACCTGGCGTCCACGCTTGGGCATTGGGTTGTGCCGCAGCTCATCCTCGAAGCGAGTCTTGAGGTGTGCAATCATCGGGTCACGAATACGTCGAGGCGAGCACCGGATCATGCCCGCTAGCGTAGTGGAGGCGCAGGAGCGCACCTCCAGCTGCGAGTCGCCCAACATGTCCGACACGGCGTTGAAAAGGAGGTCTCGCTGGGCACTCCGGGTCAAGAAAATCCGCCTAAAGTAGATCACCTGCATGTTGACCAGCGCCCGCAAGCGTTGATGCCAGCTGGCAGCCGTCTTGCCGATCCGGACCAGCGCCTCGATGAACTGAGCATCCTCCCCATCTCGGAACGGAATGTTGGGAAGATGGCGGTACACGTGGTACGCAAGTATCATCAGCTCGGGGTCCTCTTTGACATCCATCATGTGCAGAAGCTCTTCCATGAACGGCGTTGGGAAGAAGGGCACGAGTTGGATGCACTCATGTGATGAAAGGGTGCTGTCAAGCCACCTTAACACCGTCTTGGAGCCTAATGTATACGAACTGGGTGTCTGCTGGCCAGGCGTTCGCTCATGGCGCCACTTTTCCAAGCGACCAAACACTTCCTTGATGGTAGAGGAGAACTCCTCGGTAGGGCGGTAAGGCCGAATACCAATAGATGAGTCTGCCTGGTTGTCGTCCAAAAGCTTGCTCACACTCTCGAATGACTCATGGTACCGAGTCTTGTAGATCACTGACAAGACACGGCCAATCGCCTCGCGCACTGCTTTGTATGGGTGATCGATATGCGCCAAGAAGTCGTCGAGAATCGGTGTCTCGTGCTGAAAGTGCCAGCCACCGTCGGCAACGATGAATTCGAGCAACTGGACCTTCGATGACTCCTTGAAGGCGGCGTTGGACGTCATGTCCAGGCGGAACGATCGCAAAACATCCACGATTTCGTGTGACCGGCGAGGATCCTTCGAGTCCAAGATCAAATGGAGACATGTCAACCAATACTGCAAGTTCTCAGGAGTCAAGTCATCCGCGAAGATCTTGAGCAAGAATGGGGCGGCAAATTCCCAAACTCGGTTGCGGATCTCTGGGGGATCATCACTGGAGCCTGCAAGCAAGGCACCTAGAATCTCTGACGTGGCTCGGTGCTGGTGCTTGTCGTTACCATCACCATACACCTCCGTGGCCAGCTCCTTGATATCATCCATAGTCACTGCAGTCTTGCCATAGTGCATCAAGTCAAAGACGTGTATTAGTAAGTAAACGTTGTTTATGCGAAATCTGTCGGTCGAGGAATCTCGCGGCTCCTGCTTGAGGTAGTCAAAGCAATTGGAGAACCATTCACGAGTCACAGTCTCACCAATCTGCTCCCTGACGGCACTCTCAACCTCATCATAGGCATCAAATGGGAGAGGCTTAGCACGGAACGCCGTGAACTTCTTTCCCCAGACTAACCAGCCAGGGTGATCTGAGTCAACCATGCATTCCGCGTTGTCGGGTTGCTTGAAGGATTCAAGGAAGCATTGAGTAAATGCAGCATCGCCCTTCTCCACAGGGATCACCACTCTGTTTCTGTCGCCGACTTCCTTTTCAAGAAGATAGTTGCGGTACTCGTGGCCATAGACCGCACGCATGTCGATTGTAGTGAAAACCGAAGTAAATGCATTGAGGTAATAACATCTCAGGCTAGGGTGAGGGTCATTTGTGCCGTGGGCAACAAGGTCAACGAACTCGGCGGGGGCTACACCAACAAATCGCAGACACAAATTTGTGGCGAAGATGGCACAGCGTGTAGCAATCTTCCAGTGTGCACCCTTGGCTAATCGTGTAAGCTCTAGGCCGAGGTTGGCCTTGGAATCCTCCACTCTAGTTCGGCGCTGAAGGATAAACTGATGGCGAGAATTGATTGCGGTAGAGACTTCCTCTGCTGGCTTGATCGTGCTCACGACAGTACTGTCCACAATGATCGTCTGCTCAAAGGGCTTCCCGAAATCATTCAGCGAGTATAGCACAGACGAGCCCAGATTTTGGATGGACGGCTTATCGATACCAGCTGTCTTGATGTAGAGTCGCATGGCCTCGGGGGCGAAGCGCCAGTCCTTCAGCAATGTCTTGATCAGAGACGTGAACAGCAAGGCATACATGCCTCCCTTAATCCGATCATGGTCATTGGTCTCAATGGCGTGTCTCCACCTTGCGAGGAGAACTGGAATCACCAAGGGTTTGCCTCCAATAAGTGCCTTCAGTGAGGAGTCCTGGGCGCTCTGTGCCACTCGCCGAACATCAGCGTACAGCGACAGGCAGGACTCAGCGAGGTCGAGCAAAAGTTGTTTGTCCAACTCGCTCTTCTGCCTTGCAGACGCATTGTGTTTGCGGCGCAGGAGCTGGTATGCTTCGGCTCTCTTGATAAGCAAAGGGCGAGGGTACACCTTTCTTAGACCCTTGATCTTAAAAGCGGAGAGGTCTGCCTTATATAGTTTTAAATGCCTTTCAAGGGGGTGGGCTGAACGTTCAATACCGACATCGGTGATCCAAGTACGGTAAGCCGCATACAATGCAGTGAAGCAATCCACATCATCTTCCTGGTTCGCATTGAGGAAGGAGTGTGTCTTTGTGAGGAGATGACCCAAATCATCCCGTAGATCATGGATCTTGCCGTAGGCGGGATCACTGGATTTGAGGAGATATCCCGCCTTGCAGCGAAACTGGGGTTGGAGCTCCTCGTCCTCAGCGACCTCGGCAAGGGGGTTCTCTTCCTCATCGATCATCATCTCGTCATCGTCACCGACATCATGCTCCTCGGCTGTGACACCGTTGGTGGCCCCTGCGGCGCGCTCTGGGTCAAACATGGTGGCCATTCCAGACGTGACCAAGCGGATCTGCTGCAGAAGCCTGGAGACCTCGTCGGACCAGACCTTATTCTTCCCCTCCCTGCTCACTGGCGGATTGTCGCTCATCAAAAGTTCCAGCTTCTCCTTTGCCGAGCTGGTTTGCGATGCGAAGAGCTCAACAGCAAAGTCAATCTCAGCAGGGGAGGGTCGATGCCACCGGATGGTGAGATCGGATGGTGCTGTAGTCTTGCCCCAATCATCAACATCGATACCACGCTTGACAACGCCGGGCTCGTACAGCCCGTGGTCGATGGGGTATGTATGAGTCAAGTTCAGGAGAAGATGATGGATGAAGCTAGAGATAAGAGTGGTGGGCAGGCCACAGCACTTCTCTTGCATGTACCGTGCGATTCCCAGTAGCTCTTCCTTGTACTTCAGCACCTCGCTGCCAACGTAGACAACTGCCATTGCTAGCAAGCTGACATACCACACAAGGGCACGGTCTCGGGGCAGGTAATCTGTCCCACTGCTTCGATCAGAAGCGGCGTTGTTGAAGTCAATTTCGTTTCGAATGTTGACAACTAGCATAGGGATGAAAACCTTCAAGGTCTTCTCGGGGTTGACTTTGCACAGAGCGTTCAGAATCCAGGCCATCGCATCCCGAGCCTGGTGGACGACATGGCTCGAAACAAAAGACGCAACCTTCTCTAGGGCCATTTCAAAGAGCTCTGGCGACAAGGACGCGAACAACGGCGACAATGCCGCAGGCAGGGCATTGATGACACTATCTTCGGGAGTACCTCCTCGAACCTGATTAGTGTCCGGCAGGTTTTCCAAGAGGGTGAACACCTTACCCAGGAGGGTTAAGATGAACTCTCCAAACCCGGTTGTCGAGGATCTCAAAATGTTGGCCTCATCCTCGTCACTCAGCTCGTTTTTGTAGTCGATCTTGACGTTCTGACCATCCCGCTCCATGCGGTCCATTTCACCCTGAACCCACTGCATGGCTAGCGTTGTGTCGTGGATATGGCTACCTTCCTTGCTCAACGTCACCATAGGAATGCTGAAGGCGACACTCTGGATAAAGTTGAGAGTGTACTGTGTCTTGTTAAGATCATTGGCATCGATACCCGGCAGGGCAAGAGCTAAGAGAGCCGTGATGTGACAGCGGTATCCCTTGAGCTTGGACATGGCGTTGGCAATCATCTGAAGTCCATTCAGACTAGAGGTAGTTCTGTGGACTTCGACCAAGCCCTGAAGACTTGGGTAAAAGCGCTGCAAAGCGCCGGGCAGAACCAAATCGGGCTCGAGATAGGCAAGTCCCTGCAGTACGCTATAGTAGTAATACGATACCCTAGTGCTCTTTGAGAACAAGCCCATAAAGGCGACTTCCTTCAACGACGACACAAATCGCTTCTTGAGTTCGTCGTTGATCCTCCGCTCCTGGGGGATGTCGAGCTCACCACTCTGCTCGCGGTTCCATCGCGAGACGAATGCCTCGGTTAGGTACAGCGTAAGCTGTCCCAGCATAGTGGTCCACGCGCCTTGGTTGGAGGGGTGGAAGAAGGTGTCAATAGATTCCATGAATCCTTCCAGGCTGGACATAATGGAGTCTTCCTCGCTCAATGTGGCGGGGGAGAGGGAGCTTACGATCAAACGAGCAACCATATACGCCACAGGGTATTTCTTCTCATCTTTCTCCAGGTAGGCACCGGCCCCTGAAAGATACCCGAGGGGGGTGTAGGGGGAATTCGCTTGACCAACGGGAATCTGGGTCAATCGCAGAATGGCCGTGAAGATCAGATCGGACTGGTCCTTGGTAAAAATTCCGTGGGCGGCAAACGGAACGTAAGAACAATGCATGTGGTCTCTGGCCATCCGGGAAAAGAGGTCGATAAAAAAGACATCGAATGCTTTAGAGCGGTTGATAATCGACCAAAGGTGGAAGAGGGCAGGGAAGAAATCGCTTGGCTGTGACTGGTGCTCATGCACGGGTGCTGGATGGCTGGGCAGCAACGAATTGAAAATACCCACAACGATGAAGGCATTTGGCAACTCATTCACGCTGAAGAAGGGCAAGAACTCTTCCAGCATCGCCCGACGATCGGCGGGATCAAAATATATATGGGCGTGGGTGCACAGCTTTAGGAGCTGCTTCGTCGATCGTCTTCGGTTGCTCTGGTGGGCGGGGACCTCAGAAGGCAGGACCCAGGCCTTGATTTCGTTCCAGAGCGGGCGCCAGTCGAGCGTGAGGTCCTCGCCGGGCTTGAGGTAGTGGTTTTTCCTGCAAATGTTAGTCAATGTCAAGTGGTATGATGTGAGAAAGGCCAGCGGGCGCACCTCGTCAGGGTCAACACCATACGCAAGAATCGGTCTGCAGCGGTGGCATCCAGGCCTGGGGCGAGGGCGAGGGAGTAGTAAAGCTTAGCGAGCTTCGCCCTAAGCTCCCTCGTCATTTCAAACTTGAGATTGAGCCATCCTTGCAGCTCTCGAGTCCAATGAAGGGCGCCGGGAGAGAAGTCTTCGGCCTTGATGGCGATGTAGAGCTGCTTCAGAATCCCCTGCAGGGCAGCATCACGCTGAGCTTCCTCTTCGACCTGGAAAGGGAGCTGCTGGAAATAGGCGAAGGTGCGGGGTCGGTAGCGTTTCTTATCGTCTTCGTCGGACTTGGAGCAGGGGATGCCGGGGGAGGTGGCTCGGGAGATGGGGTCGTCTAGTATGAAGTTGGGGAGCGGGTTGGATGCCGACGCCGCGAGCGGAGCGACGTGCGAACCCGAGGAGCGAGGGCCAATGTTCTCGTCCATTCGAGCGGTATTCGAGGAGTAGAGGGAGTGTTGTCGTCGCAAGTCCCGTCCGGCTGGGGATCAGCGGACTGCCGAAACTTTGCTGGGCCTGGCGGGAAATGAGCGAGAGCGGCTGCTCTGCTCAGCTCTCGGGGTCAGCTCAGCTCAGCAGAGCTTGAGGCGGGAGGGGGGAAATTATGTCACAGGGCGAGACACGCTGGGTTCCCATGAGGATACGATAGCGGATGATGTTGCGCGACGGAATCCGGTGGTAATGACGATGCTGAGAGGGTTGGGAGGTGGAGGTAGGTGGGGTGTTGGAGGAGAGAGGGAAGAGTGGAGGATGAGCGGGTGATGAGGCGGAACAGAATGGAGGCGACGTCGCGCAAGTGTAGGTGATGATGCCAGCAACAGCAGCCTGGATTTCTGGGGGGGGGGGGGGGAGTCCCCAAGCGGGCCAGGAACGCCCCCAAAAGCCCCAACGACGTGTGGACGCAGCGCTGCAGTAGCCCGGCCCTTGGCAACCTAGGTGCCCCCGAGGCCACTGGCTGCGGAGCTTGTGCTCGCTGTGGGCGCCGGACTTTAGTGGGCTAGTGGCGGGACCCAGCCTGTGTTTCCGGGGGACTATCAGAAGCTCAGGTGGGGTGTTATGTACTTGGATACACGATTTATGCCGAGAGTCACGCGCAGGCCCAGGTACATAGTACTTCTGCCCATGGCTCGATGACGGGAGCCAACAACTCCCTTCGCCTATGCCAACTCCATACCGGGGAGCAACTCCACTCATCCAGCATGGCTCGTAATGAATTTGCCCGTAAATGGAAACTCTCATTGATCACCCGTTCTTCCATCCTTTCTGTCCATCGAACAAAGGGACTCAATTCTGCCACCGTTGCCAAGAAAACACTGCGGAATCCTTCCATATCAAACTCCGTCATCTGCCAGATCAGCGTGACCAAGTTGATACAAGTGTTGCAGCTCTTGCAGCTCTTGCTTCTCGATCCTTCTCTCGCCCTGTTCGACACCCAATAGTGATCCAGAGGATCTGCCACACGGTCGGGATACCCAAGGATCCATTAGCAAACACGGCTTGGGGCTGTCGCCAGCAACTCCGCCATCATCCAATGAGACGGGTAACCGGCGGCGTTTTGCTTCTGCATGCCTACGCAGCTTGGCTGCGGATGTTATCATGCGAAGGAATGACTTTCTATGCAGCCCAATCGCTTCTCAATCTTGTTTCTTTTGGCGGGCCTTCCCAAACGGAGGGGAAGATGATAGGCATCAAAGTGCTGCGTGTTTGTCCTTTCTGGGACAGCTGACCATTCCCACAATCAATTTCATCAACACGCAATCCTGTGACTGCCTATCCAGTGTGCTTCGTGCTTCATACTTCGTACTTTGTACACAACCAGACGCATTCGCCATCAGTTTGTTGCCGTCTGCGCGTCTCCGTCACTGCCTGCAGCTTACCGCAGCCGAGTCGGGCAAATGCCGTGACCAACGAAAATCAGCCGGTCCTTCATTTCGGGGCTATCGCACAGGGTTGTTGAGTCTAACTGCGCTTACATATCCGCCGTTCGTGCTTCTTAGACCAGCGTTGGAAGCAGACCATACTCTCCCGGCCCATGTCGGCCGTCTATGACGTCCTGTGCTGTCACCTCACTCCGCCAAGCTTTGCCTTCGGATCCGGTCTCCACCTGTGGCCGCACTCTCGGGAAAGCCGTGAGCCCCACCATAGCCATCCCCTCCGCCTCCGACCCGGAGTCCCATCTCCTCCGACCTTGGCAGCATATTCGTAAGTAGCAGCGGGTTCACGATCAAGTCACGAAAGTCTGAAAAGCCAGCTGATGGGGGGCTCTTTGAAGCCCGAGTGAATTATTGGTACAGCCACCTCTGCTAGGTGTCCTAATATTCTAACTTATAAAATGGTTCATCCGTTTGCGCCTGTGAAACACTCTTCCTGCGGAAGATCTTGTTCGTTATTTGTCGGATGCTCATGCGTCGCGACTGAGGTCTTTCAACCTTCTCGGCCTTTTCGGCTTCATAATAAATAGTCTCCAATGGTGGTCGTCCTTCCTCACTCACTCGAGGTGCGACAAATCGTCTCACGAACCCAGCGCTAGACGACATAGATCTCCGACGCCCTGGGATCTCCTGGATTGGGTGATCTCGGATATGGGGCACCGGGCTTGCTGTCGGCTGCGGCAGACTCGGTTGGGGGGTGGGTGATGAGAAACCACTCCGGACGGGAAAGGTTTGCGCTCGTGGCGGATACGCGTTGCTAGTCCGTCGTTGTAATGTTGCTGGTGGTGGGCGGGTATTTGCCATCGCTGGCCAACCTTCCTGTCGGAGGTTGATCCACGCTGCTGTCACCACCATTAGAAGCTTGATGTCTTCTGGAACAGCTTTGGTTAATCGGCCTTCAGCACTGGTAGCATTTGTTGCCGTCCAGTCCGGTGCGCCCATAGGGTCAACAGCTGTGGGTCGCGTCGGCGGGTATCGACCACTCGAAGTTGACATGGTATTGTAGGTATCGAAAACGTCCAGCGCATTCGACATCAGGGTGCCCATAATGGGATGTCTCCGAGTGTCCGGGTGTATCATGCTAAAAGTCCATTTGAACTCAGGCGGCACAGGACTTGATGGGGGCGACGCGTTGCTAGTGGCGGCTCGGAAAGTAGACGCGAGAGCTGGGGCAGCTTTCTTCACCCAGCGTGCCGTGCTAATTCGACCTCGCTCGTCGACACCAATAAATTCATAGGAGCCGTTGGCCATTAGGCTTGCCTCCCAGGTCGAGCCATCATCCATCACGATCTCTGCGGCGTCTTCTCCCATGTGAGGGAGTGGGCCGACGACCGCAATGAGATCTCGTTGGTCCAAGCAATCCTCCACGTCAAGTGAGCCTGGGGATGCTGGTGTATCATAGTCCTCACTGCGAACGATGAGAAGGTCGTTGAGGCCCAAAACAGGCTTGGCGCAGAAGAGGCGAGGGCATCGTTTGGCTAGTCGCGGTACGATGGCAGATCCGACAACCAGGCTTGAGGGGAGAACGTCAAAGGCTGGAGTAGGTCGCTTGTCGGTGAGGTCCTGTAGCTGGAGTAGCAGCCGCGGGCGGACCTGCGATAGCCTGCGTTGCTTTGGTCGTAATCGAGGGGCGGGATGTGCGAGAATGAACTGAGTTGACTTCCGCGGGGCGCGCTTCCGCCTGGTCCTCTTCCTGGTTGAGGATGAACAGTCGCTGAGATCGCTCAGATCAGAGCAGGCTGCTGACGCTTCGTCCTCGCTCTGCGGGGACTCTACGAGTGGCAGGTCGTCATCGGTCTCGGGCTCGCGAAACCGGACTGAGAGCTCCCTCCGAGGCATGTAGTCAGAGGTTGGCCGTGGACGAGTGGTTCGGGGAGCTACGGGGGCGTGCTCATGGTAGGACACAGGTCGAGGAGTAGGGCCTGAAGGTGGAGGAGCCACGGCTGCGGTGGTTCTCGTTTCCGAGTCGGGGGGCTGACGGAGAGCGGATCGAAGAAATGGCAAGCGTCGAGGCGGTTGCTGAAGAGATGGTCGCGTTGCCGAGTATTCGTGGCCGTGTAGGCTGGCACCGGAGTGAAGGAACATGGTGGCCGGGCCAGTCCTAGATCGATCCCATGCGGCAGGCGCGAAGAGGTCGTTATAACAGAGATGAGGAGGGTTGGCAGTTGAAGCGGGAGCCAGGACTAGGTCGGTTGGATAGTTCGATGTGTGCAAGGTAAGGTCAAGGTCAGGAGAGGTGAGGCAGCTACGAGATTGTATATGTGCGATGGCGGTAGCGGTAGAGAGCCGAGTAGTCGAGTCGAAAGCCGGTCAGACAACCGATCACGTCCAATCTGGCGGGCTGGCGAGCTGGCAGGCTGGGGGTATATGGTCTGACAGACCAGGATATGTATGATGGGGTGGGACACAGGGTCGACCAGCAGGCACCAGATAATATCGTCGAGTTGTTGGGGGGGAGTGAAGACTAGCTGAGGCTGGGACGGTGAGAAGAACCAGGGATGGGTAAGGCGAGATGGGATAGCTTCCAGAGAGTGACCAGAGAGTGACCAGAGTGACCAGGCCAGGGAACGATTCAGGGAAGGGCTGATGATGAACGGTCAAGGAAGAGGATGAGGAGAGGGAGTGCGTAGCAGGAGCAGGCTGTAGTAACAAGTACCCAAGAAACAAGGGAGGATGGAGGCGGAAATAGGGACGGCACGGTGCGACTGTGTGGGATGCGACTCGATCGCTGGTGAGTGATGCTGGGTCGCGTGGGAGGCTCGGGCATCCACACGGGGCGGGCCAAAATAGCAGGGTTTTAGGGGCCAGGGCGCCAAGGCGTCAGGGGGGAGGTACGAGGGTGTGCGCCGTGAGGCGCGAAGGTACAAGTCCAGGGGAAGCTAAATGCGCTGGGGGGGCCCTAAGATGGACTGGATGGCCTGGAATGGACTGGAGTGGACAAAAGTCAGCCTCCGACAAAGCGGTCACTGGGAATTCTCGAGGCGCAGGAACATGGGTTAGGGGAAGAGGACGGCCGATGGATGATGGGCAGATCCAGGGGCAGCGGCCGTAAGGCACGGCCAAGCTGGGGTAGGTAGCGACGTATCGGCGCATCGCCGCATCGACGCATCGACGTAGCGATCCATATGGATCCCGTCTGCTGCGTCTCTGCCCTTGACCGCTCTCCCGTGCTCGCTCATCGCAGTGGCAGACGCATTCGAGGAGCTATGCCTCGACCCCTCGGCGCGCAATCAGCTAATGAGCTGACCAGACATGGGACAGGGAACATTGCCATTGATGCGGGCTTACGTATTGGTGCGTGTGCAGCCGCTGTGCAGCCGCCGCTGTGTGTGAGACCGCGAGCTTTGGTGAGGGTTGATGGGTGAGAATGAGGCGGGCACAGAACACGGTCGTTAATTTGGCTGGCCTGTCCTGTCTGACCCAGCGCCATGGTAATTCGCTGATCTTGCCGCCGCCAAAGAGCACATAATAGTAAGCAACAGTCAGGTTGCAATGAAAAACACGGCCATGATGGGTGGCGGGATGGAGGGGTGGAGGCAGGAAAAGAGGCTGGAGGAGCTAGGCAAGAAAAAGACCAATACCGTGGAGAAGTCGAAGAGGCTGCGCGAAAGCCCCAAAATGAAGTGGTGGGTGTGGGTTGGGTGGGTGTGTGGATGTGTGGATGATGCTACAATGAGAGTTGTGTGATGAGGCCGTCCCCTTTGGGATTGGGATGTGCCTGTGGTGCGTGCGCCCTACCTACTGCATTGTCCTACGTATTCGTACTCCGACCTCCAGGTTTATCAGTCAATGTCTCTGGCTTGCTTCTCCCTCTCCTGATGTCTGGCTTGATCTGAGGCCCTGATATGATACACTTGGCGTTGCCGATCGTTGTTTTCTTTTTCGTATTTTAGCTCTCTCGTGATGTTTAATTGTGTCTGATTTCTTTTTCCCACCCCCTTTCCAGTCTCGAAACCCATCGAAGGCTACGACGTCGAGAGATTCATGGATCCCAGTTTGTCGGGTTTCGGGAAGGGGATGCCCTGTAGTCCAGCGCTGTAGGCACTTCCAGGGCAGCACTAAGAACCCAAAATAGGAAAAGGGCATCCTTCCAAGGGGCCGGGCACCAGGAACCGGGCCCCGACTCAAGGCTTCCACTGACTGATCCACGGTCAACAAGATGGGACGATTCCTTCCCCGTCCAATCTGGATCCGAGGTACGTACCGGAGTGGATGGAAAGTCTCGCCGGAACCAACTGGAAGGGCTGTGCAATCCGTCGTGTTGGTGGCCGACGCCCTGTGCCGTAGTCCTGTGGGACGTGGCTGGCAGCGCGGAACGTGCCTGCTGGGCATCCAATCCGTCCCGAGTCCGCTAAAAGCAACCCGTGGATGTGCCCCATCTGCTAGAAAAGTCCTGAGAATGGGGGGTTGGTTAGCGGTTGGGCTCACGGGCCGGGGGTCGCATGGCCGCGGATCGTTTAGTTATTAGAGGTAGCGACGGAGCGAAGCCCCGAGGCCGAGAGCACGCGATCTGGGCCACACGGATCCGTGGAAAAGCGAAATGAGAGTCCGGCGTGGGCGAACGGCCTCCTGCGCTCCCGGATCCTCAGGCCCCCGGACCCTGTGACGTTCCATGAAATTTTCCAGAAATACTCTGGGCATTGAAGGCTGGGGCCTCCACAATCTCCACCGTGTCGGACCGCCGAGTTTACGACGTTCTTCTTCTGGTCCAGCACCGTTTGCCGGTTGCGGACGGAACGGAACGGGATGGTACGCCAACAGCGAGTCTTGTCTTGGTCTTGGGGGCTTCTAAAAGGCGGTAGGTATCCAACCACTCGATGACAAAGCATAAGAGTCCTGCAAGCTCTCACCGCGCGCCTGTGCCGTACTCTATGTACGCCGTAGTCGTTGGCGTGAGGTCATTCCTCGAACCATGGTGATCAAACATGTTGAACGACCGCGGGGCGCTAAACTCAACGTGAGCGGTCGGAATCCCCCACCACGGGACGCACGATTATCGACTTTACCAAACGAGCCAAGTCGGGGCACTTACCGCCTGCTTAAGGCATGTCCCGACAAGTTGACTGGCGGCGCGGCAAGCGGAAGTGCGAGCAGACAAGCGAGCGGGACGGCGGGACGCCGCCAGGACGCTTAAGAGACGCTTGGGGATGACGGACGTGTGAACGTGGTTGTGGGTTTGTGGATATGAACATGGGGAGCGACATGGGTTGGAAGCACCTACATGGCCGCACATATGTGTATCATGCCAGCTCAGACCGCTTGTCCGCCCGGAGAGGACCGGCCAATTGCTTGATGCCATGACCGCCTCCATGCTTTAAACACTGACATACATACGGCCCGTCTTGTCTGTGTTGTCCCTACTGACCGCTGGGATCAGAGCGCCTTGGCCAATAGATGAGCCCAAACTTCAAAAGTGTTGAGCTCCGGGTGCTTTGTGTGAGCCGGCTCTCGAGACACGACTTTGTTACGGATGGTCGTTCTCGATAGGTAGATTGTCCGGGGTCCCGGACTCTCGTTATACGTTCCGTGGAATCTTCCGTGGAACCTGCAAAAACTGGCGGGGTTTCTGACGTCGTGCTGCCATGCCCGCCTTCTCCGCCGTTTCGCGTCTCGCCTATCCACATCGCATCGCTAAAAAATCGTAAAGTCTCTTCCTCTCGCGCGCGCGCCCTCCATCCGGGCATCCACGGCCTTGGGCTATCAAAATCTGCCTCTGAAACTTTCCTCTTGTGGGCTTTTCCAACCAATGGTTGAAATTCCAGCCCTTCCGGCACCGTCCATGTGGGTTCAGAGCCCCGAATCAAGTACCGCGGGCAAGTGCCTGCATCTGCCGGATGTTAGTTATTCTAGGCCACTTGGGTCACTTGTCAAGAGCCGCAACGTAGATCTCTAGCCTCGGGGTTCTTCATTTGCCGGTCCCCGCCTCCCAGTCGGCGTCTTTTCAATCCCGCGGCTTAACTTAGCTGTGGGAGTTGTGGCAAGTCATGGTCAGTGGCGCACCTGACACACTCCAGCTCGCACCTAGTTCTTCCGAGCTTCCCGGATGTCGCATCAGAGACTACACGAAGATCACTCGAACAGAAAAGCTTCACTCCATCCCATCCTTGGTCATCTGCTCCGTCAGCCCTGTCTCGATAACATGCAGCCCCCACGGGCATCCGGTCAGCCCGTTTAGGCCGGCTTACTCACATGAAAGTTTCCAACCTGGTGGATGGAGTTGCACTTCGTCATAGGCACGTGGACCTATTCATCACGGGACAGGACGCCATGAAATATTTCAACCACAAACGGACATTCAAAGTGGCATCGGGTTGCAACAAGTGCCACCTTCAAGGATGTCTAAGTTCTCATTCAAGTGCACGGCAGTCAGACCCTTGTAACAGATGGTGATTCAAGGTTGCACTGCATTCTCGCCTCAAACTCGAATAGTTTCGAAAGTGAGCGCGCCAAGGAAACAAAAGGAAATACTATAGGGTTGCGCGGAGAAACTGCAAGTGAATAACTTATACCCTGGCATCGATTTTATTCGGAACCCTGGATTACCAAATGCGTCTCTCACATGTCAGTCTAGAGTGCATGTCGTCAATCTTGACATGTAGTCCCGCTACAGCTTCATGGGGGGTTGTCCCTGTGCGGGAGTGCTTAGTCACCATCTCCGTCCAACGGCCCGAGCCAGCCCACCTCCGGCCTCGAAATCTCCAATTATCCGAGCCAGCTTCGGCGTGAATATCACGACTTCATACGTACGTTGCTTGGGGGCTCTGTAAAGGCGCCACAGATCCCTCCCACCACTCAATCAACCTGCCCCTACTCACGTCAGGCCAATCCGGTCTGGCGCAGACTCCGACGGCTTGAGACCGCTCAGCCTGTCCTGTTCGACCATGCGCCCAGTCAATATACATCCATCTTGAATCCTCGTCTGCGACGGCCGCCGCCAACATGCGTCGCTCAATGTTCATCGCCGCAGAAAACTCGCGGCACCGAATTGCCGCGATCGCACTCTACCGTGCTCTCCTCAAAACCGGCAAGAAGATTGCGATTCCTCAAAACCTGCAGCCTTCGGGTCCAGTCCATCCCATCGTTCATCTGATCAGGAAACGGGTCCGCAAGAACAAAAGCTATACCAGTCTTCGGCTTCTATACGCCGCAATGACCGCTGGTTACAGGGTACGGCCCGCCATTGAGCACCTTCCAGACTCTTGCTGACTTTGATCACCTCAGTTTCTCACGATGTTCACGAAAGCCCAAAATCCCAACTCCTCTGAATACACCATGATTATCGACCACTTGCGCAAACGCGCAGAAGAAGCCGCACTATCTCGCTCAAAGCTCCCACCCCGGAAGAAACACAAGGCTTGGGAAAAGAGCCCTCCACTTCTCACCAAGATCTCCAAACCCAACGAGCCCCCGAAGTATATATCAACAGTCCGGCCACGGCCCAAGTCGGCGTTCAACGGTGAGAGGAAAGTACCCGTCTTTACGGGCACATCCGAAGGCCTACCATTCCTCCGAACCCAAAAGCCCCAACCGCGCCTCCTAGCCAAGAGCATAGATAAAAAGCAACAAGTACTCCTAGGGAAGATCTACAGTATCGTCGACATCGACGAAAAGCACATGCCAGCTGCGGAACAAGAAGACAATTGGGACAGGTTGATGCGAAAGGAATTGAGAGCAGCGGGGCTGAAGGAAGAGGGATCCCCAGAAGGTCCATTTAGCACATACCAACGGAGTCAGGCTTTGGCGAAGCTTTGGTATGTGGCCCAGATCGACACGACGTGGAATGACTGGATCGCGCGTGGACGTGCATTAAGCCAGATTGTCGAAGACGAGAAAACCCTAGCAGGGAGGGAGAAACGAACTGCGGAAGGAACGCAGGAGGGTATTGAAACCGTCCAAAGCGGCGGTGGCGTACCCGATCCGATCGCAGCAAAGATGATTGGGGATAAGCTTAACGCCCAAGCACCAATCCCCGTGACAGACCCGTTTCTGGGACCCAGCTGGCAGGCAGTGGTGAAACGCGACGAAAATCGACTTCTGGCACGCAGTGCTCGTGATCCCAGGGCAAAGACTGAACCTGGCAGCGAGGCAAGGCAAAGGAGAGGCAATGCCCAGACAAACGACTCAAAGCACAACCTATCCAACGACGACCTCGATCTCGACTCGGTGATGGATGCCTTCGAAGCTCTCACGTTGAAGAGAAAAGTCTTTTAGACACTGTACCAAGTATTGTATTAACATATACCCAAATCATCGCGGATGGAGTTGGTTACGAATAAATAGTTCACGGGACAATGATATAAACTGGGCACGGTGACCCCTGGTATTCATGCTTTTCTTTTTGGCCACTGGCGCTATGCAAAAAATACAAATGGTATATCCAAATCCTCCAAACTCAGCATAGACCAAAAATACATCTTATCGTATTATCATTCAGACGAGGCATATGAATCGGACAGCCTCTCCATGGCTCAATTTGATTCCATCAACTCTGCATCACTGCAACCCGCTGACTGGACTGGTTCGACTGGTGTGACTGATGGGACTGGTGCGATCTGTTAGAAAGGGCCCGGGGTCTCACCATCACTCGCGGATCTTTGACCTTCTTGCCGTCGTTGGCCACCTCTGCCCAGCTCTTCAAGAATGGGAGTGCGGGCACTCGTCTCGAGTCTCCATTTTCGCTGACGAGATCCGATCTGAGCGTCCTTGGCGAAGACATGGCGGATAGGGGCATCGACAGGGTGGGGCTACTCGGTTCAGACGGTAGAGAAGCTTGTTCAGGTGTAGATACCTGTTCAGTTCGCGGGGCAGGCCTCTCCGCAAGTTGGCCCCACTGCGGCAGCTTGCTCTCGTCCAAGGGAATCGAGTTGCGGCCTACTACCGGGCTGTTCTGGGCGGGAGTCGGTATTGTCTCGAAGCTCTGGCGGGAGAAGATTGACGATGCCATGCTGCTGTCGGTCAAGCTCTGGTCACGGTTGAGGTTAGGTGTCTCACTCCGGCCGGGAGTCACGGGCAAGGGGAGTTTGGAGCCCGAACCGCGAGAACGGAGTTGGTAACCAACGAGGTTGGAGAAGCTCGGGGAGCGGGAGCTTGGTCTGTCGATCGGTCCACGGGGGGTCGTGGCATCGCTGAGGGGTCGCGGGGCGAATATTTGTGGCTGTGCCAACGGTGATCGTGCATCAATTGAAAATCGGTGAACCGAACGGGACGACGGGTGAAGAGGCGGTCTCGAGGCTGGTGTAGTGGGTGTCGACCGTGTCTTCGATAGCCCGAGACCAGTGGTCGATAGGGGAGACCCAGTACCGCCGCTCCGGTTCGCTCTCGGCAGGGGCCGGGCCGGGCCGCGTCCAGAGCTTTTCTTGTGGTCCGCATTTTCGGACTCGAGCTTCCGACACTTCTCCTCAGCTTCCTTCAGCTTGGCTTGCAGCACCGAGATGGTGTGCTCGTGCGCCTTCCGCTCATGCTCGAGACGTAGCTCGTATGTCTTGTCTCTCCCCTCCAATTCATCGATTCTCTTCTTTTGACGTTCATTCTCCTGCCGAAGGCTGTCCAATGCCGTGAATTTCCTATCCCACTTGTTTTCGACCCAGGATATCGGTCGCTTGCAGCACTCGCCATGATAAATCTGGTGTATACCGCCAAGCATTGATAGCTTGTCGTCAATCTTGTCTACCGGAAGCCGGCTCCGTGGATTTGATGTGATCATTTTAGAAATCAAGCTGACGACTGGTCGAGGCCGTACCGTCTCCTGGCCTTCAAAGGTAAACATAAAAGGGGGTGTCACCAGGGCATGAGACGTCAATTTTTCGAGATGTGCTTTCAACTTGTCCTCGCGGTTGCGTAATTGTTCTTCCCGAGTCTGCCTGGACAGGTATTTCAGTGCCTCGTCAAACTCGGCCAGGCGAACATTATAAAGCACAGTAGCTATGTTTAGAAACACGAGGCCGAGGGAGTAGACATCCGAAAGCTGCATGCTGGAGCCGTAGTCGGCGTAGAGCTCTGGAGCCCGCCACCTTTCTGTTCCTGGTAGCCCCTCGGTCGTGGTCTGGTCCTGTCCGCTAACATCTCGCGAGATGCCGAAATCGGCCAGGTAGACGCGGTCGGCTTTCAGGAGGATATTGGAGGGTTTGATGTCGAGGTGGCGGACGTCGTTGGAGTGGCAGTGGGCCATGGCACGGGAGACACAACCGATGACATTGCGGAGGAATTCAAGGGGACACTTGGTGTGACAGTCAAGTCCCTGGTGCTCGGTGTTCGGTTCTATAGCACTCAAATCCTTAAGGTCGAGGGCATTGAGTCGCTCGATGATGTCCTCGCGATCCCCATCGCCTAGGCGCAGGGACTCGAGATCCTCCAGCAGAATGCTCAAGTTGCAGACGGCAGCGGGCCAGATGAGGAGGCACAGCTCGTGGGGGCGGGGCGCATAGGTTGCGACGAGCTTGACCACATGGCGATGGTCGAGCTTATTCATGGTCAAGCTCTCCTGGCGCAAGTCCTCAATGGTAAAGCCGCGACGGCGGGTGATGCGCTTGCGGGCGAGGCGCACGGAGCCGTACGTGACTTCCTCGACGCGGCCGAAAGCGCCATATCCGAGGTCGTCGAGCTTGACAAGTTTGCCATCGAATCGCTTGGCCTCGGGGCCGCTGAACAGGGGTTTGTTTCTGTGATGTTCTCGTGGTTAGAGACTTGGTCTTCGAATCGGGAATTCAGAGGCGCAGCATACATGCTCGGCCAATTGTCATCATTGTCCCAGGCATTGATGGTCCGTTGCTCGTCGAGCTCGCGCTCAATCTCCCAGAAGCGGTTGTAGGAATGGGTCGGGTCTGCTTGCCCGACTCTAGTCCATCCTCGGACCCAGTCGCCCATAGCTTGTCGCAAAAGCCTCGAGGGCCGGCAGGGGTGGATTGAGCGAGGATGGCGATCCGGGGAAGTGTGCGATAGAATATGACAGGCGGGCAGGAGGAGCTGGCGGCGGGGGAGGCTCAAGAACAAGGATCAAGCAAAGGCCAGAGCCATGGCTCAGCGGGGGCGGTTAAACTCAGCAGCGTCGAGAAGAGGGCGACGGCGACGCGAGGAGGAGATGGGCGGGAGGTTCGGGAGAGGAGGCGTCGCGCTGGTGGGAGTTGTGTGAAAGATGAAGGATGGCGGAGGGCGAGTCGCAGCGAGGACGTCGTCGGAGAATGAGAATGGGCCACTAACTGCTCAGGTTCCACCACTACGCCAACCCATGTTGTATTTTTTTATTATTTTGCGCGGGCCATTTCCGACACAACTAGTAAAAGAAGATGCACAGTACGACATGCTCCATGCAGGGTGGCACAAGTGCACAGCCTTCCATGCGCCGAGTCCCGATGTTCCACTGAGGCTGAGCCATGCAGCAGAAGCGCACCAGAAGCGCACTGGCAGAAGTGCTCGATTGGATTGGAATTACTGACAGCGCGCACAGTGGTCGGACAGTGGTCGGATAGTGGTCGGACGGCGACGGCTAGTGGGGTCAAGGTACCTACCTGGCCCACCCATCTTCTGCTTCCCCGCCTCAACCGGTGGCCTATTGTAGCGAAGATGCGCAACAAGCGTCTGGACCGTTGCACACATCGTCGCCACTATCAAGCAAGCTGGTTGATCCAGGCCGTCCATGAGGTTTTTGCACTACTGCCGCTGTGTAGTCCAGCGCAGTACAGTGCCCCGGAACCGGCGGGATCGGGTGCTCCAAGGTAGATAAGTTGAGCCACTAATTATCACCGTGTTTTAGAGTCGGGTAAGCTGGGGTGGATGTTGTGGAAGAGGCTGCAGTTTGAGGTTCTCCACACAAGAAAAACGATGTAATTGCACGCTAACAAGGCAACGGTAACATCTCATGCCCTGCAGTCTCACATGGAAGTCAAAAATGTCACTTTCCGCGCTCGATTCGTCCATTTAGGGTTGTCTCAG